>JAJGRW010000573.1:1089356-1233923 GCA_025461045.1 Carex parvula
GCCAAATTTTTAAATGGTGAGTAGGTAACCTGAAAATTTTAAAAATACATTAAAAAAAACGAAAACACGAAATTTTCAGACTTTCACATTACCATGGTCGCAACATCAGTTGCATCCATAAACCATATTAACCATATGTTTTAATATATTTCTTTATTAATTTTAAAAATAGAAGAAACAACTTATAATTTGAATATATTAGAAGAAAAATAGAAGAAACAACTTATAATTTCAAAAGTCATTTCTGGATATAATAAATTATCGTTGTCCTTCTAGTACATTCAATTCTAATATACTCTATCTATTTTAAAAAAAAATTGACATCGATGAAATGTCAAATAATTTATTTTTTAAATAGATGGAGTATATTAAGAAATAACCCGGGTATTAAGAAATAAACCGGGGCGGTCCGTATCAAATTCAGAATATATAAAAGTTCGGTCGGCTCGGTTATTTCGGTTTTGAAAATTTCCAAACTGAACCGACCGAAATTATAATTCGGTTTTAAACAACAAACCGAACCGAACCATTAAACCAAACAATCGAACCATTTGGTCCAAACTAATTTGGTTATGTTCAAAACCGACTAAACCGGATCCATGAACACCCTAAATGTACTAGAATAACAACGATAATTTCTTTCTTTCCTCATAAATGACTTTTGAACCGGGATCAATAACTGAGATCCCAAAACTTTTTTTTTTCAGTAAACATCAGGAAATAGTTTAATTTTTTACAGCCTAAATAATCATGCCCGAAAAATGTTTGTCGTAATTCTAGTCCTAAATTATAAGATATTTTATCTATTCTATTTGATGTTCCTTCTAGTACATTAAAATTATAAGTTTCTCCATCATTTTTAAAATTAATAAAAACAATATTTTCAATCGGATTCTGCCGAATTCCATATATTAATATGGACGCAACTTCAAGTTGCGTCCCACAAATATTTGGATGCAACTTCAAGTTGCGTCACCAATCTATGAACGTAACTTGATGTTGCGTCCATAATAAATGTGGAATTCTGACAATTTCGTGGTTTTTTTGTTTAATTTTTTTATGGAATGTTTTTTTTCAATTTCATGTCAACTTTGTGTTTTTTTTTTCCAAATACTAACTACAAAAAAATTTTCGAAGGGAGGAGATCTTTGAAGGAGCAACATGGAAGATGGAAATCAATAACCAATGGAAGCATGTGCACCTCTTGTTGGCCGCATAATATCGAACCATTAAACCAAAAAAGTAAAAATTTCCTCGACCAATAACTTTTGGTTAACCGATGGAAAATCAATAACTTTGGTTAAAAATTCAGACCGCTAGGAATCCTAGCGGTCTGACATCTTAAAATAAAATATTTTAAAAACCTGGTTATTTATATTAAAATATATATTTTTTTGGGTAAACATAAAAACACGGAAGTTGGATAGTAAAGTGTTCAATTAATATTATTATACTTGGAAAAAAAAGCATCTTCAACATTTTTTCCGCAGCACATTGCAAGAAAAATGATTGATTGATTTGATAAATTATTCCCAAGGAGACAAGGAGGGACAAAAAAGCAACACTACCTATGGAAAGTAGCGCATTACATGAAGAGAAGTACAGATGTTCTCTTTCCTCAAGGTGCTCATCGCAGATATCCAAAGTTGAGACGCCATTGGCGAATAAAACGCGTTTTATACGTAATTTTGTCTTATCAGCGATTAATACGTGTACTAAACAAATATCGCCGTTTTGTTATATGCTGCTAAAACCAGAATATTCGCGAATAAAAGGCCGTAATAGTCGCGGACCTTGTCGTGAAACAACTTGTTAATTCTCTGTTTTCGGCAGAGTTTTTATTTTTGGAGGAATTTGATGTATATCCTTAAAAATATCCAAATTACATATTTTCTTCTATAAAATTCATAATATCATATTTTTCCTTGTAAATTATAAAAGCTCACAAAAATTTATTCAAATTATTTGACTTTTGTATCCAAACTCATTTTCAATTTATGAAGTACCTATTTATTTCTTTACTAAAAATACAAGATAAATTTTTAAAGAAAAATATCCAGCCTTCTAATTGATCGGTTGTGAGAACAAATAACTTATTTTCTTACTTGTGACACACACAAGCGTATCTAAATGTCACTATTTGTGAGTCACAAATAGAGAAATGAACCATATGTCCTGGGAAATCGACCAGTTAGATAATTTTCTACACATACAACATATTTTTATTTTTTTAATAAAGGATAAAATTGATACTTTTAAATTTAAAATTAGTTTTAACAAAAAATCAATTAATTGAGTAAATTTGTGACTTCTTGAAATTTAGAAGGGTCAATATTATTATAAATTTAGAGGACAAATACGTAATTTCAAAATTTTGGGTATACAAGAAATCCCCTTTATTTTTTGGGAGAAAATAATAATAGCGAAGTGTGAACTTTTGCAATTTAGCCCTTCGCTTATGAATTTTTTCTTCAATTTCAAGCAATGGGAGGAGACGCCAAAAATTTACTAGAGAACATATGAAGTGATGTGATCCCAATCCCATCCTGTCGCAACAAGATATGATGTTAATGATATGAGTTTAATTTTCCGCATTTTTTGAGAAAATTAAGTTTAATATTTTTAATTTTATCTTAAAAAATTGTTAAAATTATACATATTTTCAATAGATAAGACCCAGTCACACATAAACAATGAAATTCTACCGGCCTTTATTATACCATATTAATATTCATGTAAATTTATTTCCTCGTTCAAGTTAACCATGAATATTTGAACTTTTGTTGTCTATTCCCTCAATTTTTAAAATAAAACTAATATCTAAGGTTTTAATTTTTAAAATTTTGACAACATGATAATGTTTCTTAAAGTAATTGCATTCAACAAAGACTTTAATAGCGTCTACGCGTCATAGCGGAACAACTAAAATAATACCCGCTATAGCGCTGATAGCGTTATAGCTTTTATAGTTCGAAAAACTATAGCACCGCTATAACGCATTTATTTAGAACCATGCATGCAACAATGAGAAAATGATTATTTGAATGCATGTATTATGACTGTTTAAATCTCTATATGCGCAACTCATGTATAATGTATCATTGTTTCTCTTGAACGCATGTACTGAAAATAATTCTAGACGCATGCGTATATGAATTTACTCTCTCGACTCGTACTTGTAATTTGTTTTTGATATAACACATGCATTAATTCAGTGAGAACTCGATAATAGATCTATTCAAAAATTAAGTATAGTGTTATCAAACTTTAAAATCGAAAATAGTAGTGTCATTTTTTTAAAATTCGAGATATGCTAATAAACAATTTAGATATCTCGACTGGATATCATAATAAGTACCACCTCTTTATATTCTAAGTTGTTTTGTGATACTACTATTCTTGACAGGATATAATAAGTACCATGTATTACAAAGAGAAATGAAACTCCAACTTCTTGTGACATTCCAAAATTTTTGTTGAGATTTACAAGTACCACATATTACAAAGATCAGCTTAAAATTGAAAATGGTTTCAATCTAAAGTATTGAGATGTAAAACGTAGCATTACAGACATGGGAGAACACATGGGTACATTTTGGGTTTATGCAAGGGCGCTCTTGCTCTGCCTGCCTCTCTCCCTCTTTCTTCCCCCACAAAACCCTCCATGCCTCCACAAAGCACTGATTAAAGCATCAAACCCTGCTTGTCTACTCGCTTTCTTCGTGATATGAACAAATTATAGCAATATACTTGAAACCCTACCTCTCTCTCATCCCATCGCTCCAAATTGGCCCCTCAAGTCTCGTCTTTCTTCCGGAAAAGAACACGAGGAGCATCATGGAAAGAGATCCGGGCGAGGGACCCGTACTAAGAGACAGAGTCGAAGAAGAAGAAGATGACGATAGTGATGACGAAGAAGAGCTGCTAGTAGAGGAGCGAGAGGCTGAGATGGTTTCATTTCTCAATCCAGACAAGTACGAAGAGGAAAGCTGGTTTCTCGTGTCAACTGGTAATGTCTCGAAAACCACTCCTCTCGTCCCTCCAATTACAGTAACCCCTCTATTGTCGCCATTGAAGACCCCAAATTTCAATTCAAAGGCTGGTGCAGCTCGCCGCGCCAGTGGGAGCAGTGGGTCGCTAAGCTCCTGCCTAAATTCGGGCAAATCTGGAAAAAAGTTGGGATCTTTGACGCAATTCTGATCTCCACTTACCGAATTAGGCGGGACCATCTTCAATCTTTGCCCTAGTTTCCCACTGGTGCGAAGAAACCAACACCTTTCTCTTTCCTGGGGTGAGGTTACTATAACCCTAGAGGACATCATAATTCTTAGCGGGTTATCTGTCCTGGGAGAACCTGTTAAATCCCCAATGGCTGAAGAGATGAAGGAGGTCGACTTAAGATTAAATGAAGAAAGGCTAAAATTTAACCGAAGTACGAGCAAGAAAGCACACCATTCGGCCTGGATGAAGGTTTTCATGGAGAGAGATAGTGATGAATTGGAGCATGCGGCATTTCTCTCTCTGTGGCTTTCTCGGTTTGTGTTCCCTTGCCATCCTGAGATGACGATCAGGCCGCATGTATTCCCATTGCCATTCGTTTGAGCTACGGTCAGAGAATAGCACTTGCTCCTTCGGTCTTAGCGAGCATTTATCGTGATTTAAGAGAGATGAAAAGGTGTTTGGTTAACAGAACTGGTGGTATGAAGGATGGGCCTCTGGTTGTTTGGGCTCCATTTCACATATTGCAAGTCTGGATCTGGGAGCGGTTCCCTGGCCTGAGACCCGAGACCCAAAATCTGGTAAAGGACGGTGAGCCTCGTGCTGCCAGGTGGCATGATGTTGGTAAAAAGCTCGACCTTGGATTGGTACAGTCAGTCTTTAGCAGTCCAAACTCATTTAAATACCGACCTTATGCAATAAGCTCCTCAAACTGGTACAAGGAGGGGTGTGATGAGCTGATTAGAGATGACGAGTTGAGATCTTTTGCTCAGTGTTTGTGCACATGCGAATTGGTTGGAGTCGATACAATTGAGCTGTATTTACCGAATCGGGTTGCAATGCAATTCGGGTTTGACCAGGATTTACCTGACCCATTTTCTAGGGTCTGTAGTTTGGGCTGGGAGGCTGCTTGGAGAACTTATGAAATTACTGCAGATAACATCGGTCTTTATGTGCCACCTCAGCCATTTGAACCTGGAGTTACTGTAAATTATTTTAGCTGGTGGAAAGAGTATATGCTGGCATGTTGTAATGCCGGTATTGTCGATATGGGAGCTGGTATGCCTCAGGTGATGGTAACAAGGGAGAATAGTAGAGGAAAGAGTAAGAGTGGGAGTAAAAAGGCTAGGGTTTCATCACCCGGTGATAAGAAGAGGAAGATTCAGGATTGTTATGACTCAACAGTGTCAGATTGGGTAGGAAGTAAAGTACGTGATATTCGTGAAATTGGGGCTAAAGGTGTGAAAGGCACAAAAGGAGCTAAGAGTCTTAATAACCATCTTTCATTTGAGGAGATGAATAATATGGTTTTGGATGGTAGTGGATCGGCTCCAGACTTGTTAACCCCAGCAGATGTAATCATGGAAAGAGGAGGTGATTTGCCGAGTCAAGTGTCTGGTTCCGTTGGAGATGGAAGAGGTGTTGGTTTTCTGGAGATGAAAAGTATCACAGGAGATATTTTGAAAAAAGTGATCAAAGAAGATACTGCTATTAAGCAAGAGAAGGTATTATATAAATTATTACTTTGTCCGTGTCTGGTTTATTATACTAACTGGTTAGTTTCCGGCCAGGTGTCACTAGTATGGTAAAGTGACTTGGTTTTCTTTATTGGTACCAGGCTGACTGATTCCTCCAATATTATCTGCCGCTGGTCTCATTTGTACCATATTTGAAAAGAAATATAACGTATGTATAAGAATAGAAGCACCAAGCGGGAATTTGATAATTATCTTTACTTGGTCATCTTCTTTTTTCTCTTCTAAAATTTATTAATTAATAAATTTCGTGCTATATATGCAAAATTACAAGCTACTGCTTATTTGGCAAGGCACAATTAATTATATTTATTCTTACCATCTAAAACTTGTATGTTGTAGTAAAGTACATGTGATTAGGTTAGGCATGGGTGGATGCAATTACTCTCATGTCAACTGCATGTTAATAATTACTTGACATGTGAAGAAAATTACAAACGAGGAACACAATCCTCATCATTTAATTGATTGTGTGAGAAGCTGTTTCAGGTAAAATCTCATGTACGGGCCTTCATACACTTTTTTTCTATAGGACAGAAAATATACTGAATCATTAGTGTTTTTCTACCCCTACATAATGCCGTACTGTTTGTAACTGTAGGAAATAGAAAACACCCAGAGTTTTGTAATGCAAAATTATCAGCTGCACATGCCCCTTGAATCATATTAGGTTAAGTTTGATGGTTTGAATATTGCAAGTATTATATCTAGTACTTCAATTACATGAAGATGGATGCAATTCAATTTGACCTATTATTTGGAGGGAAAATGGTTCTCTAGACTATTACAAGAGTTTTATACTAAGAAATAAGGCTCGTTTTTTTTTGACAACTTTATTTACTGATTGAATTAACTAAACTTGTTATTCATTGCGTGCACAAATTTGAATATGGATGAAGAAAGGTATTTAAAAAGTTTTTGGAGATATTTACAACATTTTGCTTTAACCTCTCTCTCTTTGTCTTCCTCTCTCCCCTTAAGGTAACTGTCGTGGTTGGTGAAACAAACCAAGAGCAAGCTGTTTCTGACAGGAGTGAAGGATTGCATCCCTCACAACAGGGGACAGTGACAACCCAGCCTGTTAGCACAGTCATGTATGCAGGACCAAAAATGATGCCCAGTTTGTCTGATTCAAACCTGCAACCCAATAAGGGTGCAAATATCACAATTGATGAGGGAGTGGTAGGGGATCTGAATTTGACAACAAGGGGTGATAATCTCGGGGCAAGAAATCTGGATTTTAAATTTCATGGCCCAGGCCCCAAAGGAGAGGCAAGTGCTAAGCTGACTACTATGAAGAGAAAAATAGCGAAGAACCAGTGAAGATGGTCAGTGGTGGGTTGATTCAAGTGGGAATTGAGGGGTTGTCCAGTCAAGCTAGGACAACTGTTGAAACACAGGTTGAGGCAGGAAAGGAATCTGAGGGAGGAGAGAAGATACAACTGGATGGGAGAGAGCAAGAACAGGGTTCACATCATAATGTAGAGAAAGAAACAACTGTCAGGGAGTCTTCAAATGCTGAGTCAACACAGAAGGAAGAAGATGAACAAAGAAAGGTTGGAGAAAATGAAGTGCTTATGCAAGGTCTGGTACCAGTGGTACCAACTGAAGCTTCTGAAGAGAAAAACAGCAACAATCCTGAGAGGGTTGTACAAACTGACGGGTCACTTGCGCCAGTGGTCCGAACTGAAACTTCCACAGTGAGAAATACTGATGTGTCCATGAATGAAGAGAGAGAGGAACCTGTTGAACCTGCTGTACCAATGTATCCTTCTAGAGTGCCAGAGGAAGATTCTAGAGAGAGAAACCCTAGTGCAATACCTCACAATGAAAGAGAACTGCTCCCTCCCCCTACTGTGCCGGTGCAAGTGTCTAGAGAGAGACTCTCAAGCAGAGAGCCACCCCTTGCACCGGCTGATGCTGCTGTGCTGTCACCCCAGGGAGGGGTTTCTAGAGATAGGAGCAGTACGCCTGCAGTGCATGGCCGTGTTAGCATGGGGGTAAGTAGCATGGACCGGTATGCAGCAGAACTGCGCACACAAAGGGCCAATAAAGAGGCAAAGGAATTAGCTGAGATTAAAAAATTGAAACAGGAAATTAAGGATATGAAGCAAAGTATCATGATGTTGGAGGGAGGTCCTGGTATGTCTTAGTTGGTGGTTTGGAGGGTCCCGCAGGCCAGTCATAGTTGCTAATCTTCTGTAATAACTTACTCTGGGTGTAGAGAGATGGTGTTTAATATTAAATGTGTGCAAGTGCAACTCGCATTCTTCACTTTTTTCGCAGTTGAAGGGGTTGGGGGAAAGAGGGGGTTGTTAATTGTAGTGTTGTTGTTTTTAGGGTAAAATGTCAGCAACTTTTTACGTTATTATTTTTCTTGTCCTATGCTTACTGTGTCATTTGTAGATGAAATTGGTGTGGTTTGTTGTAGGTGATCCTTGTGTTAGTGAAGGTATTTGTAGAATACATTGGTGTGGTGTTAGTATTTTTAGGGAGGAGTTAATCATGTATCTGATGTGTCTTTTAATATTAGAAGGGAAAAACTTGTCCCAATTTAGACTTGTTCATATTCTATCGTTGTTACATGTTAGAATCATCTGTCACTGAATTTGTGCAGCAAATATTAACAATTTTTCTTTTTGTGTTTTTCCTTTTGAGAAAACCTGAAGCACATCCAAGAAAGGGATGGTTTATCCTGGCACTGGCACGCTGGTACGGTTTAGGACCAAGCTGAGCCGCATGCAACATGTTTTATAAATTGGGATGTTTTTTTTTTTATTTTTTTATTTAATAGGTCATGTTTTAGGTCTTGAGATAGTGCAAAGGGGACACAGGGTTTATTCAAAACAATCAACCCATTTAGCGCGTTGTAGCATGGATGTTACAGTAATCCATGTATTCAACTAGATTAAACTTTGGAATCAAGTTGACTCCGAGTATGGAATTTGTAGCATGTATCTAGTTAAACTCTTACCAAGTATCTAACTTTCAATTAAAACCTTTTCTCAATTCAAGCCATTTATATTTAGTCCAATACTGTTGATTTGGAGTAAATTCCTTCCATAGATAAGCATGAACACATGATGAACATCGATCAAAGTTCCAGGTATGTGATTGTAGACAAAAGTCATCATAATTACCATTTTTTACACTTGTATATTGAATTACGCCATAAATTATTGGCATAAGCGAGCCTTGAGACTAATATAAGAACCCTGAAAAAAAATAAAAAAAAAGTTTCTATGGATGCCTGAGAAATGAAAAATGACAGACAGCCGACAGTATCAAAACTAAGAAAGAAATAAATGACAAACAGCTGTTGTTTGGATCCTCTTCTGGGACTCCTGCTCTCATTTCTCATAGTGAAACCACCAGTACCCTTTGGTTCCCATGCCATTCCAGAAACCTGGTTACAACATTTGATTAAGATGTTTTCTTGAGCCTCAGTATATTAGAGATTATTGTTTCCTAATTTGTATCATACCTCCATATTTTTTTTTGAGTGGTGGTTTTTCAGTGAGTCTTCCTCTTCTCTTCTTCGGATTCCTGATCTCGTCCCTCTGTTTGACAAAAGTATATTTTGCAAATTAGCTAATATGTGGTGACTTACCACACAATTTCCTCTAGGAAAGGTGCTTACTGTAAATCTGTAATACTGTCTACCAGTCATGGAGAAATTATCTAGATCAATACAATCATTTCTCAATTTGAATAATTCTGACTTTTCTTTGCTTTTCTTATCAATTTGTTTTGTTTAGTTTTGTACAGTAAATATGGATTTGATTGAATATATGATCAAAATGCCCTGAAACAGATTTTGATTTCTCCACCCTGAATTTGTTTTGGGTGTAAATTTGCAAATGATTTCTTTTATTGAACTAATTACTAACAATTGAGTAAAAGGGTAAATCAAAAATTAAAAAGTCAAGCAAGGATCAAACCAGATCAGAATCCATGTCACTCCTTGTGCATCGGTCCTTTTCTGATGCAATAGAGTAGTCTCTCCTAGAACGAACACGGAATCCACCTTTCTGATGCGGGTATTGATCGAAATATCTGATCTAATAAAACAAACAAGCAAAATTTCTACCTTAAATTTTCTTGTATAGAATTCAAGAGCATGCTAATCATAACTCATAACTAAACCTGAGTTCCATTGCTAGAATTAGAAAGGCAACTTACTGTTCTGTTGGCTGCCCTTTCTGTTCCATATTCGACAATTGCATGAAGACCTGACAGTGTTCTCTTAGAATTCCACCAGCCCTAAAAGGGAAAGAAAATTTATGTTTTATGGAACAATAATATAAATTTCATTGCCTAACTATTTTCAATGGCATTAAATAGATCAAAATTGGTACCTCTCTAATTGTTAAGACATCTCTTGAGCAACCAGCAAGATTAGGGTCCTGTGGATTTCTCACTCTAAAACTCTTTACACTGCATACATATTGTTGAGAAACACAATTATTAAGGGACTAATTAAACCCGTTAGGGTTATTTTCGTCATTGGCCTTTTTTTAGGAAAAGGAGATGTCTTAACCTTCCAAGATAATGAAATAGTTTTTCTAGGTTTTCCAACGGATAGTTTGCCGGAATGTTCTCAGCGATGACGGTACGAGCCTGTCAGAATATTAAAAATATTTCATATTTTGATTTCATAAATTATATGACAAAAAATAATCACCATAAGTGATAACCTGAAGTTCCTCTTCAGTAGGTCTGTCATCAATGGCCAGCTGGTTTCTCATCTATATTTTAGCCAAATTATATCAACTAATTGCCTTGATAAAATATATTTTAGATTGTTAGGTTCAGTAGCTGCAATATACATAACTAGTTACTCACAAGTCAGAAGAAGTATCAGCAATAAAAACAATGAAGTGATAATGAAAGTTGAAAACTATTTCAAACGAGAACATTGAAAAGATAAACTTACTGTCATGAGATTTTTAACATCTTTTCCAGGAAATAATGGGTTTTCTGAAATATCAGGCTTTCTTTTTGACAGACTTAACATCTTTTTCGCTCTTCGCTTTTCTATTGGGACATAAGACTATTTATATATATATAGTCGTATATATATATTCTCATTTTTCATTTAGCAAATATAAGTCTCCCATATATTATGTAAAAATGCAAAAATAGGTTGTGTTTATAATATTCTCATTTTTTATCTTTTTCCTTGTGCGCTGTTGAAATGTTCTATTTTTGTATTTAGTTGCTTGTCCTATAAACGAGCATCGCTCAAAATAGAGTTGGCTTAAATAAAGTACCAAATTTGGTTTGCTTTTAATAGTTTTATCTTTTCCGTTGAACACACTTTGACTTCTATTGACCATTTCTTAAATCTTAATTGCAGTAATATTGTCATGAGACACTCATCAACTATTCGCTTGTGGCAAAAAGTTCTTAATTTTCTATTTATGATAATTATCTCTATAAGTCTTAATTTAATTTTAATTAACATTATTATTTTCAATATTAAGTGACGCTAAACACCCCCATAATTTGTTCTTATTTGATTTTTTTATGAAATTTATCTCTATATTTAGTTCAACATTGATTTCAAATTAAGAACACATACTTGTTTATATATTTCATATTAATTATAACATAATATTAATTTTATGTTTTTGTTCTCATCAGTTATAATCTTTCTATGAAAAAAGAGGAGGGTTCAAATCCCTCCACTTTGTGTGACTTAAAAGTCAAAATAAAACAGTTAGATATGATCTACATAATTTTATCTATGCATGTGTAAAAAATTATGATATTTCAACTTTGTTTTGGTTGTCATCAAGAGCTTGTAAAAACATACTAATGTGGATAATTTTTAAACGTTGATTTTTTAATTTATTGATTCACATAAAAACAAAAACCAAAATGAAATAATTTTTTAAGAGCACATAGAGAAAATAATATATATCACATCTAATGGTTTTTTTTTTGACGTTTATGATTTCAATTTTGAGTTATTAACGTTTTAAAAATGGAGACATGATGGAGACACAAAAAATGAAGTCATTTGAACCCTCCTCATGAAAAAATCATAAAACTATAAAGTGAAATATGGAAACTACTAATCACAAGCAAAAGTTCAGGAGTAAGAGGTTAGGGGCAGTACTGTAATTAAAAAATTACGGGCTATTTTCGTTGTGCAATTTTAAAAATATTAAAAGTCTAATATTATATTTTGTCCTTGTCATTTTTATGTGAATTTTAAGATTGGTTACGGACTGGAGCGCCTAAATAGTAAATGTATATATGAAAGCATTATAAATTTATAATGCTTTGTTTTGTTCAGTAAGCATTATATTTGATTTAATTAGAACGGAAGTTGTTGGTAACACACATTACATATTACATGAATATAAATAATCATCGAGTAGAGTTAAAATACACTATTGGTTTTGTGCTCCAATCATGCTCTACATTCTTATTTTCATTTTTAAAGTCCAAACAATCGATCTGAACCATTCACCATGATCTTTGTATTAAAATGTGCTTGGAGACCAAATTTTATATTTTTTGGATTTTTTTTACTAACTTTTTAGATAGGTACAAAATCACTATTTTCAAAAGATTCTGGACCATTCAAAACAGTGATTTTGTACCTATCTAAAAAAATATTAAAAATTTTCAAAAAATATAAATTGTCTCCAAGCACATTTTAATATGAAGATCATATTAAGCGGTTCGGATCGATTGTTCGAACTTTGAAAACGGAGAAAAAGATGTAGAGCATGATTGGAGCACAAAACCAATTACGCATTTTAACCCTACTCATAATCAGCTATTGTTAGCTTAGGTATTGGTTGAATTTTTTTAAAACAGAGAGTTCAGGTTCAAGAATTCATGTCACCTAACTTAACAAAATATTTCTTTCTAGATCCGGACTGTTCAATCAAAATCTGCGTGCATTCCATCTAGGATCAGATTGGTCCAGATTCTGATCGGACAGTCTGGATCTAATCAGAAATATTATGTTACCTCAGAGGATTTGCATATCAGGTTCAAGTCCTCTCTCAAAAAATAAATATAAATAATATAAGATATTAATCGTTTATGATTTAAATTTTATATCATTTATTGAAAATATTGTGATTATTGTGGGCAACAAAATTCTCATTTGCTTCGAGCCTTATAGTTAAATTGTGTGCACAATCATTTCACATATGAATCCATCGTCTATAATTTGATAAGACTAAACATTTTCTATACCGTCGGATCTCTGTCAATATTCGTGCCAAATGTGGCCGCTTGATGGAGTAAGGGAGTGAAAATATGAAAATACGACTTTATTACTCCATCAACGAAGCAAAGGTTTTATCTGGTAAAATATTTTAACAGAGTAGATTTAGCTTCATGCAGCGCACAAATCATATGTAGTGCTCTTTTGATCCTATAGTTCGTACACTGCATGAAGTCAAAACTACTTTGTTATAATATTTACACCATTTATCGATGGAGAACTAGTCCTTCGTGCTCTCTCCCCTCTCTCTCTCCGGCACCTCTTGCTTCGAAAATCCAGTGCGCCTCGCTCGCTCGCTCTCTTTTTGTTGGATCTATCGATCTGCCTGCCAATATTTAAAAAAAAAACAGAGGGGAAATGGAGAAAGAGAGAATTGCTGAACACCGGTTGCAAGTAATTGATTAAATAATAAAATATTTAATTATGATTTAGAGTAAAACTACGTAATTTCATGATTTTTAAAGGAAAAATATGTAATTTCAAGATTTTTAGGGATATACATGAAATTCCCCATAATATCTTTCACCAAGGCACCTATACATTTTGTTCTTTTCATTAAGCTTCTCTCAGCTTCATATATGAGTAGGATTTATTTGACGATATCTTTTTCAACTACATTTTCATTCAGAGTTGCAAAACTTGTAAGATCACTTCAAGGGCATTGCGCATACATCTAATTTGAGAGAATATCATTGTGACTCTAAATTTGTAACATGCACATTCATTCATTAATTTGACAATTACACCCTTTTTATACATTTAATTAACGAGAATTAATAAATTTCTATATTTGTGAGTTGTTACCTTCAAAATTAAATAATTTCAAAATTTATTGTTAAGTACAAATTACTTTGCAAGTATCCAAGTTTCTAAAATTATCTCAAGCATTCAATAATATTATTAGGAAATTGCTAATATGCTATGCATACCATAGAGGGTCTTCGTGCTACGACTCAATATTTTGAGTTTTCATAATCCTAACGGTCAATCCGAACCGTTCAACATGATCTCCATATGAATATGTACTTGCAAACCAAATTTTATATTTTTTAGAATTTTTTTACTATTTTTTTAGATAGGTAGAAAATCACTTAATCTGAAAATTTTATACCATTCAGATCAAGTGTTTTTCTACCTATCTAAAAAAATAGTAAGAAAATTCTAAAGAATGTATAATTTGGTTTGCAAGTACATATTTATAAATATGGAAATCATGTTGAACGGTTCAGATCGACCGTTAGGATTTTAAAAACTCAAATATTGAGCCTAGCACGGAGGCCCTCTATGCTACGCGTAGCACCGTAGCCAACTCCATATTATTATTTCAAATAAGTGTTATGCTGCTCGTATGTAACCTATTTGATTGCTTATGCTTCTATTAGAATTCACATCCTCCCTAGTACCATAATAGAGAATCTTTTACAATTACTGAATCTGGACTGTTCTTTTTAACCTGGCACGAATCTCAAAGCCCAATAATATTGCCCTGTGCTAGCCCGAATCTCAAAGCGGCTGAGAGTTAATCTCAAACAGTAAAGTGAAGGGAATCTTTTACAGTAATAGAGAGGATACTTGTCCCTTGTATTATGCCTGTGAATCACATTGCGTTACTAGTGTAGGCAGTAAATTCTATTTTAATTTGTGCTGCACATGGTTAGATCCAACACAAATTGAAAACTTGTTCATTTAACAACTTATATCAATATATGCATTGATTCATTATATGAAGATAATATAAACTTCAGGAAGAAACAAAAACGTTATGCAACTAATTAAATTTCTGAAGTATTCATACAAAAATCAATTATATAAATCTAACTAAAATAAAAATGTATCGTCGCAGATATTCCTGTCAGTAATACCGATACGCTCAGAAATATTCCTTTTTATCGGTGTACCCTCGTAGATATTCACTTTTTATCATCACGGATACTATTCTATTCTTGTAGTGTAATTCATCAGCCGTTATTGTCAATATTGTTTAAGTTACAAAGATTTACCATGCCTATATCAGAAAATATATATTATCATGTACAATTAATATTTTGTTTGCTCCAATAAATTATATCTTTTATGTATTATTTTCTTCTTTATTCTTCTTTATTGTTTTCATTATGTTGTCTATTGTACTATTATGCAACAAAGACGATCATTTTACCAGTAATAAAAGAAGACGCTTGTAACTGTGTGCCTATGTTTTTTTCATCACTTGAGCGTAGGTTCGATGTCCATCGGACCTACTCTGGTTCGATGGGTTTAATCACCGTCGATTTGCTTTAAGATTCGTGCGGAACGCTTGAAACTTCATGCGTGTTTGTTTCAATTTTCGTGCGCACAAATCTTAAATTAGATGGGACGGTCATCATGCTCGTTGAACCTAAAAGTAGGTCCGATGGGCATCGGACCTACTCCGTTCTCTTTTTTCATAGCTATTCAAGATACGCTGTGTTTAAGCCTGTAGCTTGATTTATAGAACTTTAAATAATGTTTTTTTTTCTTAAATATGTGCATAAAATGTATGAAAATCGATTATTCTAATCATGAGCAGTGACAAATCTGTTGTTAGTCAATCACTCAACTGACATGAATGACCATCATACAAATTTGCTTTCTCTATCATACAATTTTGAAAATTTATATCTCATCGGCTTGCAAGTCGATCACTTTTACTGAAGTTGCAATTATAGTGAAAATTTAGCCAATTATACGTACATAAATATCAGATGAGAGCAGGTTAGGTCCGATGCCCATCGGACTTAAATTTGGGTCCGATGGGTTTCGGGACCGCCCAATCTGCTTTAAAATTCGTGTGCATGAATTTTAAAGCAGATGCGAAAGTTGCGGACGTGAATCTTAAAACAGATCGGACGGTCATCGAACCCATCAAACTCACTTTGAGTCTGATGGGCATCAGATCCAAATTGACCTCATATCAGATAGGTCTAAATTTCGGAATACAAAATAAATGCAAATAATATATCTGATATTCATTTCGCAAACTATTTTTGAGAAAGAAAATATAAAATATAATGCAAATAATATATTAGATAACAAAATTTATATATATATATTTTTTTGCCAATTTTGCAAACTATATTTGCTAATTTGAGAAAGAAAATATAAAAATCACCTCAAGCCTCGCATATATAATCTAGATTTTCTAAATAAAACAATGCATAATCAAACCAAATCTAAGAGGTGAGAATCTTCAGAGTTACTGGCTCCACATTGAAAGATTACATCCATCGTAAACGTGGTGTGTTATCGCTCTCGTAATATGCATACCAATTATCCGAACTAAAACACGAGATATCAACATATGCAAATTAATGTTTGGTCCCTCCAATAACTTATTTAGTATTATTATAATTTTCTTTTTCTTTTTTATTATAACAAAACGAAAATGATCATTTCCATTAGTATTTTGCATAGCATTTCAAGATGCTTGAAATTCTGGGACTGTATTTGTTTTTCTATCTCAGAGAGATACTATGAATCAACAAACAACAATATTGTTTATATTTATAAAACCTTAATTATATTTTTCCGAGGTGCAAAAATTGTATGACAACCATTTAAGCTAGCAACACAAAGTTGGTTATTAATTGACTCAGTCATTTAACGGGCATGAAATGAATATTGTCACACAATTTTGGTAGGTGCTTCATACAATTTTGTAGGTACTTCATACTCATCTCTATGAGAACAGAGTAGGTCCGATGGCCATCGGACCTACTTTTAGGTTCAACAAGCACGATGACCGTCCGATCTAATTTAAGATTTGTGCGCACGAATATTGAAACAAACATGCGTGAATTTTAAAGCATTTTGCACGAATCTTAAAGCAAATCGACGGTGATTAAAACCAACGAACTAGAGTAGGTCCGATGCCCATCGGACCTACTCTCAAGTGCATCTCTATGGAACTACCCAGGGGCGGATCCAGGATTTTCGTCAGGGGGGGGCAAAAAAATATCAAATCGGATTTAAATATCTAATCGGATTTAAATCCAATAACCAATTGAGTACTCGACAAGAAACAATAATTTAACTTATATTTTCGAATGCTTTGACTTGTAATTTCTGATGCTCTGACTTATAATTCTAATTACCAATCAAAATTTAACAGATTTATTTCAATTTTAACCCTAAATTTAACTTGAATTACAAATTAAACGACCAGAGGGGGGCAAAAAAAATTCCAGGGGGGGGCAGAGTCGATCGGAACCGATAAATTTCCACTAAAACTCAAAATCCAGGGGGGGGCAGCTGCCCCCCCCTGGAGTACACTGGGTCCGCCCCTGGAACTACCTAGTAGCCTATTCAGTACAACATGATCGACTTCATTTTTTGAAGAAAAAAAACGATAATTACTTTAATTCAAAACTTGCAATCAACACTATAAGCTGTACACTAAGCAAATTAAATGGTCTCTTTTAGAGAAAGCACATAGTTCAGTCATTTTTTGAGGAAAAATAATTAAGAATGTAGTCCTCATTTTCATTAAAGACCCACTATTTTCACCCCTATCTTCGTATACAGATCATTTTGTCTTAGAACCATTCTTTAATATATTAGTTAAAGGTAATGTTTTTTATGTGAAAAATTACATGTTTGAAAACCAAATGTAAAATTCTTGTGGATATCAATGATTGAGTGACTTAACCTTGTATCCGTACTAATTAACAATAAATCGTTAATTTTTTGTTTCCTCCAATGACATACTTATTATTATTATTACAAAAATGTATCATTATTTTAATATTTTGTGTCTGTGGCATAATAAAAATGATCATTTTGCATAATATTAATTGTAGTAATATCTAAAGACACTTAGTTTCGTGAATGTATATGTCTTTTAAGCTCAAAAAAGATATTGGAGTTCAGAAATGTTATTTAATTTATAGAACCTCAATCACATATTTTCTGGTGGTGCATAAATTGCATGAACGCCATTCGGAGATTCTCTCTCATTCAACTGACATAAAATGTCGATTTTTTTTTAAATATAACTAATTTTAAATATTTCAACAGAATAAACACTATTGATTTGGTTTTTATAAAAAATAGCTCCACCAAGGTACAAACATGTTTGCTCCATCGATCCACAGAATCAGTGGAGCCATTTTCTATTGATTTATGTGAGCAGAGCAGATTGTATAGATGGGTCATCAAATGGCTCCATCGTTCCAGCAGATCGATGGAGCAAACGTCTTGCAGATCGGTGGAGTCGTTTTTTATAAAATCAAAATCAACAGTGCTTGTCTCGTTAAAAATATTTAATTTGATTCTATTTAAAAAAAATCTAAAATGTCCATCATGTATACAATTCACATAGTTGCTTTATCTATCATACAATTTTAAAGTTTTCTTTATTAGGTCATAGCAAGCATTTATATGAAGCAATAAAATTAACTTTTACTTATTTATCGCTCTTTTTTTTAAAATAATTGAAGTACTACTATTGTTTTTGTCCGCGTTTGAAAATAGATTTTCCTTTTAAACGATTTACAGTGGACATCTAACAATTATTATGCTCCATTATAAATCACCAAAAAAAAATATCCTAGAGAATAAAATAAATATCGTCTACATTGAAAGCAGATGAAACATCACAAATAAGTAATGCCTATAGTCTTCGGAAGCGCATCTGTTGAAATTCAAGACCGGTAACAGTAATTCTGAAATTCCTGCAATCTGAATCCAGCCGTCAAATTGTTCCGAGATGCGTGCAAGAAAAACCAGCTGTTTCGAGATGCGTTCTCAGAAAAAATTCGATGACTGAATTCGGATTACAGGGATTTCAGAATTATTGTTCATTGATTTCGAAATTTCAGCTGATCCGAATCCATAGTCTTCATGATGTAACAATACACCATGATTTTATGTAAGCAGGAATTGCCAATTGGTATCCTCTCATTTTTTTTTTTTTATTTTAGCCACCCGAAATATCGGACAATTATATATGAAGCACAATTTCTCAATCATGGGGCCTCCGGTCAACGGCATTGAGCGGCCTCCAGTCTTTGGGACCATAGCGGCATTGAGCGGCCTGGGTAATTGTCGAATATTTCCAAAATTAGAGTGTTTGGTTTTTTTTTTGAAATTATGCTATAAATAAAAATTTCGGAGCAAGACATTCTAATAATAACGGGAAACACGAAGGACCACACAAAAAAGCTTTAAATATTAAACAGCAGAAAGCCCGCAACTCGCTTCATTATACATATAACGTAAAAACAGATTTTTTTTATTTATAGAAATTTATTAAAAATATTATATGTGGATGAATAAATTATTTTTGAATCATTAGTCTCTTTATAAATAAAATGAGAATAAAAATGATTTTTTGTAACAAAATATGCAGGATAAGATGGTACAACAAAAGAACCGAATTAATCATAAATCATGATGATTGATTCCATATGTGAAGTACTACATTACCACCCGGAATTTTTAAATTTACTATCTTTACAAAAAAAAAAAAAAAAAAAAACCATTGTTTAAAAGATGTTAAATTAAAAAAATTCGGCCATACCACTATCATTTATCTATTTTTCTATATTATTTCTAATTAATTTCTATAAATAAAAAATTATGTCGTAAAAAAGAGAACAAAAGCGAGAAAGTAATAATCGACACGGACTGGAACCAACGGCAGAAATCAGCAGTTGTCCAGTCTAAATAAAATTATTTTATCAAATTACAGAATATAATATTTATTAACAAAATTATCTCAATTAATAAAATTAGCCGTTTTGAATAGATATTTCTATTTTTTTTTAAAGTAAGCGAAACTCGAGGAATCGAAATTTTTATTTATAACATTAAAAAACACTTACACAACATATCATCACTTTTTGAAATTTTCAAATATATCATTCCCGCTGAATTATCCAGCGAAACCAACATTTTCATTCCAGCTAGGACTGTCAACGAGCTGACTCGGGCCGAGCTAGGTTCTAGCTCAGCTCGTTAATTCTGGACCGAGCTGGACCTTTGACACCCGAGCTAAAAGTCCAACTTGAACTCATGACGAGCTAGCTTGCTGGATTTGGTTGGATCTTGTTTTAAAAAACTACACACTTTTTGGATCAAACTGAAGCGAGCTGGACCGAGCTAGATAGTATAAAATGCACACAAAATCAAACAAATTCACAAATTGATGCTAGCCGAGCTAGCTCGCGAGCTGATGAGCAAGCTAGGTCCTAGCTTGAACTTGTTAATTCTTGACCGAGCTAGTGGCGAGCTGGCTCGTTAACAGCTCGGTCCAGTAACGAATGAGCTGTTAGCGAGCGAGTCAAGTGCGAGTCACAATCGAGCCACGAGCTACGAGCTTATTTGCCACCCCTAATTCCAGCGGACATAGGCTTAACTTCGCTGAATAAATCTAGCGGATCTATTAGCTATATAAAATCAGTTTCGCTGAATTCTAAAGCGCACTCTCCACTCTCTCTCTCTTCGAATTTCAGAAAGTTTTCTTGGTCAGCAGTCTGAGTCTTCGGTCCAGGTTTTTTTCCTCTTCTAAATTAATATTTTATTAGATAAAATAGGTTAGAAATAACCAAAATGGTCTAGAAATTACCAAAATAGTTTAGAAAATATCAGAATAGTGTAGAAATTACAAAAATAGTCTAGAAATTACCAGAATGGTGTAAAAAATTACTAAAATAGTTTTAAAAAATACCATAATGGTCCTAAAATTACCATAATTGTCTAAAAAAAAATACCATAATGGTCCAAATTAGTGTAGAAATTACCAATATAGTTTATAAAATACCAGAATTGTCTAGAAAATTACCAGAATGGTCTAGAAATTACCATAATGGTGTAGAAACAAAAATAGTTTAGAAAATACCTGAATTGTTTGAAAATTACTAAAATAGTTTAAAAAAGATACGAGAATGGTCCATAAATTACCAGAATGGTCTAGAAATTACTAGAATGGTCCAGAATGGTGTTGAAAATTATCAAAATAGTTTAGAAAATACAGGCATTGTATAGAAAATTATCCAAATAGTTTAGAAAATATCAGAATGGTCTAGAAATTATCAGAATAGTCCATAATGGTGTACAAAATTACCAAATTAGCTAAGAAAATTACCAACTATTTTTAATAAATTTGTAGTATGGCACAGTCATCTCAGACTCAGACAAGTATCTGGACCTGTCGTGCGATCTGTATAGTAGTCCGAGTCTGAGATGATTTGCACGGCATTTAGGTGTCGTACTACATTTTTTTAATAGTTGGTAATTTTGTAAACTATTTTGGTGATTTTCTACACCATTCTAGTAATTTCTAGACTATTTTGATATTTTTAAATTATTTGGATAATTTTCTAGAAAATTCTGGTATTTTATGAATTATTTTGGAAATTTTGTGCACTATTCTGGACCATTTTGATGATTTCTTGACCATTCTGGTATTTTAAAACCATTTTTGGTAATTTTCTAGACAATTTTGGTATTTACTAAACTATTTTGGTAATTTTCTACACCATTCTGGTAATTTCTAGACTATTTTGGTAATTTTCTAAACAATTCTGGTATTTAAAAAAAATGATAATTTTCTACACCAATCTGAACCATTATGGTAGTTTCTAAACACGAGAGTAATTTTTGGACCATTTTGGTATTTTTTAAAACTATTTTGATAATTTTCTTCACCATTTTTATAATTTCTAGACTATTATCGTATTTTTCTTAACCATTATGGTATTTTCTAAACTATTTTGATAACTTCTAGACCATTTTGGTATTTCTAACCTATTTAATCTAATAAAATATTAAACTTGAAGAGGAAAAAACAAACATAAACCGAAGACTCAGATCACTGAGCCAGACAACTATTCGAATTTAGCCTAACTAGATTTATATAGCAAACAAATCCACTGGATTATTCAGTGGAGTTGAGCCTACGTCCACTGGATTATCCAGTAGAATCAGATTGTCAGTTTCCACTAGATAATCTAGTGGAATTGGCCATGCATTTTGCTGGATAATCCAGCTGAAATTATATATTTGAAATTTTTCAAAAAGTGATGATATGTTATGCAATTCATTTTTATTGTTATAAGTAAAAATTTCAATGTAATTTTAGTACACCTAAATATAACAACTATAATTGCTCGAGAATTTTGACATAAAATCAATATTTTTCTCAAAACTCTATAAACCTATATAAGAAAAAAAAAATCAATAATAATAATAATAATTTCTATAAATGTATCTATAGTCAAATAATTTAAGACATAAATAAATACTATTTTGAAAACTTTTAAATCTTATATAATAGAAACAGACGAATGAATATTCTTACAGATTAAATGAGGCAAAAGAACATGAGAATGTGATACCTTGACATATACTAAAAGAAATAATATATGAAATCATGAAGCAACACAATCGTCACACAAAATAAGAAGAAGAATACCAATGGAAAAGTCGAGAAACGGAATCTCGCTTTCATAAAAGCGTAACTACATATATTTTTTTCTAGAATTTTAAAATTATATATAGGAGACTACGGATTATGATAGATGTAAATTAAATATATGAATCAGTGTGCATCAGTTGATGTCATTATCTGATATCATAAAAGTTCCCAAATAACATCTCCTCATCATTTTTTTTTTTTGATTCATTTTGCTAGATATTAAAAGAAGCAAGCTATCATAAGAGTTTATATTTGTATTGTTTATATTATTCTCCTTGCGGGGTGTTTTCAGAATCCTCGGTGCAGCGGAGACGCTTGTTTTCTTCAAACAATTTCATGACCAGATTGAAGAATCCTTTCCTCATCAAGACATGTGTATTTCCCATCTTATTTGTGTACTTCACATCATTCTCCTGTTCAACAAAGACATGTACATTTCATAACATGCATTTGTATATGGTGTGCTTTTGTATGTCAAAGATTTCTTTATGAAGTGTATTTTTTTTTTAGGAGGGTTCAAATGCACTATTATTTTTGTGCTCAATATGCTTTACATTTTTTATCTCCATTTTCAAAGTTCGAACAGTCAATTTGAACCGCTCAACATGATCTTCATAATAAAATATGCTTGGATACCAAATTTTGTATTTTTTTTAGAATTTTTTTACTATTTTTTTAGATAGGTACAAAATCACTTTCTAAGGAGATTCTGGACCATCCGATAAAGTGATATTGTACCTATCTAAAAAATAGTAAAAAAATTCTAAAAAATATAAAATTTGGTCTCCAAACATATTTTATTATGAAGATTATGTTGAACGGTTCGGATCGACTGTTCGGACTTTGAAAATAGAATAAAAGATGTGGAGCATATTGGAGCACAAAAAATTATGGTGCATTTGACCCTCTTTTTTTTTATATATACTGGACAACAAATGTTTTATATCAAAATGTTTGTTTCTCTGATTCCGAAATTATTATTTTTTCTCTTCTCATTTTGTTCTTTTTAACTGACATTGTTCGTCATAATACAGTTCTATATGTTGAACTATCAAGGGTCCTTTCAAAAATTTAAAAAATACAGGAATATGAGAAGGATCACAAACAATTTATCAGGCCTCAGTACAGTGTAATGCTTGCCAGTTCAAGACTTGACAGAGCAGTAAAGTCAGATTGGAAACTTACAGCTTGATAGAGATCGCATTCTGATGCGATACAGTAGTCACTTCTAGGACGAACACGAAGCGCTTTAGAGTTCAACAAATAGATCTGATATGAGACAAACATAAAGCATGTGGAATCAGAGAGATAATTAAAGTTTGATCCCTTTCTTTGTTAGAGTTTAGGAAGGCCTACTCACTGATTTTCTTGCTTCCTCTGCTGTATCATATTGTACAACGACATGAAGACCTAAAACCTCTCTCTCGGAGTACCGTCCGGGCTGCACAAACTGTTTTAAAAATAAATAATAGTAGTATAAATGTTTCTATAATGGAAGAAATATAGCTTGCTACCATGGTATTTACAAATTTATGAAAGGGCTCTAGCAATTGTTACCTCTTTACTTATCAATACACCAGTGGAACAACCAGCAAGATTGGGATCATTTGGATCTGCCACCCTAATATACTTTAGGCTGTAAATGAAGTTTGAATTAAAAAATATTCTACATTACAATGGTAAATACAAAATAATGTAGGATAATTAGTGCTAACCAAAATAAAAAATTCCTTTCAAGATAAGTATTGTTTGTGGCTAGTAAAAAAAAAAATTCTGACTAACAATAATCTTACAAAAAGAGGTTAAATTGGTGATGCCCACTGTTCTTAATTTCTGTGATTATTTAGAATCTGTTAATCACTTTTTGTAACTTGCCATGTTGTTCATACAATATGGTGAGATTGCAGCTTTTAGTGGTTTTCAGTCTCTCTTTTAGTGGTGAGATTTGAATCCTGATTGCTATACAATATATGACTTGTGGTATATATATTGATGCTCAAATTCACATAAGAGAGACTGCTTGTTGAATTAATTAGAGCTGCAGTAATTTGGGTTATATGGCTGGAAAGAAATAATGTTGGTTTTAGGGATGTCAATGTAATTTTTTTGAAATCAATAGGTGCACAAGTTATTTTATTAACTTCTTACTATACTGTAAGAGTAGGGGTGATAATTCTTTTTATTTTTTCAACTTTTGTAATATTGCTTGTGATGTTGAGGACCTTTCCTTCCAGGTTTTTTTAGACATGGATGCAAAGGCAATACCAGTACAGCTACTTGGGTTTGGATAAGACCTGGAGGAAATTGAGTATTATTGAAAGTTCTTCTCTCATTTTTGTAATAGCTTAGTCCAAGTTTGTAGTTTCCTTTTGTTGTTATTAGGATATTTGTATCACTCTGAAACTTTAGGTGTTGTTTTGTTCTAGCTTAGATTAGGTAATGCTTTAACTCAAAAGAGAATCTTTTGAGTTAATGAATCTCATCGTCTGATTTTAAATGGAGTCAATCTGGCTCCCACCTATAACATAGAGAGCCCTTCAATATTAGTGCAGATTTAGTCTGCACGAATCTTAAAACAGATTGGATGGTCGAGATGCATTAACTCAAGAGTCCCTTTTGAGTTAATGCAGAGGATACGAATTCTTAATATATACCAGGTGGCTGGTACCAATATTTGTAATGAACTCTGTTAGTTTTATTAGAAAGTGGTGAACTTAGTTCCACTTTTCTCAAAAAAAAAAAAAAAAAAGATAATGCTAACCTTCCAGCTTTACTGAAGATCGTATATAAATATTGAACCGGATAATTGGCAGCCAGCTCCGCAATTACAGTGCAAGCTTCCTGAAGACAAATCAATAGACACACATGTTTCCTTCAATTATTTTTTTATAAGAAAAGAAACCAATATCAGAAGTTGATTTTATAAAAGAATCTAAGCGTCAAATTTTACGTGGATTAATCTGATTTTTGTTGGCATGTACCACATCTCTGATTAGATTGTGCAAAATAAACGAATTTAAATTGTGCAATTGTGTAAATTCCATATAAAATTAATAACACAAGACGCATCTCAGCAAGAAATTATGTTTCATAAGACAAAGAATTATTGGTACAGTGGACTTTAATTTGAATTAGGAGAATTATATCAATTGTTTCTTTGATCCTTTTGCATCAATCATCTTATGAAGCTTTATTCAATAAAAGCTTGTCTCTCTTTCAAAAGATAATCATTAACAAATAGATAATTGGAATTTGATCATTGGTTTTATTAAAGACTTGGGACTAAATAAAATAATAACCTCCATTTCAGCTTCTGTTTGTCTGACGCAGGGTGACCTACCTCTGATCTGGTTTCCGACAATATCATGTATTCATATCCAACCAAAATTGCAACATAAAAAGAAAGTAAGTTGTGAGATTCAATAGCTTCAATATAAACATACATAACATATTAATTTAATTTCTTATACATCTTACTGAGTTATATGTAAGAAATATTATCTAAAAAGAATATTTACCATAAGTTGTTCGATTTGATAGCTCTATATGACACATTTTTCATGTAATTTTATGTGCTATAGGACAAGGAATATTACTATAGTAACATAGTTTGGTCCAAAATAATGACTTGAACAGTGTAATTAAATGTGGTCTATGCGACCGCATATGTGGTCAATATATTCGGTTGTAATCTGCATCAAAATCTATATGCGGTCAATATATGCGGTTCCGCATATTCGGCCGTATATTATTACGGCATATTCGGCTGCATATTTTTACCGCATATATAAATCCGTGTAAAAATCCGCATATGCGGTATGCGGTGGCCTTCCACATACCGCACAGAAACTGCATTTTAAAACATTGGACCTGAATATTCATCTGCTTTTTAGAAATTTGTGTTCAATTGATTTGGAAGAATTAAAAAAAAAACTTTGAAGATAAGCAAAATTTATTTTCATTTGTGTAATCCAATAGCTTCAAGATGAATACAAGTACTTTAGTAGTTGTGAAATTTCATAAAACAAAAGAATATAGAAAAATATATACATATGGACGAAGGTGTACAAGGTGAAATGATTTACCAGCATGAAATTATTTCTAGTAATTTGAGAGAAAAACTTTCTTACCAAAGCAAACATCCTCTAAATTATCTTGAAAATTTCTCTTCGTGGCCTTTCTTCTTTGAAACAAACTACAAGCTTGCATATTTCTGTTTTTAACTTTTGCAATTTATTGCTGAGATAAGTCTTCAAATAGAAAAAAATATAAATAGCCCTGCCCTAATTTAATTAGCATCTAAATGTCTGGTTTCGGGAATGCTAATAATATTTATTATTTTGTTCCTATTGATACATAACATAACAACAATAAAAGGAGCAACATGAAAAACAAAAAAAGAAAATAAAGTGTTATTCATATCGCCGACGTTTTTATTAATATCCAAAGTTAATTACAAATTAATAAATATACCCAGAATCAGTGCGTATTTCGAAAAATAGAGTCACCCAGTAGTACTGTCCAAAGGCAAATGCCTACTTACTTAAGGTGGGCAAAAATAATTCCAGAGATCTGCAAGAGCCACCCACATATGAGAAAATATTTCAAACCCGTGATGAAGGTTACCGATGGGGAATTATGACCACAAACGGGTCCAAGTCGTTGAATAATGTTTTCAAGCAAAGCCGGATGTTGCCCGTGGCTGCAATTGTAGATGACACCTTCTACAAGTTAAATGCATGATTTGTTGAACGGCGTGCTAAAGCCGCAGAATTAATGAAAAGAAATCAAACGTTTTCAACAAGGGTGGAGGGAAAACTAAGAAAACATAGGGAGAAAGGTGCAGCTATGAACGTTGTCCCGTACGGTGATCAGCGCATGGAATTCGAAATGCAATGTCGAGGTGAGTACGTTCCAACCAACCGTAGACCAGATGGGACTATGGAGTTTGTGAAAAAGGATTTCAAGTACGTGATTATTGTCGGAGCTGACAATACTGTAACATATACATGCCAAGAAATCCAATTGGCTCACGTACATTGTTCTCATGTTATGGCGGTGTGTCGAGTGAGAAACTTCTGCGCAGATGATTTTGTCGCTGACATGTACCGTACCGAGTATCTTGCGAGTACTTGGGGTGGATTTTTCCATTCTTGTCCCAACCAGCATGCGTGGCCTCCCTATGTTGGGGATAAAATCTTTAATTCAAAGGGGTAGATCAGGTTAGGGAGAAGGAAACACAAGCGTCCTGTAATGACCATGGACCAGATGCAAGGCTCGCCATTTCACTTCTGACAGGCAGCGAGCAGGTATATTTGATTTTATATTTTACTATGTCAATATCATACCATGATTGGTGAATTAGAATGCAATGTAGATGACATAAACAAAATCAATGAAAGAGAAAATGCTAGAGTTGTTGCTGAGGCAACCGGTAGAAGACAACCCACTCATGAGAGCCAAGCATCTAGTAGCCATGCAGAGACATCCGGTACTGTTGAACAACCATCTGGAAAAGGACCCATAACTCGTCGACTTAGTTTGTTCGGACGTCGTCACTGATTACCAAGTTACTTGAGATGCATGTTGTCAACTATTTTATGTAGATGCATGTTGTCAACTATTTTATTTAGATGCATGTTGTGTACTATTTTATTTGGAGTTTGTGAAATTAATTTATATGCTTGAGTTTTGTTATTTTCTTAACTTAATTAAATATACACAAATTGATAACATAAAATATAAATAAACACTAAATTGATGAAATAAAGTCTACAAAATAAACACTTAATAAGTAGTACTATTTCTTACAACGAGCCTTGAAAGTACATGGAACAAACTCATCATCCGATGTTGGCGGATCTGGATCAGTCACATTAGACGAAGTGTTAGCGTTACCATTATAAGTACAAGGAACAAACTCATTGTCTGTGGCTAGGGGCTCCGGATTAACCTTTTTTTTTAAACCATAACCATAGAAGTTTTTCACAAAATCATAGTCTGAAATCTCAAACCGAATAGGTCGCCTAAGAAATTGCTCCATAACACAGACTTGATAGTTCTTTTTATCCCTGAAGCATACTTGACAGTTCTTTTTTTTTCCTCATTCTTTCCTCGACCACTCATTAACCCTCCGCTGAGCACCTGTCAATTTGAAGATCTATCTCGATTGTTACTGTCCATCATTCTCGTCTAAAAAAATGAATTACAAAAAAGAGTTACAAAAATGAATTAAAAAATGAATTACAAAAATGAATTAAAAAATGAATAAAATAAAAAATAAAAAAAAATACTACAACAAAACAAAAATAAAATACTACAATTCAGTCTACACATAAAATAATACAATCCAGTTTACAACATAAAATAATACAATCATGTCTAACATAAAATAATACAATCCAGACTATGGCTTAGGAGTAGTGGAACTTTCTCCCGTCTTCTCCGAAGGCCTGCAGCAACACGCAACACACTCCCACATTTGAAAACGATAGTCATTTACCAGATCTGCATTCTTGTCAATACATTTGGGGTGAACTCCTACGCCGTCGAGATGACAAAAGAACATCTCTACAATATCTCCCTTGACACGACATGCAGGGCACACTTCCCAATAAGGTGGAGGGTCAATATCGCCAAAGTTCTCGTAAAGAACGCTTCTAATAGTCGGATCATCCGTGGTAGCATATTCTTCAACCTCGTTGGGTGGAAACCCTAAACTAGATAAACATTTCCTCAAGTGGGCTTCACCCGTCCAAAAATTGTTAGCGAGGGATATGCAAGCATTGCGAGCGGTTTCACTTCCTCCTTTTCGAAGTTCGGTTTTGGGTGCTATGGTAAGATCTAGGGTTTCATCGGACCATTATGGATTAAACAATTTATATTAATTCTAACAATTCCTAATAATTTCTAACTAATTTTTGGACATTTTCTAACAATTTCTAACAATTTAAATTAATTCATAACAATTTCTAAACAATTTTATACTACAAAAATAAATACAAAAAAGTTGAGGGACTTACATGCAAAAAGAGAGGCGATCTGTTGGAGAAAGAGAGAGAGGAGAGAGAGAGAGTGAAAACTTGAAATCAATGGGGGTTAAAAATGGGAGGAATACCCTCTAATATATAGGCAATAGCAGACCGCCCAATCATGGGGCGGTTTGGTATAGGCCGCAGACTGCCCCATCATGGAGCAGTCTAGGCTATGTTTGGATGACACAAGAATAACAAGAATAGAAGCTATTTTAGAATAGAAGCTATTCATAATAGTAATGTGCATCCAAACAAATATTTTTACTATTCAGAATAGCTAGAATAGCTGCTATTCTCTATTCCTTGTAAATGTTGAAATAACTACTATTTGGAAATGTGAAATTAGAGAAAAAAATGTTTTCTTTTTAGATTTCCGCCAACACAATTCCGAAATGACAAATTTGATATCACTTTCAGCTATTTCCACGTCGTGACAATTTATTTGAGATCTCACTTGTCTATTTTTCTTCTTAATTAACACCTTGTTAACAATATTCTTTATTGGTTACAACTATTCACTATTCCACATATACAATCCAAACAACATTTTTACTAGTCTAAGTAGCACCATTTTCACACTAATCTAAAATTCACTATTTTTTCTCTATTCTCATTTACTATTCTAGCTATTCTAACTTAACGTACCCTAGGGGACAGATTTGCTATTTTGGGACAGATTTGCTATTTTTTTTTTTTTTTTGTTGAGGGTTATAAAAATTTCGGAACTACAGATCAACCTTTTCTCGCCAACATCAGCTCACTCTCACTGTCTACCATTAGCAATCCAAGAAAAGGAGATCCATAAAATTCAAGGAGAGAACATAGAAATGCGAAATTCATGGAAGAGAGACAAAGGATCATATATTCCTTCTCAGAAAACCCTGATTGTTCTTCTCGCCCTCTCTCTCCTCCTCCTCGTGTTCTCCTTTTTCCACCCCACCTCAAACCCTAGCCAAACACACAAAACCCTAAATTTAAATCTGAAAACCGCTAAGATCCAACCTTTCGACTGTTACGCCTCACCACAAGCCTCCCCAGTGTTTGCTAGCCTAGTCGAAGGCGTCAAATACCCATTTTTGTTCTCATTATCGGATTTCGGATCTTTACCTGATAAGCCCCATAAGAACATTCAGCGTTTGTTAAAGGGAAAGCTGTTTAGAAAACCAGATATATCAGGTACAGTACAGGATCTGCTAGAAGGAAAGCAGAGACAAAACGGGTTGTTTGTGGATATCGGGTCCAATGTGGGCATGGCTTCATTTGCAGCGGCGGTAATGGGCTTTGAGGTGGTTGCATTTGAACCCATTTTCGAAAATTTGCAAAGGATTTGTGATGGGGTGTATCTTAACCGTGTTGCGGATAGAGTTACATTGTTTGCTGCAGCAGCTTCAGACAGAATTGGGAATGTTACAATTCACAAGGTTATTTCTACATTTTTACTGAAAGAAGTCTATGTTACAATTTACAAGGTTATATCTCAATTATTTGGTTAAGTGCTAATTTAATTTGAAGCTTGTTCCAGTATGGATGTTGTTGGGGATTTGGGGTTAAAACAGTATGTCTCTAACCTCAATTAATGCTCATTTGGGTAAAGCTTAATTTTCTGGATATCTGAAATAAACACGAGTATGCTCAAGTAGGTACATGTCCAACTAGATACTGATCAAGCCAAAAAAAAAAATAGGTAGTAAACAAACGGTATACTTCTTATTAGTTTCATTTCTGTACCAGTAGGTACAATTTCTCAGTACAACATAAACCTTTGTTTAAAACTCAATGTGCCACATCTGTTACACTTGGAGAGTATGTGCAACTTATCCATTTTGATCCAAACAACAAAATTATATAAACATCAGAAAAAAATTATGCAGGTGATTGGCCGGCTTGATAACAGTGCGATATCTCAAACAGGTGCAAAGCTGGCATTCAAATCTAACCAAGAGGTAGCTGTGACTGTCCCCACAATACCTCTGGACGAAGTAATTTCTGATAATCAGAGGGTTTTATTGATAAAAATTGATGTGCAAGGTTGGGAATATCATGTGCTGAAAGGGGCCTTGAAGATTCTCTCCAGGAGAAAAGGTGAAGCACCATACTTGATTTATGAAGAAGATGAGAGGTTGCTACAAGCAAGTAATACCAGTACCGATGAAATCAGGGGTTTTCTTGGTAGTGTCGGGTACAATCGTTGTACCAAACATGGTACTGATGCACATTGTACAAAAGGCTGATCATTTGTTTCACAATAATTTCATTTATTTATTTTTTTCTTTTTTGCGGGGTGGGATGGGGTGGGCGGTTTGCAATAGTTCAGTTTTGACTTCCAATACAAAAGGGGGATTATGCAGATTTGAGATTTCTCAGCTCCAATATTTTATTAAATTTTTGTAGGTAAAGCTCAGTTAATTATTTTGAATTTTTTGTGATTAAAATGTCTTGTTAATTTTGGACAATTTTGTTGAGCTAAGTTGTAGCTATTGTATTTCATATTTTATGCTCTATTTCTTCAAGTAATGGTTATAACCTTTTTAATTAGTAACTTTTGAAACTTTTGGTAGGAAAATGAAAATGAAACAAACGGTTCCTTAAGGCTTAATCCGCTTCCTTTAGCTTTCGTAGTCGTTTAATCCTGCTAAATACTAGTTTCTTGGTGTGGATTAAGAACACTTCTTTTAGTCTTCTTTTGTTTGGATTTTAATCTTCTGTCTGGATCTTAAGGCACATCTACTCTTCATTTAGCTTTCTTAGCTTTTATCCATGAATTAAGACAACTGAACATCGGTTTTTTAGTACTCCTTAAGCTCTTAATCCTTTGTTACCAAATGGAGCGTTGTTTAATTTCTGATAGTTTGGTGAGATAGAGAAACAAACGCTTAGATGCTTAATTGCAATTGAATGGTCATGTTTCAAATTTTGTTAGCTTGATACTAGAATAATAATAAAATTCAACTTTACTAAGCCGATAGATCTTTATATTTCTAATTTCATTTTTTTCATATCATGTTCTTGTTTTCATGTCTATACTTAAAAGTTCAATTACATATATTATGTTTAAGGTACTTGAACAGATCCATCTGATATGTTTGGTTTAGATCAGATCCATCATGTCCGTGCTATGGATTTATATTTTTGTTTTTAAAATTATTCAACATTATTTTCATATGAAAATGTACTTAGTGACCAAAATTTACATTTTTTTCAGTCCACCTAAATTATTCAACATTATTTTCATATGAAAATGTACTTAGTGACCAAAATTTACATTTTTTTTAGAATTTTGTTTCTATTTTTTAGATAGAAAATTACTTAATTTGAAACTTCTGGACCATTCAAAGCAGTGGTTTTCTGTCTATCTAAAAAATAGTCATTTAAAAAAAATGTAATTGATTTTGAAGTACATTTTCATATCAAGTTTATGTTTAACAGTCCAAATTGATTATTTGAATTTTAAAAATAGAAATATAAGTCTATAGCACCGTTCAATTCGTAATATGCATATTACCATATGAAAATGTACTTAGTGACCAAAATTTACATTTTTTTTAGAATTTTGTTTCTATTTTTTAGATAGAAAATTACTTAATTTGAAACTTCTGGACCATTCAAAGCAGTGGTTTTCTGTCTATCTAAAAAATAGTCATTTAAAAAAAATGTAATTGATTTTGAAGTACATTTTCATATCAAGTTTATGTTTAACAGTCCAAATTGATTATTTGAATTTTAAAAATAGAAATATAAGTCTATAGCACCGTTCAATTCGTAATATGCATATTACCATAACCTCACTTTGTCTGCCTGGAACTGTAATTACCTCGATGCAACATTGTTTTCTACATTCTGACAAGCAATTACTGTGTTATAATCCTCAAGAGCGTGGTAAAATTTTCGACGCATGGTTCGCTGTTGGATATTTTTAGGAGGGTTTTTATTGTAATTTTTCAAATATTACCATGCAAACTTTATACATCTGTTATGTGCAGGAATGTCTCTGGTTGTCTGGCGCTTCTGAGGATCTCAAGAGAACGGAGTAGGTCCGATGCCCATCGGATCTACTTTTAGGTTCAACGAGCATGATGACCGTCCGATCTAATTTAAGATTTGTGCGCACGAAAATTGAAACAGACACGCACGGAGTTTAAAGCATTGTGCACGAATTTTAAAGCAAATCAACGGTGATTAAATCCATTGAACCAGAGTAGGTCCGATGCCCATCGGACCTACTCTCAAGTCGGATCTCAATCCAAAGCAACCATAGGCATTCAACCATCCGAAATTAGAATATCAAAAGAAAAATAAAAGGGAAAAAAAAACATAATTTTAGCTTTTATGATCCATATAGTTAAAAAGTTAAAATTAGAGATATATTCTATTATTTAGATAGTTTATGTATTAAATTTGTGAAGTTACATGTTCAAAATCTGATTGGAAAGTTTTTTATGAATATTTAATATTGGAAGACTTGAGTTACTTTTATCTTAAAAAAAAAGATTATACAATACTAACAATACTGTGGCTTTTTATATTGAAAGATGCAAATTTGAAATCTAACCGGAGGATTTCTTCTAAATATTTAGAGTTAGAATATTTAACTCTCTCATTTTTATTTTAAGAATAAACAACGAAAAAATGATGTTAGAAATATAGTTATGATATTTACATACGGACGAAGATCGGCTAAACCAGGGACCATATCTAAGCAGCAGAGTGGAAAAAACGTGCCATGCCGTGACTAATTTAATTTTTCACGTGCCGTGCCGTGCTGTGCCGTAACCAAAATATCAAGAGGTGGTCACGGCACGCGAATGATCACGCCACGTGACTCACGTCGTGCCTAAACGTGCCGTGACCATATGTGACTCGTGTAACTCGCGTGACCATTTAATCATAATTTAGGTTAGTTTATTTAAGATTCACCATTAAATCAATATCTAATGGTCCTAATTACACGTGACTCGCGTAACTACGTGTCGTGCCGTGCCGTGACTAAATCTTTCACGTGCCGTGCCAAAGTTTCAAAAGATGAACACGGCACGTGAATGGTCACCGCACGAAACACGCGAGTCACGGCACGTAACTGACACACGTGCCGTGCCGTTTCGTGACGGAGCCGGCTCCGCCGTGCCATTTTTCCCACTCTATCTGAGCTCTTCAAAAAATCATTTATGTTTGAATGAGGCTACGGTGCTATGCATAGCATGGATGGGGTCCGTGCTACGGCTCAAAATTTGACTTTTCAAAATCCTTACAGTCGATCCAAACAGTTCAACATGATTATAAAATGAATATGTACTTGCAAACCAAATTTTACATTTTTTTGAATTTTTTTTACTATTTTTTTAGATAGGCTGTTTTTGGATGGTCCAGGATGTTCAGATCAAGTGATTTTCGAAAAAATAGTAAAAAAATTTGAAAAAATGTAAAATTTGGTTTGCAAGTACATATTCATTTTATAATCATATTGAATGGTTCGGATTGACCGTTAGGATTTTAAAAAGTCAAATTTTAAGCCGTAGCACGGACCCCATCCGTGCTATGCATAGCACCATAGCCTCACTCTTTATGTTTTATTTACTTATCAATTTGGTCCATTTTTAATTCAAAATTGGGTGAAAAATAATATTTTATTAATTTAGACTTAAAGCTAATCTTTATGAATTCAATAGTTGTTAAAACTATAATATTAACTATTACGTACAATTCTACAATTCTAGCAACTTTCTCTTAACTAGTGTGTATTAAAATTAATAACATAATTTTCAACAGTGTTCTAGATAGTGCGCTATAGCGGCGCTATAGCGCCACTATAGCGTTTTTGGACCCTAAACGCTAAGCTATGGCATGAAAATACGCTAATTGCGCTACGGCCGCTATAACGCATAGCGTGTAGCGCACTATGCATATTGGGTTTTTTTAGACAATTTATATGGGCTTAAATAAAGATCCATAAAATTTATTTTGTATAGAAAAAAAAATAGAATGAATCATGATGCTTAAGATATTTTGTATAGAAAAAAATTGATGGTTTATGATATTATTATGGATATTTTGAACCATGGACTTTTGTACTAGTTCAATATGAATATTATAATTTCTTAATTAATTTGGTGTTATTTATTGTTCTATAAAACTTTAGATAATATTAATATATAGTACAAATATATAATATAATTTTTGTAAAAAAAAAACGCTATTTGGAATAGCTTCCGCTATAGCTACGCTATTCGTTATAGCTTTTTTTGTAGCCTTCCCGCTATGACGCTATAAACGTTATTTAAAACATTGATTTTCAATGAACAAAAATAATATTAAAATAAGATATTTTCTTGATTTTGCTAATAAAGTTATTTTCTTGATTTTGAAATAAAGTTAATCTTTAAAGCTAACTAGTTGATTTTGAAATAAAGTTATTTTTAATAAAGTTAACTAGTTGAAGATTAATAATCTTTATTTTGAAAGCGAATAAAGTTGTTTTCTTGATTTTGCTCCGGAAAAAGTTTCTATTTTAAAATTTTTTATTTTAAAAAATAATATTAAAATAAGACAACTTTTACAATAAATTTGCATTCAACAAATTTTAAAAATAAATAACTATCCTTTTTAAATTTTGTGTACTTAACAATTTGGCCCATCTTTAATTGACAATTCGGTGAAAATTTATATTTACAAATTCAATAGTTGTAAAAATATAAATTTAGTTATAACAATTCTACTATTCTAACTAATCTTCAGTAGTACCAGTGTTTATTAAAAATTAGAATGAGGCTATGGCACTATGCATAGCGCATATTAACACGTACTATAGACTCAAATCTTCGGCTTAAAAATTCTAACAATCAATCCAAACCATTCAACATGATCTCCATATTAATATGTACTTGTAAATTAGATTTCACATATTTTAGAAAAAAATTACTGTTTTTTAGATGGGTAGCAAATCACTTTGATCTAAAAATTCTGAAAAACAGTGGTTTCCTATCCATTTAAAAAAATAGTAAAAAAATTTCAAATATGTAAAATTTAGTTTACATGTAAATATTCATATGAAGATCTTTACATATCCACATGGAGATCATGTTGAACGGTTTATTAATCCGTAGTGCGGACTGATGCACACTATGCATAGTACCATAGCCTCACTCTAAAAAATAACATATTATATTCAATGAACCAAAAATTTGCAAACTGATAGCTGAAAATTGCCAATCTCAAATACTGAAAAAGTTGAAGACCAGTTTCCCAATCAATACTGATGCGGCATAAAACAAAGAAATATAAAAATCCAATTCACTATATTAACAACTATAATTGCAACTTCTTGCACAAAACCACGAAGAAAATCCTACAAAGCAACATCATATGTCCAGATTAACTTAAGCCACAAGGGTGCTAGCAGTGGTAGACTCACTGTGAAAAAAACAGTAAAACAAGTTAGTCTTAGATGAAAGCAGATCAAAGCAGGAGTAAATCATTTTGACAACTAAATAGATATTTATATTAGTTTTGTTAACCAGACTGTTAATGCGGAAAAACAGTATAAACTGGTAGCCTCATAAAAGACTTGAGTACAAATTTTGATAAAGATCTATGAATTAGATCAGAACAAAGTTAAACATGGTAATCCATTTTGTGAGCTGGTCAATATCACCAACAATTGAACACCTTTAGAAAGCACCTTTATAAGGAAAAAAATTAGTTTGAAAATGTCAAATTGTTGTCTTACACCCTAAAGCAGACCTAATTTAAAAATGCAAAATATGTTCTCCAACCATTTTTCTAATCATTATCAGTAAACCTTGATAACAACTTCAAATGAAGCAAATCATCATCAGAGAACTAATATAGAAATGATATAAATGAAAAGGGAAGTGGAAAGGCACTAACTATTTCCAGACAGGAGAGAGCTTCTTGGTGCGCTTGTAGTAGCGAGCAAGGCGGTGGATCCTGCTCTCAACAAGAATTAGCCTGAACTTGGAGTCTTTGTCCTTGCGGTTCCTCTCAAGATGCTTCCTGATCGCCACTGCCTTCTTTATCAGGTGGTAAAGGTCCTCTGGAATCTCTGGCGCCAACCCTGATTATGGATATAGCAAGCATTTTGCAATTCAGGTTATTTACAGCAACAAGAATGATGTTATTGTAGGGGTTAATTTAGAATGCAGAATACTGGTACACCCCGTACCAACTACAAGAAACCTGCAAGGACCCAATAATCCATACCCAACAAGAACCGAGAAGTTAGAGACAACTGCAACTTTGCATACAACCAAAAACACCGAAATAGAGGAAAAATGTTACCGCGAGATAGATCGAGTTCAAAAAACAAACAAGAGAAAGCAAAACATAGAGATTAGGTGGTTCGGTCGAGCCTACTCCACCGGGAGGCAAACGACCAACAAACTTCACTATTAAACAAGAGATTATAAGGGATTACAATAGTGTTCCAATTGTTAGCACAACAATCACTCACCCTCTCTCTCTTCCTCTTTCTGTCTTGCACAAGGAGCAGCCACCACTAAACCTAAGATTTAGGTCACCAAGAGAGATATAGGAAAAGGAAGATGGGCCAAGGTTGTTTTGGGCCTAAAAAATCCCAACAAATCTCCATCGTAGGCTCAAATCGACAACTTACTCCGTCGCCAACCGTCATAGTCCAATAGCTGTCTGTCAGTATCACGTTGTCTCCCACAAGTCTCCATGACTAGAGACTCACCGCATCAAACCTGAGTCCACAGCCTACAGCAGCCCAGGTCCAATGCCCCATACAGTGGCAGCCACTTGGATTGGGGCGTTGGGGTTGTGTGCCGCTATGTTCCAGTGTCCCTGTCGAGGAGCAGTTAATTAACTCGTACAAGCAGTTAATTAAATACATGATCTACCAACACCAAAGCCGGTAACTCGCCATTACGTTCGGTGCCAAACCAAAACTTGTAGTCAATTTCCTGTTCAGCAACTATTTACATCTTCAGATACACCTTCTCCTGCAAGTACTTGTCATATCTCCAAATATGAAAAAACTGGTACATCAAAGAACTCCTACCCATATTTTCCAAATACCAATGTGTTTTCCCAACCATACCATAGGTCTCTTCGTTAATAATCCGCTTAAAACAATCATGGCACAAGACCCTGTCGAATACCAGGTACGTACCGAACACTGGTAATCATGCAAATCATATCATCCCACATCCGAAACCTAACCGCACCAACTCCAGCAATCGACAAAGTCGATTCATCAGCCAAAGTCACGGCACCATCAGACACCTTACGAAAGGAATCAAAGCAATCCCAATCCCGGAATCTAACACCCAACTATCACAGACGCCACCGCTACCGCTACATGTCCCGTCTCCAAACATCCTCATACACGTCCCCCTGATTCACACACACAATGACGCCACCGTCATGACCGACCGCAACCGCTGCGCGACCGACTTCAGGTTGAGGCGGACGGTCCAGCTGTCTCTCGGGACAGTCGCGTCGAAAGTGACCGGGTTTACCGCTCTGATGGCATGTCCAGCGGTCGGACTTCTTCCGTCGCTGCCCATCCGATACAGTCACAAGCGCGCTAGAGGACTCTGACCTATCCTGCTCACACCGCCTCAAGGACTCAGAATCCAACAGTACAGCAGTCACTTCCCTCATGGTCAGCTCACTCTTCTTCCCTAACAAAGGCATCGTAATCGGATCATACGACTTTGGTAGGGATGCCATAAACAAACAAGCTTGGTCTTCTTCCTCGATTTTTCCACCCGCATCGAACACATCTCGTATCAAAGTGTTAAAAACAAATGTAATGTAACCTTGGTAGGGATAGCAATGGTAGGGACTTGTTGGTACACCAGTTCTTATCTCGTACCAACAGTTCTAATACTATAACTCTCAAGTAGTTTTCTTTAAAAGACTAATAGACTATCAGACATAGCAATGGAGTAAGAATAATAGCAGCATATTCTGACAATTTCAATTTAACACTGAAAAACCAAAACATAAATCAGCATGGAGAAAATGTTTTATGGAAAAAGGTTCTTTTTATCAACTTAACATTACGCTAACTGTTAATACCAGCAAAACATGAGAAATTATATTTTTCACATTGCATTGTTACTACTTAGTACACCAAAGCAGCTTCACTTAAAACTACATATATATGCCAACTCTTGTACTTACAATACCAAAGTTAAAACAGCTTAAGCACTAAGATACTAGGAAAAATAAGGAAGAGAAACAAACCTTGAGCCTTAAGGATCCTTAGGATCTTGCTTCCAGTTACGCTCTTTACTTGGGCAATACCATGTGAATCACGAAGAATCACACCAATCTGAGACGGAGTCATGCCCTTCTTGGCAAACTTTTGAATGCTCTCTTCCACCTAAATTTTTGAACAATAGGAATGAATAATATTAGCCTTATTGCCCTTGATTATATTGTTGTAAAATTTTCAATTAAATCCGAATGCTTCACATTTTAATTAACTCAATGTTCAGTTAGAGCACGGATTAACTATTGGTTTCCCCAACACAGCATAGAATCCCACTAAGTACCAATTAGAGTCTTAAATCTCCATAATTTATTGTTCTATCCTCAGAAAAATAGTCATGGGTCACCAGTTGAAAAATTATGCCTTGATTTAAAAACTGACAATTCCAAAATCCTCTGCATTTCTAATCAGAGAAAGTCAACCCAAACAACGACAGCTAATTAAGAAACGGAGAAGCAAATAAATCGATCTGAGAGGAAGAAAAGGAAGAGAAAATATACATCCTGGGAGGAGATCTTGAGCCAGGTAGGCGGGGTCCTCTTGTACGGCAGAGCTGATGCCGAGATACCTTTACCTCGACTGTGCATGCGACCCATGACGGCGGCGTGAGTAGTAGAAGTGGTGCGACAAAGAGGTTTGGAAGAGATATGGCGGCGGCGGCGGCGTGAGTTGTAGAATATGTGCGACAAAGAGGTTTTTGAAGAGGTGCTAAAACAGGATTTTTGCTAATAAGAGAGCGAGGGACATGGAATAACGATAGTACCCTCGGCCGAAGGTAATATTTGGATGGGTGCGACCCTGCTGCGATTCCGAGGATCGCACGATCCTGCGATTCTAATTTCAATCAATGAATTTCGAAATTTTTTGGAAAAGTCAATTTTTGTACACAAATTTCGAAACATGTGAACGGTTGAGATTGAAATCACAGAGATCCTACGATCTCAGAGGATCGCAGTAGATTTATTTCCGTTCAAGTATACATAGATATTTTACAATCAAAAATAAATCGAATCCAAATATCAGTCCGAATCTGCTGCAATTCTGGGAGGGATCGCAGGATCTTGAAATTCCAATATCAACAGTTCAAACTTTTCCGTGCGCGGATCTCGGAATGTTCTCGGAAAAGTAAATTCTCATGCACGCATCTCGAAAAATATCAACAGTTGAGATGGGATCGCAAGATCCTGTGATTCCCCGAGAATCACAGCAGATTTATTTTCCTTTAGGAGAACAACTTGGGTCGAGTAGGTTTCGGAACCATCCAATCTACTTTAAAATTTGTACGTACGAATTTTAAAGCAGATGTGAAAGTTGCGGGTGCAAATCTTAAAGCAGATCGGACGGTCGTCAAATCCATCGAACTCACTTTGAGTCTGATGGACATTGGACCCAAATTGTAGTCCCTCTTTAATTAGAATCCCTTGATTATGGTGTAAAATTTATAAAATCTTGTATCAAATATGTAAATGGAAACTATTAAATATTATTGTAGGAGAATACAAGACGACTTATTTTATTATCTTTTTATTTTATTTGTATAGTGGCTGGAGGGTGGAGGATCAACTCCATTTTTATTAGTTCTTATGATATAAATAGTTTATGTTTTTATACTAGTGAGATGTTTTTTCTATTTATATAAGTATTTTTGCTTCAGTGAGTTGTTAAGAAAAAAGAAGGTAAAGTATGGTATATATATGGAATAAAATATTATCTTATTTTTTACAATAACAAAGATATTGTAATTTGTTGAAAACTTTTTTTCTAATATTTTATAAAAAAAATAGCAGCGTCATTACAAAAATAAGTTAAGAAGGCAATAACATGAGACATTATTGTATTATCTTTCAATAGCATTTAGTATTTTCCATTTATTATTGTAATTTGTATCATACAATTTTGCATACTCAAATTGCTTTTCAGTCTTCCAAAGAAAATTATTTCTCTAAATAAATTAAATTTTAAATAAGATAACTTACACAATAAATCTTATATTCAGAAAATTTTGAAAACAATTTTTTTTAAATAATATATTATATATGATAAAAAAAATAACAATATAATTTGCACAAATATTACTGCAGAGGGACCTCTAAAAAAAAAAACTTATTACAATTCTACTATTCCAGCTACTTTCTCTTCAAAAAACTTATTACAATTCTACTAAATAATATATTTAGTAAAAACTAACAATATATTATTCAATTAATCAAAATTTGCGAAGTTATAGCTGAAAATTGCTAATCTCAAATACTGAATTGAAGGTTTGCCAATAAGCTGGAAGCCTGGAACGTGTGTGAAAAACCCATGTTAATTAGCTTCGATGGTAGAAATGGGAAGCGCACCTGCTGAAATCTGAGACCGGTAACAGTAATTCTGAAATCCCTGCAATTTGAATCTAGCCGTCGAACTGTTCCAAGATGCATGCAAGTATAAATTTCATTGGCATTTTGGTTGGGTTTGGAGGGAAATTTCGGATTCAAGATGCATTCTCGGAAAAAATTCGATGGTTGGATTCGGATTGCAAGGATTTCAAGATTACTGTTCATTGGTTTCAGAATTTCAGCTGATCCGAATCCGTAAAAATGGTGCATAGTTTTCGTTTATATATATACACTTCAACGGGTGATCTGCATATGACGGCGAGCACAAATTAATTTTAGCATTCTCCAATAACTTAATTATTAGATATTAGTGAATCTTAAAACAATTAAAATCATCATTTAGTTATACAACAATATCATTTAATTACCAGTCTTTGGGACCCATGTTATTTTCTAAGATGCTTTATGTCTCAGATGCAATGTGATTTAAATAATATAATTTTGAATTTCATTCATAGAGAAGTGCAGAAGTTCATTCAAATGGTGTGTACTTAAAATGTTCCATCTATGTGATTCTCTTAATTTGGTTGCAATGCACATTTTGCATTTGCTTAATCACATTAAAAGAGCCTATCATACAATTTTGCAAGCTAAAATTATTTTCAGACTTTCAAAGAAAACTATTTATATATTTTTTTTAAATAAGACAACTTAAACAATAAATCTTACATTAATTTTTTTTAAACAAATAAACATCTTTTTTTTCAATAATAAAATATATATGACAAAAATTAACACGGACAAGTAATCCTAGAGAGGAACGTAAAAAGGAAATTTTGTATTAAATTAAATATTTTGTTGCATCTTAGATACATCAAACTTTTTCTTTTTAAATGAGGAGAGAAGTATGTAAAATATGAGTTATACAATCAAGAAATTATAAAGAAATATGACTGGGTGGTTGATAATATAGATAATACGACATGACTAAGAGCATCTACATCTCTGGTATTATTAGAGTTTCTAATCTGATGTGGCAGTTTCTAATTCAGTTTTAGAGATGTGGGAGAGTTTCTTATTTAGAAACTATGCAGTAAAGTTTCTTATTAAGAAACTGTTTATAAACTCCATGTTGGCCAAATGATTGGCTCAAATTATTTCTCTTTTTTAATTTGTTGCTGACGTGGCTTAATAGAAACTCTAAAATTAATTTCAGAAATGTGAGAGTTAGAAACTTTAGAGACCTTAATTTCTAAAAAGTAGTTAGTAATCTCAAACAGGGAAAGATGAAAATTTAACATACCAACTTTAATTAAATATTTGTAGAAATTCTCCAATTGTATTTTAAACCTATAAAATTTTACACATAACATATTATCTTAGTTACTAGATTAAAAATTAATTCTCAACAAAAAAACAAATTAATCGGATAAGAACTATTTTTATAACCTATATACGTCCATTTCTCTTTTTCATGTACATATGTTACCATGCAATTAGAACTTGGAAGTTATTTAAATTTAAGCTTTTATGTCAGATTAGGCTTGATGAATTATTCTGCATTTATCTGGTAGCATTGAGTTGAGCCAGCTGTCGTTATGTCGGCTGGATGGTAGATTTGGGGAAGAAAATTGGAGATGGTTATCAGGACAGACTGTGAATTTAGAAACTAAAAGTCTAAAACAGGAACTTGCATTTAAATCTTTGTTTTGGCATAATTCACTAAAAATAAAAAAGTTAAAAATTACATAGATAATTAAAGATAAAATAAGAAATTTTTACTCCATTCACAACTAATAAAAAAAAGCTAATTTCTATTCTATGTGCTCATATGAATTTATGTCTCAAGTGAAATGATACATTTTTTTTTTATTAAAGGACCTAATACATTCCAACATCTTTTAAATATTGTTTTCGAAAATTAAACTTGCGACCTCTCCATAAAAAAGCGAAACTCGTGCGATTATAAGTGAAGTGATAAGACAAAATTATCAGCAAGCGCATAGCACTTGTTTGTTAAGTAAAAATAACAATTAAGATGAATCCATATGTTTTGGCCCGGAGAGGAGCAACATTTTCTTTCAAGACCGAAGATGTTGAGGATTTGTGAAGTCTCTTTGTGCGATGGCAGGCAAGAGCATGCATGCCCAAGTAAAACCTAAGTTAATTAATTTGGATGGTAGAATTGATACATATTGTATAAACATTTAGATTTCTATCCTTCAATATGCGAGCTACAAATCACAGCTAGTCAGCTAGCGCGGGTCAATTTTAGCTTCCTCTAATATCTTGATTATGAACATATTGGTGAGTCTTAAAATAATTAACATCATAATTTAGTTATGCAACAATATTTTTTTGGAGATACAATGTGGTTTAAATAATAGAATTTTGAATTTTATTTCTTGAGAAGTTCATTCAAAAAGCATGTACTTAAAAGGTTTAGGTTTCATCTACATGATTCTCTTAATTTGGTTGTAATGTTCCGTTTGCATTTGCTTAATCACATTAAAAGAGCGTATATATATATCATACAATTTTGCAAGCTAAAGTTGTTTTTCAGACTTCCAAAGAAAATATATATATCTAAAAATAAGTAAGATTATAAAATATGACAACTTATAAAATAAATCTTACATTTAGAAAAATTTGAAAATCAATAATTTTTTTTAATAACATATTATATATGACAAAAGATAACTCAATAATCCGCACAAGTAATTCTGCAGAGGAACACAAAAATGTTGTACTAAATTAAGGATTCTGTTATAACTTAGACATTTTCAGTGTTAGATTTCATTATCTTGCTCTTCATAGTGTCTCTAAAAAAAAAGAAAAAAAAAAAAAAAAACCGGCCATTTTATGGCCAGTTTGGACATTTTTGGAAAAACTCGGGAATCATGGGTAAATTTATTAATTTGTAATTAACTTTGGATATTAATAAAAATGTCGGATAATATGTGTCCTTTGATTAGGAAAATATTGAGAAAAATATGACTTGACGGTTGATAATATAGATGATCAACATGACTAAGAATGAAAATTTAACATTTCAATTTTACATCTCCATAAAAATTCTTCAGTCGGATTTTGAACTTATAAATTTTTTACACATAAAATATTTCTTATTACTTAAAAAAATGTATGTAGGTTATAAAAATAGTTCTTATTCAATTTTTGTTCCTCCATTTTTTCAGAAGGTTCTATTACATTAGCTTGCAAAATATATCACTAGACACAAAAATGATGATTTATTTTGTGTACTGGTTTTTCTGGGTATTCTAATTTTTTTTCTCTCCAATTACTTTTTTAAGGACTGAGGTTGAGTTTTGTTGTATGGTTTCTTATCTTTAGAAGGTTAGAATAAGGATGATCATGAGTGTTAATATTTTTTTTGGGTGGAATTAAAGCCGGTAGGCGATATTTCATTAATCAGAATCAAACCAGTAATACATTTTTTGTATCAGTACATACAACATTTGTATCAATACTTAATATTTTACAACTGAAACCCCTTTACAAAAGTAGAAAAAAAAAATCAGAAAAAAAAGCAGAATCAAGAGTTATTGCACTCAAATCAATATATAGTGAGCCTGTATGATATTCTATGCTCGTGCTCATATTAGTAGATTGCGAACATGCATAATTTTTTATCGTTACACATATAAGGTGGTTTTATTTTATTGTTTGGACTTTTTGTTTTGTTTGCTGCGTTGTCTAATTGCAGGAAAGAACAGCAATTACTGGCATATTAATTCTGTAGAGAATTTGAAGGGGAAAAAAAGGTCATAATGTATTTGTAATGTTGTTCATTTTGTCGGACACCCAGTGTTAGGGTGTGTCCCTACTCCCTACTGTGTCCTTAGGGGTATTGTGTCTGAGTTGGTGAAATCAGCACTCTTAAACAAGACACGGATTAACAGTTCAGGACACAACACTTTTTGACACGCTTTGGACACGTCTCACATGGTTCAGTTTTAGAAGTCGCTGCCAAGTAGTAAGCAGTGACAAATCAAAAGTTCGGATTCGGTTCGGCGAGGTCAAAAATTCATGGTTCGGGTATAATTCGGATATAATTCGGGAATGATTCGGTACAACAAGGAAACAAAAAAAAAAACCCCCCAAAAAAAAGTAAAAAAAAAAAAATTTTGAAATTTTAAAATATTTTTTGGCATTTTTATCGCGAATAATTCGTAACTCGCGTTTTATACGCATTTTATTCACGAATAAAACGTATAATATGTTTTTCTGCGTATTATACGGAGTTCGGTTCGGTTATGTCGAAAAAAACGAATTATACGCGTATAATTCGCGAGTTATGTCACTATGGTAAGTACTGCCTTTTGGTTGGATAGGTGGTGTGGGGAACATACCATGGTTCGCAAAATTGAAATCTGAATCGGGATCGGTCACTCGACCATAGAATCGGAATTGAATGAATCAGACGGAATCGGTTGAATTGGATCGGAAACTCGATTTTTATAAGCATAAGCTTGTATTGCACTAAAAATTAGAAAAAAGTTGGTAAAAAAAAATATTTTTTCAAATAATTATGCTGGTATCATTGGACGAAATTTAATCCTTTTTATTTTTGGCTATTAAAAAATCATTTGGCGTAATTTAATACTTAAGCTTGAATCGATAATGTTAACTTGATTTTTTTTTTGTCCTTCGACTAACCATTTAAAAGGAAAACTTAATAAATACACAGGCCCAATAAATTCGGCCCACTAACTTTATTTTTCTTAATGGACCCCACCTGTCATAATATCCTTCTTCTCCAACCTTTCGTTCTTTTTAATTTTTACGCAAGCACAACTGTTACTCAACTTCTCAAACCCCAAATCACAGATTGTTTTTATTATCCTTACAGTTATAATTTACAATATCTTCTACCCAACCGGTACTGGATTCAGTTGAAGCCATTCACCATATGCACATAAGGGTTCTGAATCAAAATCTAGTCATGACCTATACTTTGCAGTAATCGGTAAATCCAATAAAATTTGGTAACTGTGGAATCACTCAATCATTTAAAACAAACAAACAATCGATAAACCATATCAAAATAACAAATCAAACTTACTAGTAATTCAGTTTCATTTGTGTTGTGTTATACATATGATGCAACAATTCAAATAATGCAGTCAATCAGATATTCAACATGGAAAATGAATACAATTTAATTCTTAGAAATGAATATCAAAACAAAGCCAGTGTACCCCCGCATCTGATAACGTAGGCAAATAGAACGATCAATCGTTGCATATCAGTTGTTTCAAATAGTCCCGTCAAATCTCGTCCCACAGAATCTATGCCAATGACAGAATAACACTGTCTTAGTTATTACATATAAAATTATCACTAGCTACAAAATAATTTGTCCCAATAATTAATTCATATGGATTTATTATCCACAATTAGTTGATGCCACCAACTAATATTATAATTTCTTTATTCCTCATTTTTATTCAACTTCCATTTCAATTAATTTAATACTTCAAATCTCTATATAATGTCCAAGTTCTCACATCAAGTCAATTCTTTTTTTCTTAATTCGTTTGTTGTCGGCCCAGCAAAAGTAAAACAAGTACAATTCTACTTAATTTCCTTTTTGTTTATTTTGGTCTCATAGCAAAAAGGTCCAGCTCAACTTCTATCAATATTTTCACAGTTCAGACCGTGTATACCCATCAGTTCAAATGACTTCTTTTTTTAATATATTAGACCCTCTGTCATGGGTTTATTACAGCCTATATAACACCAACTTCAAAATCTATATGGTGTCATTTCAGCCTATATCACTAACTCTAAAACCTATTGAATCAACTTCAAACAGTAAATTCAAACTGTTCAAACCGATTTATTTCATTAGTTGTGCGTTTACGTGCATAATTTATAATTTTTGAATTTATTTAGTTTCAAGTCAAGCGATCAAATGTGTGAGTTTTTAAGTTAATTTTAATGCAGTCATTTTTCAATATTTTTGACCGCTTGATTTGGTACTAATATAACTAGAAAATATGAAATTTTTGCATGTAAACGCATCACTCATAAAGTAAATCGGTTTGAACAGTTTGGATTAATTAGTCATTTGAAATATATCCAATTAATTTTGTAGTTGATATCATATGACACCGATATCATACTAGCCGGACTCCTTAATTAATTCTCTATTAGTTAACTTATAATCTCATATAAATTTCTTATTTCTCAATACTTCAATCTTATATATGTTTGTAACGCATATTTTTCTTATTTTCAAGATTCAAAAAAATTCTACTTGATATGATGAGTATATTTTCCTAAAATTTCACTCAAAACCTTTTGTCATCATATTCAATTATATACTTCATATTTTATATTTTGTTGAATGTACATTATATATCAGAGGGGATTTTGGATCTGGCAGCCTTCTAAGTCCAACGTCTGAAGACGCAGTGGATGAAGTTGGGGATGTCGATTGGAACTTATTAGATTACTGATAATAGTTGTTGGCTGTTAGATTTATTTGTTTTTGTGCTTGCTGCTGTTTTTTTTGTGTTGTTGATATTTTATACCAGACAGTTTGGCTTAGCTTTAAGTATCTGCTTTAGATACTTGAACTTAGTCTTTATGATTTTTAATAAAATCGGTGGATCTTGAAACCACTGCTCAGTTTTTTTATTGATTCACCCAATTTGCACTAAACATGCACTCAAAATATTACGTACACCCAAAAATGTTCTTTTATGTATATCAAAACATAAAAAAAAAAAAAAAATACTGTGAAAAAAAATCAGGCCGGAAAAGTAATAAAAAAAAATTGAAACTTGCAAAATATATAAATTGAATTAATTAATTTTTTTCTGGACATTTCTTCATATTTGTATACATTATTACCTATTTTTTTTTTTTGAGGAACAAAAGGGGTCAAGCCCATTTTTCATTAACCGTGATTGGTTACATTTTTTTGAGTTTCTGAGGAGAAACTCTGGGTGAGAGAAATGCAAAAATTACAGGAAAACAAAGAAAGAAAAATCAAAAGCAATTGCAAAAAATAAAAAACAAAACGTTTGAAAATGTCTTTTGATTAGTGAATATCTCTTGTGTGTGAATTTCCTCCTGATTGCCGGCAATGATTTGAGATCCTCCATTGTTGCCCTGCCTCCTGTACCAATTCATCTGTTGTTTTGAACTCTTCTCTAAAAATCCGGCAACATCTCTCTCTCCAGATAATGAAGTTTGTGATAAGAATTAGGCTTCTTGTTGTCTCTGCCGCTCCTTGCTGCATTAGTTTGATGTTGTCTTGGTTCCGGTTGTATCCCCCGACGTTTTGCATTACAGCCGAGTGTACTAGTATCCCTTGCTGACAAGCATTGAACAAGTGGTGAGCTGTTTCATCGGCCCGCCTGCACATGTAGCAAATACCGGCCAAGTTGTATCCTCTCTTCTTCAAGTTATCTGTCGTTAGTACTTTGTTGTGTATCAGTAACCATGCGAAGATTTGAATCTGTTGGGTGCCCGCAGCTTCCAAATTTTGTGCGCCATTGTCTTTATACCCGGTTCATCCTTAAGTGTGTAGTATGCCGAGCTTACCAGGAAGTTGCCGTGTGGTTTCTGCCTCCACCTGGCATCATCGTCTTGTGTAGTGGGCTGCCTTTGCATTGTGTTTCTGTGCTGTTCTATTTCGGTTTGGAATAGGTGTAATTGTTCTCTTGCTTGTTCTGTGAGAACCGATCTGAACAGTTCTGATATTTCCCTTGTTCGGTATAACTCCTGTAGCGTGATATCCGTATTGGTGGCATATGTGTGGAGTATGCTGTATCTGTCTTTAAATATCCCCCTACCCCAGTCATGGTCCCATAGGCTAATCGTATCTCCCTGTCCTTCTATTCTTTGAATGAAGCAATTGCAGAAATTCTGAACCTGCTGTAGGTTCATTCGAAAGAAAAAGGACTTTTTTACCCCTTGTGTCCCTTGGCCGCAATAGAGTGTTTGGAGCAGGTCCTTCCACATTCGCTTTTCCTTCGTTTGCCACTGCCAATACCACTTTGCCAGAATTGCTTGATTAAAGACCCTGAGGTCCATAATTCCCAATCCCCCCAATTTCTTAGGCTGGCACAGTTTCGGCCAATTGATTAAGTGTATTTTCCTGTCATTTTGAGTTCCTCCTCTCCAGAAAAAATTCCTTCGTATGCGATCTATTTCTTCTATTGTCCATATTGGGAGCTTGAAAACAGACATGTGATAAATGGGGATTGACGTCAATACTGCATTTACCAAAGTGAGCCTGCCCGCAATGGATAGTAGCTTTGATGCCCAACCCGACAATCTTTTTGCAATTTTCTGTATGATCCCTGCAAAGTCTGCTTTGTTCAGTCTCGTGTCCGATAATGGTAGGCCGAGGTAACGCATTGGAAATGCACCTGTTTTGCATCCGAGAGTTGCTGCCATTTGGGTAGTGTCCGAACCCCCTGTTCCAGTAGCTATGATTTCGGACTTGTCCATGTTGACCTTTAAACCAGAAATTTCAGCAAAGGCAGTGATAACTGTTTTTAGCACCTGCATCTGCTGCTCCTCAGGCTTTATGAAAAAGAGAACGTCATCCGCATACAGGAGAGTCGGTTGCATGTCTTGCACCGGCATTCGAATGGCACCTAGATACTCGAGTTTTTGGAGCCACCTCGGTAAGAAATCCATTGCGAGTATGAAAATGAGCGGCGATAAGGGGTCGCCCTGCCGGACCCCTCTTCTTAATTGGATTTTTTTTCCTATGAGGCCGTTTATCATGATTTGGGAGGAGCCTTGTAGAACCATTTGTAATATCCATGTTATCCACCGTTGAGGGAATCCCATGTGTCGCATGATTTGTTCAATGAAATCCCAACTAATGGTATCGAAAGCTTTATGGATGTCCGCCTTGAAGATTGCTAGAGGGATTCTTTGGTCGTTTGCAAAGTGGAGTATTTCTTGTGCATAAACAAAACCTTCAGTGATCTGCCGACCCTTAACAAAGCCTGTTTGCGACTGATGTAGTATTTTATCAATTTGTGGTTGGAGCCGTAGTGCCAGTATCTTCGACGCTATCTTTTGTATCCCATTTATCAAACTAATCGGTCTGAAATCTTCTGGTCTAGTTGCATTCTCCTTTTTTGGTATCAATACCGTAGTAGAGTTGTTGAGAGGGTAGAGGCTTTGTCCTTGTTCCGTTGTATTTTGCAAGACCACAGTTATATCTGGTAGCACATCCGCAATGAAGGTTTTATAAAATTCTCCACAAAAACCGTCTGGCCCCGGGGCTTTATTGTTTGGCCAAGCCATGATGGCTTGTCGGACTTCTTCTTGTGTTATACTTCCTGCCAGTGCAGATAGGTCCGCTGCTGCGGTTGGGTAGAGTTGCATCCAATCTATGTCTTGTTCTACTTGCTGCCTTGTCCCCATGAGACTTATGTAAAAATTCCTGAAAACATCTGCCTTTGCCCTTTGGTCAGTATGAATTTGTCCATCATGGTGAATTGCGCCTATGTCATTGTTTGCTTTCGAAGATGAAGCATATGCATGAAAAAACCTTGTGTTTCGATCCCCCTCGACCTCCCACTTCATTTTTGCTCTTTGTTTCCACATTTCTTCTTCCCATACCGACAACTGCGTGTATCTATTTTTGACTAATGCCTTGATTTGCTTTTCAAGATTTGTTGTTTGCCTTGTCTCCTGCACCTCCTCCACCCATTCGATGTATTGTCTGCAAACTTTTATTTGACTTTTGATACTGCCGGTTCTATTCTTAACCCAGTCGGTTATGGTTCTTTGCAATTTCAGCAGCTTGTTGTGCAGGTGACGCGGTGTCTGCGCCCTCTGTTCCTTCTGCCAATATTCAGAAACCATCTCTTTGAATCCCGGTAATTGTAACCAAAAGTTTTCGAATCGGAAGATTTTCGTTTTTTTGAAACTTGTGAACGCCTCCACCATTATTGGGCAATGATCCGAATTGGTGTTTGCCAAGGTTCGTTGTATCGTGTTCGGGAACGAATGGCTCCAATCCGTTGACAGTAGAAACCTATCGAGCTTAGCCATCGAAGGTTGGTTTCTCGTATTTGCCCAAGTGTACTTCCTCCCCTCCATCCTAATGTTTTGCAAACCAAGATTGGCAATCAGATTTGCAAAGGCCAGCGGCCATCTCCAATCTTGCGTGCTACTGTTTCTATCGTGAGCCTCCAACGTGGTGTTAAAATCTCCCCCTATTATCCATGGCATCGCTGATGTCGGCTTTAGAGTTTGTAATTCATGAAAGAAATCTCTTCTGTAGGTTGAGCTTGTGGGGCCATAAACCGAAGTGAGCTGTAGTGTTTGAGCCATGGTGTTGTCGTGGAGTTGCACTGTTAGACAGTATTCGCCCTGCGTGTCTGCTAATTTTTGGAATCTCCTTCCTCTCCAAGCTATAAGCATGCCCCCCCTTGTGCCTCTTGCCGGCAGGTACGTGTACCCGTCCAGCCTTCGCCCACAAATTTCTTTTTGCATTTGGTCGTCTATCCTTGCCAATTTCGTCTCTTGGAAACATATCACATCCGGCTTTTCTAGAAAGACGGTCTGTCTTATGGCCAAGCGTTTTTGTCTTGCATTTAGCCCCCTCACATTCCAAGTAATAATTTTAAGTTTGGTTTTGTAATCCATAGGAAACCAATGTCTTCTTTTCTATCTTTCTCCATTCTGTTTGCTTGGAGAAATATGGCACAATCAATCTAGTGTAGTGAACTGTCTCCTTAGAAAAAATTATAATAGTACATGGTGGTGACTGGTTACTAATCCAGCCTTTGCTCTCTCCTCCTTGACCTGTTAACAAAATTCCTCCTTTCACACATAGGCTGCTGAACCTAATTGTGCTTTTGTCCCCAAAATTAAAGGAGGTCATGCAACTGCTACCATCTCTACTTATCTGTCTGACTCCCTTAGTGATACACTGGTACAAATCTACCCTTAGACTAGCTAATAAACTGAAATTTGCTGAAAAGAACTGATACATTGGAGACAATTAATCTTCTTGATGCGAATCTCAGCGTGCTTTGCTAGGCCGCCATGGCTCTTCCTGACTGACCACCTGCGCCCCTTTCTGGCTGTACTCCTGCGGCCATGACCACCAGGTCTGCCTGTGCCTGTGTAAGCGGACCGTAAGACTTGAAATACTCAAGTTGCGCCTGGCAGACAGTGTATTTCTTCTTGGGTCGCGAGGTCGGCATAGGTGCTGAATCGGGCCTAGTTACTTTTCTTGCTCTCTCTTCTAGCGTGGTGTATACTCCAGTGTATTTCTCCCCAAGCCGAAGGCTTCTTCTAGTTTTAAACTGTGGTGGGCCCGGGAATCCTGGTGGGGGTCCGTCAGTTATGTCTTCCACAGGGCCAGATTTGTCTCCTAGTGTTTGGTTCTGCTGCTGGGCTGTTGCTTGGATATTCACGTGATCCGGCCTGCTGCACTGTTGGGTTTGGGCTTGGGTCGCGCTTTCCGGCTGGGGTGTTATCATGATTCGGCCTGCTGCACTGCTTTGCTGGGTTGCATGTGTCTCAATTGTTGTGGGCTGTGGCCTGCTCTGGGCCGTGGCTAAGCTCATTTGCTCTGAAAAAAGACTGGGGGTTGGTTGTTGAATGTGGGCCGCGTCTTTTACTTTGGTTTGTTTGTTCATCCGGTTTTCCAGCTGTAAAGGCTGCAGACACTGTACCCTTTCTGCTTCCGTCATTATCCAATTAGTTATTTCAGAAAAAACAGCATGGTACATACCCAGCTGCTCAGGCACGTCTCTTGCAATATTGGCAATTTTTATCGTACTGAGCTCCCCATTAATGCTCCTGGCAAAAATTTGAAATTCGCTATCTTTTTGCACGCAAAGTACCTGATGTTTGACAGATTGGAATAGGAGTTGAAATATTTCTTTCTGCTCCTCTCCAGTTTTCTTCGTGCCGGATGCCTCCAGTGCATCGTAAGCCGGTTCTCCTCCCATGATCGGTCGGCCTCTGCGGTTGAAACGGGTGACTGGTCCTGAACTCTGTCGAGAATCGTAAGAGTCTAGCCGGCCTCGCCTGATATTACTTCTCCACTGGTTTTCCCAGTAGTGTGCTTCGTCTCTGTCTTCATTATAATGGTTGTCATCCGACCGTTCTCCTCCATTGTAGGGCGGATCCACAGCCAGTACTTCATTGTGAATCCAACCCTCAATCTCCACTTGAACGGTTACCGAGTGGTTGTGTTGCGATATGGTCAGATAAGGAGGTACTTGGATGGGGTGGTGGCATCCCACAAGGATCCTGAGTTCATTAAAATTGCCATTGTCAAACACTGGTGCAACTTTTTCGAGCGTTCCAAAGCCCGTGACCATTTCAGTGAGGTGTTCCCAGGTCTAGAAATGGAGTGGTACGTCGTGTAGCCTAATGCGGACTTTGTGCATGGTAGGGTCGTAGACCATGCCAGTTTCTGTTGTCCATGCCGCTAGCTGCACGTCGATGCCCGGCCCCAGTCTGAACAGGCATATGTCAACCGTCTATTTTTTCATTTCTGTGTTTGGGAATATCGCCAACAGGTCTCCGGTGGAACTGGGTGTCTTGCCGATTCTGATTTGTCGAGGGTGGCAGTGGAAATGGTACGCTAGCTTGTGTTGTAGCTTGTGTTGGAGCTGTAGATCATTTTCGTTGGGTCCGGTCAACACTATGGCCGACCGTTCAAGGAACTCGGTGGAGGGATGGAGGTTCCTTCTCGGGGGTAGGAACACGCGGAGTTCTTCAACCCAGTTACCTTGAAGGTATGCCGGGTCGGTCATTCGCATTGTCTCCCAATTCGCCAATGGATCCATCTTTGCAGTGATCACTTGCCTTTCTTTTTCTGGTGGTGTTTGTGTTTGGACAAGTATAAATCTTGTTTCCTTCTCTGGGAGCACAATTGTATCTCCTGTGTGTGTGTGCCTTCTGTGGTCCTTTGGGCGCCTTAATATAGTTTGATGGGTTGGTGGTTGTTGTGTATTAATGGTGTTCTGTGTACTTCTGTGGTGGGGTTCGGCCAGCTGTGTGCATTTGCCTGCTGTATGCCCTACCAGTCTACACCTGAGGCACTTGAGCTGACCTGCACATTGAAAACGCTTGTGCCCTTTCTCTAAGCATCTAAAGCAATAACTCCTCCTTACACTTGTATAGGGACGCTAGTGGTGTTGTAGTAGGTTTGGCAGTTGGCTTGTGAGGTCGTCTCCTTTTGAATTCAATCCATCCCTGATCATCTCCTGTGATTGGTTCGAGGTTTATGGCCCCGTCCTTGTCTTGTTTCTTCTTGTCTTGCCCATTAATGATCCTGCTAATGGTTTCTATTGCATCATTCTGTTGTTGGGTTGCATGGGCTACTGCAGTCTGGGTAATGTGATTCTGTCGTCCTTCAGTGGTGATTGGTTGTTGTTGTTGGTTGGTCGCCCTAGCCCGTTCCGATGCTATCGCATTCGAGAGCGCCTCAGCATACGAAACCCGCCGAAATGTTGTTATGTATTCGTTTCGCCGAGCTAGCGCCGCCTCAGTCCTCTTCTTTGTCGCCAGTCTGATCGCCACTCTATTCGCCAGAGCGTCCATCGTTTGCTTGTCTTATTACCTATTTTTTAATCATTTCTTGGTAAGATTTTAGAAAAGAAATTTAAAATCCGGCATGGCACGTCTAGATACCGACATGACACTCCAATACCAAACCGTGTCGTGTATATAAATGTGTTGTGTTCATTTTGTAAGTATTAGCATAGTATGGCACGTGTTTCGGACAGTGGTGTAGTTAAGAAATTGTAACACCCGGTAAATTTTTATATTATTTTGAGTTTAAATATAATATTTATAAATTTTAAGGTTCATTATGTAAAATGACAAACTTAAAAAAAATAAAGAAATGGCCAATGTGTCATTGGGGCCACATGGCTCCCATACATAGACCCCCTATATGATATTTTCCATTGACCTCGTTCAAAAAGAGTTTCTCTCTGTTACCGATTCATAAAACGAAACGAAAATAGAAATGAACTGAGAAGAGAAGAGAATAACAGAAATGAAAAAATGAGAAGATGAATAGAAAAATTTTGATGAAAAATTTGAGATATTGATTAATATTTGATTTCATATCCTATTGGAATTCCGACTGCGTCGCGTTGATTCTGAGCAACCGTTGCAACTCGATTTGGATTTCTGAATTGATCGCAATAGGTAACTAGACTTCTTTATAATCTGTGTTTCGATTTGTATGGTTGATTGGGTACTGATTTGGGTAATCGGATTATGATGGTATATTTAACCGGAATATGGAGTCTGGAGATGAAATTGTTTTTAATGGACTGAAATACTGGGAATCGCCTGTTTCAGGGATTTCAACTGGAACGGAACTGTTGTTATTGAAAACCTAGACCCAATTGATATTGCCGGTTAAATATGCATACATAATTTGATATTTAATTGTGTGGATTAATCCAATCCTATTGAAATGGTTGTTTACTGCTATTAAGTCAATTATAGAGAAGCTGCGTCGTTAAATAACTGGTTACTCGGTTTTGTAGCTGACTTCGTATTGTTTATGTTTCTTTCTGTTGCGACGTAGGTTGACAGGACGGCGGATGGATGCGAGGATGTCGTTCTGTCACGTCGCGTGCCCGGCCCGGCCGCCGAGGCGTGACAGAATGGTATCAGAGCATTCGTTCCTCGAACTGTGTTTGGGTCCAAGTTGCTATTGTTATCTGTGTTCTGTTTGAATTGAATTGATATTCAATCCTGATTTATTATCGATTTCATTATATATGTCATTTGCAGTATCGTTTGATTATTATTTGGTATACTTATCTGTCTATTATGAATTTATACATGTATTGAATTCAAAAATAAACGAATGTATGAAAAGTAAGTTGGTTCGGTTCAAATTGATTATCTTCTCCGATTGATTTGTATTTGATAAATTCAATTTGATTATCGCTTGTTATATCTCGTTCGATTTGAATATCATTCATTTGAATTTTGAGGACAAAATTCTTTTTAAGGGGGGAAATTTGTAACACCCGGTAAAATTTTATATTATTTTGAATTTAAATATGATATTTATAAATTTTAAGGTTCATTATGTAAAATGGCAAACTTAAAAAAAACAAAGAAATGGCCAACGTGTCATTGGGGCCACATGGCTCCCATGCATAGACCCCCTATATAATATTTTCCATTGACCTCGTTCAAAATGAGTTTCTCTCTATTACCGATTCATAAAACGAAACGAAAATAGAAATGTACTGAGAAGAGAAGAGAATAACAGAAATGAAAAAGTGAGAAGATGAATAGAAATATTTTGATGAAAAATTTGAGATATTGGTTAATATTTGATTTCATATCCGATTGGAATTCCGACTGCGTCGCGTTGATTCTGAGCAACCGTTGCAACTCGATTTGGATATCTGAATTGATCGCTATAGGTAACCAGACTTCTCTATAATCTGTGTTTTCGATTTGTATGGTTGATTGGGTACTGATTTGGGTAATCATATTATGATGGTATATTTAACCGGAATATAGGGTCTGGAGATTGAAATTATTTTTAATGGACTGAAATACTGGGAATCGCCTGTTTCAGGGATTTCAACTGGAATGGCACTGTTGTTATTGAAAACCTAGACCCAATTGATATTGCCAGTTAAATATGCATACATAATTTGATATGTAATTGTGTGGATTAATCCAATTCTATTGAAATGACTGTTTACTGTTATTAAGCCAATTATAGAAAAGGTGCGTCGTTAAATAACTAGTTACTCGGCTTTGTAGTTGACTCCGTATTGTTTCTGTTTCTTTCTGTTGCGACGTAGGTTGACAGGACGGCGGATAGATGCGAGGATGTCGTTCTGTCGCGACGCATGCCCAACCCGGCCGCCGGGGCGTGACAGAAATTTTGCCAACGGAGTGGAACATATATGATTGCAAAAAAAATGTTAATTTGGACTAACTAGAGGTAGGCAGAATCAAATTTAGGAGCAGACAAGATCCTTTAAAGAACCTGGTCCAATTTTCTTTTTTTTCAAAGATAGACGACTGCCTACCCTGTGCTACAATAACTCCACCTTTGATTTCAAACACGTCTAAATATGTCACGACATGACATCAAGTTCATTTGTCTCTCTTTGCGTACTACATTTATCAACTATTGGACGGAATAAAGAACTTGTCTTTGATCTAGTGGCAAAGGCACATGACTTCTATGTGGGAGATCATGAGTTCGAAACCCACAAAGTGAAGAAATTTTCTATATTAATACATAGGAGTTTGAAATGTGTTGGGTAGCTTCACCCCAACCCATATTTCTCAAAAAAAAAAAAAAAAAAATTATTGGACGGAGTGTCCAAACAAAGAGAACGGAGTAGGTCCGATGCCCATCGGACCTACTTTTAGGTTCAACAAGCATGATGATCGTCCGATCTAATGTAAGATTTGTGCGCACGAAAATTGAAACAAACTTGTACGAAGTTTAAAGCGTTCCGCATGAATCTTAAAGCAAATCGACGGTGATTAAACCCATCGAACCAGAGAGCTACTCTCAAGGGCCAAACAAAACACATGTAGAAAAGAAAAGGGATTTTTTTTAAAAACCATAATTAAAATAATTAAATTTAAATAAACAACATGATTGCGGCTGGATTTACAAAAACCATCAATACCGAAATGCCAATTCGGTCCGACCGCATTTGTTTTCTCCGGACCGAATTGGCATTTCGGTCCCCCCTCATTTTCAACTGTTGCGCAGCCGACGCCACATAAAATCCAACAAAGAGTCCGGATCGAATTGGCATTTCGGTCCGGAGGGAAATTTTGGCCGGACCGAGATGCCAATTCGGTCCGGAGAAAATACAATTTTAAAATATGCTAAATTATATTGCTGGTTAATTGATGTGGAGTATAGACAGTATTAATCAAGGTTTTAATACAGTTGAATGTTTTACATTGAATAACTAGAAATTTCATTTATTATTTTATTAAATAGTAATTTTTCACCGATAACCCTAAAGTTATTTTTATTACAAAGAATTATATTATAAAAACTTATCAATAATTTAATCCTATTCCTCATGAAATACCATTTCCATTTATAATTGTCAATTAACAAATATATTTTGTTTAAATCGTATCAATGATATTCGGATTTTGTACTTAATAAAAATTAGTTTAGCAACAGACATGTCTATATAAAAACATGTATAAATATTAATTAAGTACAAAATTATCATTGATACGATTTAAACAAAATATATTTGTTAATTGACAATTATAAATGGAAATGGTATTTCATGAGGAATAGGATTAAATTATTGATAAGTTTTTATAATATAATTCTTTGTAATAAAAATAACTTTAGAGTTATCGGTGAATAAATTTCTAGGGTTATCGGTGAAAAATTACCATTTAATAAAATAATAAATGAAATTTCTAGTTATAGTATTCAATGTAAAACATTCAACTGTATTAAAACCTTGACATAATTTGTATTAAAACCTTGACATAAAAGTATTCATCTTTATGTATGGAACCATCACATATATAATGGAGTTTAAATATCAGAATCCTCTGGACCGAAATGCATTTTGGTGGACCACACGGTCGGCCACATGAAAAACCTTGATTTGTTGTGAAAAAGAGGGGGACCGAAATGCCAATTCGGTCCGGAGTAAAAAAATTCGATCGGACCGAATTGGCATTTCGGTATTAATGGTTTTTGTAAATCTGAGCGCAATCATGTTGTTTATTTAAATTTAATTATTTTAATTATGATTTTTAAAAAAAATCCGTAGAAAAGAAAAGAAAAACAAAATGCTAAACTTACAATCAAGTAATCACCTACTTTTCAAAACTAAACAGAGAGATATGCTTTCCAGCACATCAACGGACCCGTCCATTTTTATCAATTTTGTCCAAATTAAGCATTCAACTTCCTATATAAATAGGAATCTCGTTAATGGACCCGCAAAAAGATATGCTTTCCGATTCCATCAGCATATCAATGAATTCTTAAGTCTCATCCTTGTATCTTATGTGCATCTAACCAAATGGTGATCCATGTGGCCACAGGATCTCTTCAAAATGCAAATCTCGTAACATCAAGGAGCGCACACGTAGTTATCTTATATATATTGTCATACTAAATCTCAAATTGATCTATGTGCTTACATTATTTATTCAAATCTCCTGGCTTCCTGAATGGATAAACATAATGTGATCCATATCCTCGACGGTACCGTAAAAGATTCCCTTTTACAATTAGCTATTTACAGTTTGAGATTAACTCTCAGCCGGTTTGAGATTCGGACTAACAGAGGGGACAGTATTATTGGGCTTTGAGATTCTTGCCAAGTTAAAAAGAACGATCCAGATCAAGTAATTGTAAAAGATTCCCTATTACAGTACTGCACTGGATATGAATTCAACATAATGATGTATAACATATTGACACACAGCCACACAGGATCTCTTCAAATGTACTGTCCGTTTTACATGGGCGGACGCACGTAATTTTTTAAGTATGTTGCCACACAAGATCAAAATACGGCTATTTTCTCAAATCCCCCACTTTATTTTTTAATTGGGATCACTCCGGAACCGGATCGTTCTTTAACTGTGGTACGAATTTTAAAAACAGATCTCCTATGTTTAAATAGGCATCGAATTTCAACTATATTTGCAGAAAGACTCGGAATTCCAATAGAGAATTAAATTAAATTGAATAAAATCTTAATAGTATGCCGTGCTGAGATTTAGAGTAAGTGAATCTCATTTAAAATTTTGTTTTTCGAGTGATATGGAATATTCATAATTTCTCATTATATTTATCTATTAAGATTTAGATTCAAAATCTTTTTAAATTTAGTGATTAAGACAATATTTTATGTGTGAGAGGCTGGATCGATGTTCGAAATCTGACTTGAATATTTTTTTTTTGCGGATATTTAAAGTTGAAAAACTTGACCTCTATCTTTATTTAAAAATATCTTCTAGAAATAATTATTGTAAAATGACACTTAAATTATCAGTTAAATTCATTTTGTTGTGTCAATCATTAAAATCTACCGAACCATTATTTTATTAGTCAAATTAATAAAATTTTAATAATTCAATTTTAATATAAAGTTGGGTAACCAACTTGATTGAATTAATCAAATTAGATGGAACGGATCAAATAATGATCATAATAATAACTGAACGTACAGAACCATTAAATTAATAAACTTGAAAATTGATGAATTTATAAAATTGTTTGGTGCGTAGTCATGATCAAACCAAACAATACGAATAAACTCGATAACAAATGAATTTATATAGGTGTTTGGTTCGTAGTCATGATCAAAAAATATATCATAACGGAAATTCGATTACGCTTTAAATATCCAAACTCACCATTTTAATAAAACTAATAACGATGTTTAACCTTATGGATCTTCCTGCAAGATGTCCAAACTCACCATTTTACCATCTTAAGCTTAATTTAGTTTATATATATAGAGAGAGAGGTTGGCTAATATCAAAACGTTTGTTCCGGAACCGTGGTGCAACTAATTAGTTTTCTGATTTTCAAAGTTCAAACGGTCGATCTGAACCATTAAATGTGTTCTCAATATTAAAATGTGATTGGAGACCAAATTTTACATTTTTTGAAAATTTTCTACTATTTATTAAGCTAGTTTTAAAATCGCTGATTTTAATAAATAGTGAAAAATTTATGGATCAATGGAAATAATGATTTTAAAACTGGCTTAATAAATAGTAAAAGAATACCAAAAAATATAAAATTTAGTCTCCAAGCACATTTTAATATAGATCAAATGTTGAACGATTTGGATCGACTGTTTGGACTAAGAAAATGTAAAAACCTAAGCGTTTGTTCCATGGCTTAGGAACAACCGTTTTGATAGTAGCCACTCACTATATATATATATATATATATATATATATATATATATATTTAAAACTAGTATCGTGCCCGTGCGTTGCAACTAAAACATATTATAAGAGAGCAAACAAAATTCATACAAAATGACATGCGTCCTGCAACTGGAACATATTATATGAGAATAGAAAAAACTCATACAAAATGACATATTTTCATAAACAAATAGACTAAATGACAAATAACATATTTTAAATGACATATTAAATAACATCTACACATCTTTTTTTATCTTTTTGACGTAATTTTATAAAAAAATTTCAACAAAATGTCATATTAAATGACAAATAACATTATTAAATAATATAAAATAATAACAAAATGAAGACATGAGCAATTAATTATCAATTAATTCAAAAATCACCGGAGAGTTGATATTCAATTCAAAATTTCATTTTTAATCAAAATTGTTGGTGGATAATAATATCTACGTGCTTATAAGAATGAAGATATATATGATATACTATCATCGAAAAGGCAATCTAATAATAGTAAATTAGTAACATAGTATTTTACAATATATATTTAAAAAAAATATATATGAAGATTATTGGATTGCAGCTTCTGTCTGGGAGCCTATGAGTAGGCGCTGCCGACATTTTTATTAATATACAAAGTTTAATAGAAATTAGGTAATGTATTCAGATTTTCTGAGTATTTATAAAAATATTCCTACCGGCTATTTTCTAGCCGGTACTCTATTTATTTAATTGCTAGTACATTTATTTTTTATTTTATTCTTTTTGCAATTTTACATCCTATAAATATCCATCTATCTCTCTTCCTCTCACAACTTACTCCACTCACAAAAGACAAAGGGATGAAGGGATAGAGAGAAAAGAAGACGATTTTTGAAACGAAAAAGGCAATATTTAAATAACCAGTAATTAAATAAACAAGATACCAGCCATTTAATGGCCGGTATTAAAATAAATAGAGTATCGGATAGAAAATGACTTTTTATAAATACTCAAAGAATCTCAGTATATTAATTAATTTCTATTAAACTTTGGATATTAATAAAAATGTCGGTAGGCGCTGCATCGCAATTTTAAATTGTGGGATTTGGGTGTGAATTGTCTATCGGCCAACGAGCTCTTATAAATGAAATAAATACAAGGTATGCTTTACTGCTTATCATTTTTGTTTTCAAATTGCAGATTATATTGACATGTATGACATAAAATTTACTTCTTTTTGTTCCCTTCTCATTCTCATGAGGTGCAACGTGATAAATGTTAATCCGCTTTATCATTTTTAATCGCATATTTTCAGAGTTAGGGGTGTTCATCGGGGCCGGTTTATTTGGTTTTTAACCGAACCGAAATAGTTTGGTTCAAACGGTTTGGTTTTTTTCGGTTTAATTGATCCGGTTTGGTTCAATTTTTGATATAGATCGGTTTCTTTAATATGGTTCGGTTTATATTATCTAAAAACCGTAATAACCGAACCGACCGATTTCTTTAACATGGGTATTAATCTTTACAGTGAATTTAATCTTTACAGTGGTACATGGGTATTAACTTTACACTGTGGTACATGGTGGTTTCAACTTGTGAATTTAATCTTTACAGTGTGGTACATGGGTGGTACAGTGGTACAATGTTTCACATTATTGCTGAATTAATTATTTACAGTGTATTAATCTCAACTTGTTAGCAGTAAATGCCTTGTTTTATAACAATCTCAACTAAATAATGGTTTGTTCGGTTTAACCGAACAAACCGAAATTTACTTTGGTTCGGTTTTAATCGGTTGCTATATTTACTTTGGTCGGTTCGGTTCTATTTTTGAAAACCGAAATAAATTTTGGTTTGCCTATTTTATTTCGGTTTTAACCGAACTGAACCGATGAACACCCCTATCCAGAGTGACATGCTATAAAAATGGACATGTCCTGTATTAAGAAATGGAGATCACACTCTCATATAAAATAATCACTTGATGCCTGCGGAGTGCGGACTGCGGCCAACGTGCTACTAGGTGTAGGCTGTAGCCGATGCTTTATTATTCTTTATTCTTTGTCGTTGTAGCGCAATTTTGTTTAGATGCCCCTACTAAAACTACAAATCACATAACCAGTCCTTACTTCTGCGGAATTCGTATCCTCTGCATTAACTCAAATTTTGAGTTAAGATCTGAACCGTCATATTGAGTTCCGCACTAATATTAAAGTGCACGTGTAACATAGGAGTGGACAGGATTGGTCCTAATCCTGATCGTACGGTTCATAAATTAACTCAAACGGTGCGTTAATGCAGAGAATACGTATGCACTTCTGCGAGGCTATAACCCGCATATGAGAGAAGCTCTTCTTCGTTGATTCTTGATCAACCAATTGCTCCTTCCTCCTCTATCAAAAAGAAAACAAAGTATTATTCTTTCTTCCCTTCGTTTGAACAACTTGGCAACTGCAGCGAAGAAAGAGAGCCGAATAGTATTTTGCTGGTACTACCTCTAACTCCATTTTCGCTTTTTTTTTTTTTTCTTTTTTACTTTTGTATAATTTTCAACTATTAGTTCATTCGTAAGATGGCATTTCTTTATTAATGATTTCATATGTAATCACCATGAAAGCCAATTTGCATCTTTATTTTGGATCTAAGCACAAGGAACATTATGATGGTAGTATCTTCCATGCCCCAAGAAAGTTAAATCTCCAGCTTTTTATTAATTTTTTATTTTTCATTTTTTTCAATTTAGAAAAAAACATTTTGCTTTGATTGATGTGAAAAGGTAAACTAAAAGCTTATCTCCTAGTTTGATGCCTTATTACTTGTGTTTTAACTTTCTTGTATTTTATATGAACCATACCTGTGTACATAAATGGTCAAATTGGTGTTTTTTCTTCCTTTTCTTTAATCTGAAGTAAAATGTACCACCTATATTTGTGTAGAAAGAAATGAACATTTTAATGGACAGTGTGCGCCTGATCTTTCTCCTCAGTTAATTCTTCATTACTATTTTGGAGTTCAAGTATAACATTCTTATGGAGATCATGACCAATTCATGATTTCCTTAAGTCCTAGAGTAGTAAAGGGCAGTGTTTTGGGGATAATACTGGAGTTTCTTTTGGGTCCGGATCCCCTAAAGTAACTCAACTTTTGGGTTTTCGATCGGGACCATCCGATTCGATTATGTCGCTCGAGATCGTCTCGGGATTCGAATCTGTCATCGGGATGTGTGCGCTCCACTTCAGAATGGATGGTCTTAGATCCGAATCGGACGGTCCCGATTTAAAACCCAAAAATTGAGTTACCACTGGATCCGAATTCGTTTCTTTTTGGGTCTCTTCAGCATGGCTTGGGTCTGGTATTATTTTGGTTTTTCAGCGAGTAAACAAAATTTTCATTCTGCATTGGTCAGATTCATGTCAGGTTAAGTGTTGCTTTCTGCTGTTTCACGTAATAGTTTAACAAACAGTAACAAAAAATATGTTTGTTTAGTTTGATTAGTTATGTTCTTATGTTTGATTTGAGTATTCATGTTATCGTTAGTTCAATATGGTTTTGGTTTATTCATGTTTGATTCTCTGCTTCACATCGTTCCAGGTTAGTCCCTTTTGGTTGATCAGACTTGTATTTTGTATGGTCACATCAGCTCTGAATTGTTTGATTATTCAAACGATTATCAATCAGGTTGGATTCAGTTCTAGGCTGGTTTTTAGGTTTTAAACTGAGCTCAGTTATGTGAGAATGTGTATGTTTTAACCTAATCACCTCTTCCTTTGGTGCTTTGGTGTTGGTTATGTGTTCACAATACCTTGTTATTTAAACAAAAGTGAAATATATATATTGTTCTTGTTTTGCTAACATGAAGAGGTCGGAATTTCCCTTGCATATTAGTAAATTGTTAGTATATCAAATAAAGGTCATACATTGCCAGTTTTCTCTTTGCAATTAGCTGTTAATTTGCACATACGCACACTACAGTGACAAATTCGTAATTTGGGAATAGTTCAGTAAGGTCTAATTTGTGCTATGGGTATAATTCGTGTATAATTCATTTTCTTATAAAGCACATAATGTACCAAAATGCTGATGTTTTAAGAAAGATAACAAAATTTGATAAAATTTCAGAATAATTCGCAAATAATTTGTAAAATTCGTCAAATTCAAGAATAATTTGCAAATACTTCGCAAATAATTTGGGAATAATTTCTAAAATCCGTTTAATCATCTATTCATTCGAAAAGGAAAAACAAATAATTTGTAGATTACTTGTGAATCTTGTTACTATGTGCGCACACACATCTTCACCCACCCATTTACCCTAACACAACCTAACACAACCTAGACTTGGTTAGTTACCTAATCGAGTTAGTTCACCTCATCTAATGAGTGTTTATGCAAATCCCTTGAATTTTTAGCTAATTAACATATCTCCTTATGCGTTGTATTGCAGTTGCATATCAATACTTGAATGCTACTATCAACAACTAGAAGAAATCAATTATGCCTCGTGAAGCTGACCAAGAAACCTCCAAAGGAGATGCTTCAATCAAGGTTGGTTCAACTGGTACAGTTGGTGCCCTCATGTCAAGAGAACTAGACAACACTACAAAGAATTTGACCCAAGCCAAAACCTCTTCTTTTTCTTCCACAGATCAAAGAAAGAGTCAAACAAGCCCAGTTGCAGTACCATGTGGTGGGATGGGAATGCTTAATAGAAAGATGCAAAGGAGTAAGACTATGCCAATTAAAGAGAAGCCGAGAGTAATTAACCCGGGAAAAAGTAGCCAAGTCCCGATTTTACATTCAAATGATATTAATACAGAGAGGAGTACAAGTATGATAGACAAATCAAAAAAGAAGGGGCAGACTTGTAATTTCGTCCAGGTCGTAGATCTTACATGTGGTGGTAATCCAATGAGTAGCCGGTTGAGAAAACTTGGTTTCTCTAAGTTGTCAGAATCCTTCTCTTAGGTTCTGTACTTATTATGGGAATAAACAGCTGCTATTCCAGTATAACTATAGTAATGAAAAATCATTAATCCTTGTTGAATTCAGGATGGAACAAACAAAGCACTGTCCAACCTTTATGTTAAAAAACAGCAGTTCAATCTGTTGCCTGGCGTTGCCTATTCCGGACTTGTTCTTGTTTTGGGGCTCCTATTCTTAACTTGGAGCAGTTCCTTGCCATCTGACAAATTGAAATTCTTATAACCAGTTCTCACTATTCTCTTGACGTGGATATTCTCAGCTATATTCACAACTTTACATATGCTCGGAAGAAATTTACGGGATACATCTACCCTATTCTTCTTCTTATTCTTTGGTTTATTCTCCTTCTTGCCAAGCCTGAGAGAATTGAAATATTCAATCTCTTGTGAGACTAAAGATGCTATGGTGCCTCTTGATCCAACCTCTATGGGGAATAATGTTTCCATTCTCTCTCTCTCTCTCTCTCTCTCTCTCTCTCTCTCTCTCTGGATTAGGATTGTAATGGTTGGAAGGGCTGGTTCTTGGCCTTGAATTGATTGTTTAAATAGGTCTATTAAGGAGATATTAAGGAGAGAAACAAGATAGTGGAGTAGTGAGATATGTGCTGAAATCTCATTTTCAATTTGTTTTTATTTTTATGAAGAATAGTTAGATATGGGATATTTATATGTTACTTGTATTTTCTTGTGCTAGTAAATTGTGGTAAGGGGACTTTGGTGTGGTTGGCACCATAAGCAATTGTATTAGTGCAATTTAAGTATTTGTTACAACTGCTTTACAATATACCTATAATATAACTCTGGGACCATTTCAGGACTGTCTGTCTGTTGTTGTAGTTTAATTCTCTGGTACAAGACCAGTATTGCAGCTACTACTGTATTACTGATCTAAACTTTTTTTTTATCTCCATCTCCTATTTGTTATTCCAAAATAAGTTTTAGATAGAACCTATTACTTTTGAAGGCAGTAGAATTCAGCTGGTTATGCTCGACATCCTAATGCAACCAGTAAAATTGTAACATTCATTGGATTCTTTTTGGTGTTATATTTGTTGGAAGTGAGTGGGGTCAGTTCCGTTTGGATGGATCTACGTAGAAGAGAATATTTATCTTCTATCTAAATCAGGTGCCAAATGGAATGATTGCGTTACAATGTTTATTCAAGAAATCTATGATCTCTATAGAATACTGTACTATCTCGTTTATACACAAGTTGCCAGATAATTTGTAAAATCAGAATTTAGAAGTTAAGGGCAAAACAGTCCATTTTTTCTAATTAATATGAATTCACATTTAATTTAGATCGATTAAATTTTAAAATTGGGGACATCTATAAGAAAGATTATTTTGGGATAGATAAATATCAAATTTCAATATAATGATGGGGGAAATATCTAATTTAAGATGCTTTAGATTTCCAATGTTTTTGGGTAGTTTCCTAATTTTGCATCTTGCAAGATATAATGATCGGATATTTGTGAGCTCATTTGCACCAGTTTTTTATTGCAATAATGCAACAATTTTTAGAAAAGACCACCTTCAGAGAGAGCAATTTCTTATATTTGCACAACTCATTTTGCTCCTTCAGCATCAAATTCTTTCGAAATACTGATACATGCCGTATATCAAGAGAGACTTTTTGTTCAGAATGCCCATCTTCTAGGCAAAAGCACTCATCTTTTGTTATAGATTGGCACACATCATGCATCAGGTCATGGATCACATATATATCGTCTTCGATCATCATCTGTGCCACGTTTATATATTTGGAAAAAACATCTCCTTACAAGGTCATGAAAGTAACCATCTGCCAGAGTTGTCAATTGGTGGAAATTATCTAGAGGTCTGGTTAAACCTTGCATGATCCAAAACTTTGTTAATTCAGATTGGGTAAATTCAAAATCTTTGGGATAGAGTGAGCAAAACGAGAAACATTTTTTCAAATGAGAGGGCAAATATTGATAGCTCAATTGAAGTACTGGAAGTGTATCATGTTCCTCCTTTTGTAATTGCCACATTTTGCTGTCATTGATATTCGTCCAGTGTCTAACATCTAAGTTTATTCTCAAAACACCTCCGATTGTTTTGGCAGCCAGCGGTGATCCTTTTAACTTATCACAAATTTCCTTACCAATAACCTCCAATTCTCGTTTAAATATTGTTTGAATCGGCAACCGAATTAAATGCGCAGCTCTTAAAGAACTCCCAGTAAATATGCTTTTCTAAACCCTCCAAATGTATAACACCTCTGGAGCCTATACTTGTGCCAGAAATTTCCACACATTAAAGAGACCTAGTTGCTACCAGTAAGTACTACACTTCCTTCAGATGCTCCTTCCATTGGTGCCAATAGACGTTGCCAGTCCTTGCTCCAAACATCATCAAGGACAAGCAAAAATCTCTTGGAATTTAATGTCTCTTGTAAAATCACTTGCAGGGCATCTAAATTATTAAGGTTCCAATCTTTTTTAGTGACACTCTATTATTTCTTTTGTTAACCTTACCAAATCAAAATTATCAGAGATACAAACCCACATAATTATATCGAAATAGGACTTTACACTTTGATCATTGCAAACCATTTGAGCAAGGGTAGTTTTCCCGATGCCTCCCATGCTTACAATAGATAAAACCATAGAAGGAAAAATCGAATCGGAATCGGAATCGGTCACTTGACTGTGGAGTCAGAATCAGGAGAATTGGTCAAATCAGCCAAATCAGATCGGAAACTCGGATTTTTTTGACAGAAGCTTGCTTTTCACTAAAATAATAGAAAAAAGAAGTAAAAATTATTTTTTAAAAAAAATATGTTAAGACAAATAAAAAATTAACATGAGACATTATTGCTGAATTTTTTTTTTTAATGTTCAATAAGTTAAAATTAATGTCAAATCAATTTTAATAAAAATGACAAACTCCACAGCATGGATTGTCTCCATTTCTTTTAATAAAAATTAACGAGACAGTAAGTTTGTCTCCATTTCGTCTGAGTTGGCAAGCGACCTCTTCAAATATAGCATAGATTGTCTTCATTTCTTCTGCATTGATTTCTCTGGTACTGCGATGTGGGTCACGTATTAATAATTGGGCCCACCTGCAGCGTCATTCTTTCTAAAGTTTTTCTGCCCCGCACTTGACCGAACAGACCGAGAACCCTTCTTCTCCAATCAGCATTTTGACCCAGTAAAAATCGCAAATTTCTCCCCCAAATCCGACGTGGGTCGTAAGTCGTAACACTTCGCTTCTTCTCAAGAATTGCTTCAAATCGTGAGAATCGTCTCCAAACCGGCTCCAAACGTCAAGAATAGGTGAAAAGTCGCTTGATTCAGCGGGTTTGAACCGGTTTTTCGCTGAAACATCGCCCACCGAGGAACTCGGTCCAAAATCAGATTGCCGACGGCTGATTCCGATCCGACTCGGCCGATTTTTCCTTCTATGCTCCTGATTGAGAGATCCGAATGCTGGCGATTACCTAAACACAACCCCATAGACGAGCTCCTTTCCCAACTTAAGATTCCGTCTTCGACGCCGAAAGGATAAGAAACACAATACATCAGTTTTATCTATTGTAGGCATGGGAGTACCAAATATTGAAGAATATTTTTGGAGTACCAAATGTTGAAGAATAAAGTCGAAAAGAACTTGCCAGGTACTAATTTTTTGAGGAACTAGGTAGAGAGCTGGATGAGCGATTTCTCAAACACAGTCAAAAGGGTTATTGATAGGCCGAATAACGCCTATAATGAAATGAAAGAAATCTGTGACAGTCGTGGTATACCAGAAATTCCAACTAATTTAGTCAAACTGCTAGACCAATTACAAGCACATTTCTTGATACCAAATGTGTTTGGGCGTGATAAAGAGTTGAATGAAGTGATGATCCATCTAATGGGAGGATTTGATCAAAGTAAGAGAGCAAAAAAGGCAAACGTGTCTAATTTAGATATTGGAGAGAGTAGCAGTGGAATGGATAAGAAACATAACACATCAGTTTTATCATCACTTCATTCAACTCTTTATCACGCCCAAACACATTTGGTATAAAAAATAGACTTGTAATTGGTCTAGCAGTTTGGCTAAATTGGTTGAGATTTTCTGGTATACCACGACTGTCACAGATTTCTTTCATTTCATTATAGGCGTTATTAAGCCTATCAAGAACCCTTTTGACTGTGTTTGGAAAATCGCTCATCCAGTTCTTTACCCAGTTCCTCAAAAAATTAATACCTGTCAAGCTCTTTTTAACTTTATTTATCAATATTTGGTACTCCCATGCCTACAATAGATAAAACTAATGTATTCTGTTTCTTATCCTTTCGGCATTGTAGACGGAATCTTTAAGCTGGGAAAGGAGCTCATCTATGGGGTTGTATTTAGGTAATCGCCAGCATTCGGATCTCTCAATCAGGAGTCGTGCCTTAGGCAGTGCCCAATGAAGATTTGAGAGGTCGTTAGTGACATCTGCCCTCTTAGGCCATGAATCTACAGCAGATTGACCAATGGTTGACACCAAAAACTCGAGTGCTTTATCCCACAAGTTCACTCTCCCCTGCTACCGTTATCGACCACAGCGAGGGAATGGTTAGATAAGTAGTGAAATTCCACCTTTGCAATGAATTAAAGCAAAAGAAGTAACTTTTTGAAACTCAAAAGGAGAAATAAAATGTTGAAGCTTCTTTTATAAAATTTTGTGAAAGAGGAATGTGAACGTTTGATTCTTTTTACCTTTTCTTTTTGGTGCTGAAATGAAGAAACATAACAGAATGAAAAATTGAGACTGTGAGGACTTGGAGAAGGAAATGTTAGAGGGAGCAATGATTCAAAGAAATGAAGTATTGTCAATGACAGAGAAGGATTCTGATCGGATTGTAAAACAAAAAAAAGAAATTATAATGTCAACACAGACAAATAACAAAAAAATAGTGAAAATTTTTCCTCAATTATTTTTTTTTGCTTGCAGCTGATCTGGATCTGGAATTTGACTTTTTGATGTGTCCGATTTTTTTTCGATGGATATGATTGCAGTCTCAAGTCAATGCTTCTGAACTTTGTTCATTTCAGATTACTTTTTGCTATGGTGTCATGAACTCACGATTTGAGGGAACATTGAAATTTAAAAATAGCTTAAAACATGTAGATTTCCCACATAATTTGCTGGAAATATGATTTCACACTTCTATAATTGCAAACCATTTGAGCAAGGTAGTTTTCCCCATGCCTCCTATGCCTACAATAGATAAAACTGATACATTCTGTTTCTTATCCGTTCTTCTGCTGCTACTCTCACCAATATCTAAATTAGACTCGTTTAGTTTTTTCGCTCTCTTCCTTTGATGAGATCCAGAATTGGGAACTCCCATTATATGGATCAGTTCATTCAACTCTTTATCACGCCCGTACACATTAGATGTATCAAGAAATGTGCTTGTAATTGGTTTGGCAGTTTGGCTAAATTGGTTTTGGATTCTGGTATGCCACGACTGTCACAGATTTCTTTCATTTCATTATAGACATTATTAAGCCTATCAAGAGCTCTTTTTACTGTTTTTGGGAAATCGCTCATGCATCCAGTTCCTCAAAAAATTTGTACCTGGGAAGCTCTTTTCGACCTTATTCTTTATTACTAGTCCAAATATTGAAATTCATCAGTGCCGTTACAGAGGATAAATTTGATATTCTTGGACTCTAATATAATAATAAACAAAAAAAATATTCAAAATGATTGTTACTTGATGATAACCAGCCGACAATTATATTAAACAAAATAAAATTTATAAAGAGTAATGATTTCACTTGTCTGGAGAAAATCACGCAGATTTCGTTTAGCAATTAGCACATATAGTTTATATTTTTCGTTTGAAAAATGAAGAATTATGTACATTTGAAGAATGAACACTGCACGAAATTTCAAGTGAAGAATGATCAATCTCGTTATCTAGTCATTAACCTTTTACAAGAGAGGTTAACTTATATTAAAAAAATTATAATTATGGATATTAAAAAAATTGGTCCAAATTTGTTTCATCAAGTCATCAGATGGTTATTTAATTTCTAATTTTGATGATATAAATTAGTCACAGCTGAAAAAAAAAAAACTCACACCAAAGTTATTCTTGAGGTAAGTCTTTATACCAGACTTGCTACATGTGTTCAGCAATAATAAAATAGATTTTTTTTATTCTTTTCCCTTTATTTCAATCCCATTTGATAAAGTGGAATAAACTTAGATACTGGAAATGTCTAATTTCACATCATTTAGATTGGTAAAAAATGGTAAAAAGAAATATAAAAAATGGGAAAACCAACTGAAATGGTAAATGGCATCCAGTCTGACGCCATTTAAAACGGAATGTCTAGAACTGAAAACTTTTTTTGCGGAAAGTTTGTATGAACACTTGAGAGTAGGTCCGATGGGCATTGGACCTACTTTGGTTCGATGGATTTAATCACCGTTGAATTGCTTTAAGATTCGTGCAGCATGCTTTAAACTTCGTGCGTGTCTGTTTCAATTTTTGTGCTCACAAATCTTAAATTAGATCGTACGGTCATCATGCTCGTTGAACCTAAAAGTAGGTCCGATAGGCATCGGACGTCATCTGTTCTCTTGTATGAAACCGGAAATTTAATCTCTGGTTTGGACATATTTCGAAATTCCTCTGCATGGAGTGTAGATTTTGAAATTATTTATTAATTTTGGATATTTATAAAAATTTCGGTATATATCGTCCAATTGGCCAATTATCACCCCAAAACAAGGTTGCATGTGGGCTTTATCAAATTATTCCCCTTTGCATGTGCCAATCATGCACGTTCCTTCCTGCTCCTCTGAAGGTCTGAAGCCTCAACCTTAGCAGCCTCGCCAAGATTTAAAAAAAAAAAAAAATGCAAGAGGCATAGTTATGTAAAATTAATGTATTTGTCTATTTATCCTTTGAGGTAAACGAATAATTATGTTTTGATCTGGACCGTTCAATTAAAATCGGATAATTAGACTTGAGGTGAAATGCACAAAATCTCTGTAATATTCATGCAAATTTTAATCAGATAATCCTGTTTTAAATAAAAAAAAATTGCCACTTTAAATAATCCAATTTTTATATGGTGCAATCGCATAAACTTCTACCCTATTAAGATACTAGTCACCCATATCAAAATAAAAATCTCCTATTTTTATTTTGTTTCTCTTTATCAATATATGATTATTTTAAGCGAAAGTAAAAAAAAAATCACTTAATTTAGTATTAGTTTATTTTTTAATTGGATAGTAATCATAAGGAATAAAGAAAGATGCGATTATTTAATTAGTTCATAAAATTCCCAATGAAAAATACACACGATTTATTTTTTTTCTATGAAATTGGTTATAAATCCTCCATATATTCTAAAAAATTGTGCATCAAAAATAGGAAATCATGAATAGATATGCGATCCACAGAAAAAAAATATTATGATTCCTTGTTTAAAAAAAAAATTATGATACCAAAATACGTATATAATAAGTTCCAACCACTAAAAATAATAGTAAACCTAAAAAAAAAAAACAAATAACAAAAAACAAAAATACTTATTTCACGAGAACCCTTTAGAAATTCTATTTAAATATTTTTTTTGCATTCCGTTGAAATTGAGAAAATAACTCAATTTTAACATTGTTCTTGATCTCCAAGGAACTTTTATAAACTAGCAATTAAATAAGCTTCAAATTTTATAATTTTTTTATGCACACATCTCTCTTGTGAAAATAAAAAGGATCAACAACTTAGATATGAATTTGGATTTTTAAATTATAAAATACAAATAAAATATGAATGACACTAATAGCTTGTGGTATTGAAATTATGCTTTATTCTAAAATCATTAGTTGAGGAAAGGAAACCAAATGTTGGAATGTTGTTGAAATTAATTTAATTTAAAGTGAAAATGTTGTAGCTCAAAATTTGTTTTTCTTTTCTTCTCATTTTTCTTATTTTCAAAAGTTTCATTGATGTAAATTTTTATTTTCTTAATTAATTATAGAAATATATAAAATATAATATGAAGTTTATTAGAGATAACCATAAAATTAAAAAACTATCTTTTATGGTTTTATGAAATTTCGCCTCTTTTATTTTAACCTTTTTCTTTCTTTCCTTTTTTGAGATTTGTTTATTAATTATTTCCTTTTCTCACTAAAGAATAACATGTAGCTAGATGCCTATTATTAATAGTAGAGAGCTATTTTGGTAATAACCGATGTTGCTATAATTGTCAGAATTCTCTCTTTATAAGGGGCAACAGTATTTTTCTCTCAATCCCTTAATCTGCTATTGTCTACTCAAAGACAAACTTGTAAGTTAGCTTTTGTACTTATAAATCATGAAATAATTTATTATCATTAGAACTGCATAATTATATATTCTTGATGACAACCTTAAAAAAAATTCTTCTTGATGACTAGTTTTTATGCACTTGGTTATCTGCTTATTTATTGAAATATGGCTTCCTAGCTAGTATTGTTTATTAATTAAAATATGGTTTCTTCCTTTAATTTGATTGAGGGCTTGTGCTTTCTTTAATTTATCATAATACCGGGTTTGTGCATGCTAGGTGTTTGACAAAAACTTGTTGAATAGAATCAAGAGTCATGGTAGGAAAAAGATCAAAAATGACGGTTGAAGTCGACCGGATTAGCAATCTGCCAAACGAAATTCTAGCTCACATCCTTTCTTTTGTTAGCACCAAAGAAGCTATACACACATGTATTTTATCAAAGACATGGAAATACATATGGACTGCTGTACCGACTCTAGAATTTGATTTTGGAAAATTCTGTCATGATCATAGGGTACTTGATGGGAACATAAAAGAACGCAAGGAACAAATTAAAGAATATGAGGCCAAGTATGTGCAGTTCGTTGAAGGTGTTATGCTAAATCGAGAAGCACTGCTACTGGATACATTTAAGTTGAATTGGTTTAATTATGATTGTCATCAATATTATACTCCCAAATCGGTCACAGAAGTGATTCCACGTGCATTAAAGTTCAAGCCTCGAGTTTTATCGGTTAATTTTCATCTGGATAATTGTGAGAATTTGGACATAGATTCAATTTTCAATAGTGACTCGCTAGAAGATGTGCATCTAAGCTGCAACTATGATTTGAAAAATTTTGCTCCTAACTCAATCAACCTTCCCCATTTGAAGAACCTAAAACTTCTCAGGCAAGATATAGGCAGGGATTTCTTGAATAAATTATTCTTGGGATGTCCTGTCCTTGAAGAATTGACACTGTACAATTGTGCACTCAACTTTGATATGATTTATTTTAACATTTTAAAGAAATTGATCATTGTTGATTGTCATCGAGCGAAGGAAGTTGAGAAACTTGAAATTATTACTCCGAGTCTCTTGTATCTGGAGATCGAAAGATGCTATGGCGTGACAAAAGTTTCAGCTTCAAACATGCCTTCCCTTGTTGATGCATCGATCGAGTTCGGATGGTATGAGCTGGATGGTGTAGTAATTGGTAGCGAGCCCAATTTTCTCGGTTCCCTTTCAAACGTGACAAGCCTGCATGTTATTGTGGAATGTGAGATTAAGGTATACTTCCTCTATGCAGTACTAATTATATGCTGATGATAATACAACATCTAAATTGAAATGGTACAACCAATAATGATTATAACCTTGCCTAAACTCTGTGACTAGTTGGATGATCTTTGCTCTATGATTATTCCTTCCCTATCGGATGTGATCAAAGGTTTATATATAGTTGCTTTCCTGCAAAAAATGGCTATCAATATTTAATTATCCTTTGGGTTTTAGTTTTGCAACCAATTGTTTTTTTTTTCTATAAATAAAAAGTTGTAGACCTTGTTAATAATTTGTTGCAATTTTCAGATGATGGAAAAGTTGAAGAATGGAGCTTCTAATTGCCCAACCTTTAACAACTTGAAGAGGTTGAGCATTTTATGGAGAGTAGATTATAACTTCGATTTGATTGCTTTTTTCCTCTACAATTCGCCAAATCTAGAGGACATCACTTTGTTGGATGAAATTGTAATCTCTCTATCTTTCTGTCTATATATCAATACTTCAAACAAAAAGCGTACTAACTTATTCCTTCCCTCATCAAATTAAAATAAAGCAAAAGTTTGAGGGACAATTTGAAATCCCTTGGAAGTTAGGTACAAAATAAGAATTGTAGTATACCAAGTATACCAAGTATATATATGACAAATTACCACTCAACTAGCTAAGAATTGTAATAATGAATTTTCTTTCTACTATGAACTACCAGTCAGCTAGCTAAGATGGTTTTAATTAAGGCCTTAATTCACTAAGCATGAAAGTTTTTTGTACTATGAAGCTCTGGGAAAATGCATCTCCGAATTCAGGTCTGGAGGAGCCGAAATATGATTCGTCTCCCCGGGAGCACCTTGAGACGGTCACAATTTTGAACTGCTGCAAAATTAGTTCTGAAACTTTGGATCTGCTGGTCAAAAATTTCTATGCCCATGTGAGAACCATTGGGAAAATTATTATTGATAATTGATTCAATTCTGATCGATCTTACATTTTGAAGGGATGCTATCATGCTATGGCTTTTTTTTTTATACTCAAACTGAACATCATTTGTTAGTTAACTGTTTTGGCTGCATGTCTATGTTCGTCAATATGTTAATGCTGATATAAACTATTGTTCTTAGATCTATTTTTTTTATCCATGAGTGCGAACTATGAATTATTTCGGTATTTCTTGTGTTGTAACTCGGCTTGTAAGTTTAGGATTTGCATATAAACATAGCAACATATGATTTGCTATTGCCGAATTATATAAATATTTATAGAATCCGGTATTAGGCTAATACGTTTGTATAAGAATTTCAACACCATATGCGCTTATAATTTATTTTTGCATTTTCAGTCCAAACAGTCGATCCAAACCGTTTAACATAATATCCATATTAAAATGTGCTTGAAGACCAAATTTTACATTTTTTTGAATTTTTTTACTATATGTTTAGATAAGTAGAAATCATTGTTTTAATTTTATGTTCCAGAATTTTATAAATCAATGAATTTTCTACCTACTTTAAAAAATAGTACAAAAATTTTAAAAAATGTAAAATTTGGTCTCCAAGAACATTTTAATATATATGGAGATCATGTTGAACAAATGCAATAATTCATTTCCACAAAAAAGGGCAGCACATATCAATGTTGCTGTAACTGGAACGGAGATTGACCCAGTAGAGTTTCGGATCAACGGTTTACTAGTCGGACTGATGGATCCACCGGTTCAATTGTTGAATTATTTAAATACTAATATAGATATGAGACTGTTATAAACTAATCATATTGTTTACTGTATCATTCATACATATACGTATTCAATAATGTAATATAAATATAATTTTTAGATATGTTTTAAAATTTAAAATGTAAATAGAATGAAAAGTGATTTTATTAAAAAGGATTGAATGTTTTCCTTATAGGGAAGAATATAATCACTCAATTTTTTTTATTTGATAATTATCAAGAGGCAATTTTGACAAGAACTTACGAAAATTAAAATCAATAATAAAATAAGTCAAATTCTTCTATGGACATAAGGACCTATTTGTAAAATGGGCATATTTTCATTTTCAAAGTTCAAACAGTCGATCCGACCGTTCAACATTATCTCCATATTCAAATGTACTTGGAGGTCAAATTTTACATTTTTTTTGAATTTTTTTACTATTTATTAAGTATTTAAAAAACTAGTCAAATTCAGACCATTGAATTTTGTACCCATCTTAATAAATAGTAAAAAAATTCAAAAAAATGTAAAATTTGACCTCCAAGTACATTTTAATATGGAGATAATGTTGAACGGTCGGATCGACTGTTTGAACTTTGAAAATGAAAATATGTTCATTTTACAAATAGGTCCTTATGTCCATAGAAGCATCCCTCATAAAATAATCATAATTGTTATTTTGAAAAGAAAATAAATATACACAGATAAATATAGTTATAAACTTATACGATAAATAATGAGTCATTTAAAATATTAAAAATATTGGAGATTTTAATTGCAAATTTCACAAGATAAAACACATACTAACATAAATGTGAACTTTTTGTGACCTCTAATGTGAGAATTTTTTATTGGTAAGAAATTATTAGAAAATAAGAGGGAGAAATAGAAAAAGTGGATGAGGTGTATGATTTGTAGTAATATCAGGGATACAGCCTGGCAGCTTTTGCCACGATTTAAAAAAAAAATCAGGGATACAAAATCCGGTCCAAACTTTGGACCGGAATTGCTAAATGGATTCCAAACAATTTTTTTTTTTTCAATTTCCACGTCAACACAAAAGTTGTACGAATCTGGTTCAAAAGTTTTCTGTTTTGAAACACAGTGACAAATCAATTGTTCAGAAAAGGTTCGGCGAGGTCAAAAATTTGTGATTCGGATATAATTCGGGAATGATTCGGTATAATAAGAAAATAAAAAAAAACCCAAAAAAACACTAAAAAAAAAAAAAAATTCGCGTTTCTTTCAGTTCGGTAACGTCAAAAAAACATTTAATACGCGAATTATTCGCATTTATACGCGAATCTTGTCACTATGCTTTCGAAAGAAGAAAGAGGAAGCGTCCGACGGACTTGAAAGTTTTTTTGTTTTGGACTGACCCGCCCTACTGCGGTGATGATACTAACACAATTAATGTTTTTATTAATATAACAAATTCAAATATTTTACTTGTATGGACAAATTTGTCTTTGCTTAACTACTCTCTAAATGTCATATATTTACTAAAATACACTTTTTATATTGATGGTCATTGTTTATTTATCTTATTTTCATAATTAAAAAGCCTAATAAAATCTTCAAGAGTCAAGAACCTGCAGGTAGAGTGGGAAAAACGTGCCGTGCTGTGACTAACATGCCGTGACTTTGGTCACGTGCCGTGCCGTGCCCGTGACCAAGTTAATTTTTCACGTACCATGCCGTGCCGTGACAAAAATTACGAGGGTGGTCACGGCACGCGAGTCAACCGTGACTCGCGTGCCGTGACTAAGTCGTGCTGTGACTAAGTCGTGCCGTGGCCAAACGTGCCGTGACCAAAAGTGCCGTGACCAAAAGTGACGGTTACGTTAATAACGTTTGATCGCATTTAACGTTTTAAAAAAAAATATATAAACGAATTTTAAAATTTAAAATGAAGAATTAATGTTGAAAGAAATTATTGATGCTAAAAACATATTTTTTTGTCCAGAATTTAGAATTTAACATAAATTAATGTCGAATCGTGACTGACGTGTCTACCATGCCGTGACTCGCGTGTCCCGTGCCGTGCCGTTCCGTGTTCCGTGCCGTGCCGTGCCGTGTCTTCTTTGCCAACTATTGGTCACGCCACGCGAGTAGTCACGGCACGGGACACGCGAGTCACGGCACGTAACCGACATGCGTGCCGCGCCGTTCCGTGTCGTTATCGTGCCGTTCCATGACGGAGCCGGCTCCGGCGTGCCATTTTTCCCACTCTACCTGCAGGGAATGTTTGATTTTTTTTTTAAACTGAAAAGTATAGCTACAATAATATACTAAGCAACCATTTATTGATGAAATAATCTTATTTTTTAGTAACTTTAGTCAACTTTAGTCAACATTTGCATCACTTTATTTATTTCTTTACTGTTACTTATATGCATTAGATGGTACGTACTAATTTTATATTGTTGAGTTTTGGAAAACTAAAGTACAAACTACATTCAAAACAAATTACTGTAGTTCTACAAAAAGACACAAAAAACTCTATTAATTGAAAATAAACTCGTATTGAAACCAAATATTATAAGCTAAAAAAGTAGGTTGAAAGAATGATTTTGCCTCCATGTAAAGAACGGGTTTTTAGTTTTATTATTTTTTATTTTTTTAAAAGAAAATGTATTAGGTGAATACTCCAGTTATGAAAATAATATGAATAACAAATAAATCATTAATATAAAGAAACATGTACCTTATTGGTTGATGATCCTGTATACAATTTGGCCATTTTCTTTAATTGTTTTCTTCGGCAACTTCTTTCATCCATAATTGTTTATCTTTATTTTCTCGCTGATTTAGTTCATTAAAATTAATATGTGTCTTATGTGATTTCTTATTTGGACTAAAAGTAATCTTAACCATTTGAAATAAGATTAAAAACTAATTAAATTACATAATAATAGAATATATGACCATATTAAAAAACAATGGGGAGATTTCAAAAATTAATCTAAACATAAATGCTACAAGGTAATTAAGTATAAAATAAATAAATAATGTGTACACTAGATTTAACCAATTTTTTATCTCAACATAAATTAATAAATAAAATAGTCCATCTCACGACTTCTCTCAACATTATTTTGAAACAAAAAAGCTCCATTTCAATAATAATCTTATACTTTTATTGCAGTTTTTTTTTAATTGGTGTTATTTTGAATTTTTCTATTCTTTAATAACACAATAACAATAAATTAATCATGTTGAATTTGCTAAACAAAATGATAATATAGTTAAATTTACCTTTATACTTCTTAGACTACACGAAATATATTCAAATTAGATAAAGATTTAATAATTTAGAATATATAGTAACTAATAAATGGCTAGAAGATTTCATAATAATCTCCAGGGAACTAAAATGGCAGTTGAAAGATATATACATGGAGGGGCAAAAATGTCTATAAAATAAAAAAAAAATTAAAGTTATTGTGTCCAAATAAAAAAATAGTGTGTTAGTATCATCACCCGTCCTACTGCCTCCTATCCAAAATATACACAATTTTCTGTGGCAGCCACAGTTCAAGAATTGTGAAATGACATGAAATTGAAAAAAAAAAAAAAAATGTTTGGAGCCCAAGTAGTAGTTCCGGACAACCCATACCGTTTTCACCTCTAGAAATTTTGTTACCTCCGATATTACTCCGATATTACTGGATCCGCCTCTGCTGCCTCTTCCGAGAGAAGAGCAGGACCCTGCTCTTTCGATCTCAACTATTCAAAATCATTGAGATCTGTGCATGAAAAAGTTCTTTTATCGAGATACGTGAATAGAAATTTTTGAATAGTTGAGATCGGAAGAGCAGGGTCCTGCTCTTCTCTCAGAAAAGCAGCAGAGGCGGATCCGATATTACTACAAATCATACAACCCACCTACTCTTTCTCTTTCTCTCTCTTATTTTCTTATAATTTCTACCAATAAAAAATTCTCCTCTCATATGAGCATGTACGAAGATGATAGCCTACTAATCTAGCACTTTAGCCTTTTGCTTTTACTGTCTTTCATTTAATACATGAAAGAGCATGAAAAGCCGAACAAGTTCATAAACCGGGTTTATGAGTTATTGATTTTTATCAAAACCGGTTCAATAACACAAACGGGTTTTTAAACAAACCAAACAGGAAAACAAGCCGGATCTTGTTTATTTTGATCCAATTATCCGGTCCAATCCAATTTTAATAACACTTGCACATACTATATCCAAGTCCCCATGTACCGTGCCATGCCGTGACCAAAATATCAAGGGATGGTCACGGCACGCGAATGGTCACGCCACGTGAGTCACACCGTGCCTAAATGTGCCGTGACCATTTAATCTAGATTAGTTTATGCAAGATTCACCATTAAATAAATATCTAATGGTCTTAATTACACGTGACACGCTTGACGACGTGTCATGCCGTGCCGTGGCTAAATTTTTCACGTGCCGTGCCATGTTGTGCCAAATTTTCAAAAGATGGACACGAGACGTGAATGGTCACGGCACGTAACTGACACGCAGGCCGTGCTGTAACCGTGTCGTTCCGTGACGAAGCCGGCTCCACCGTGCCATTTTTCCCACTCTACACTTGAGTATAGGCACTTTTAGGCCAATGCACACTAGTGTGTAAGGTTAACTGTACACCTGCAGTTGCGTAGACGCACACTCGTTGAAGAAGTTGTTACAGTTTTGAGGAGATAAAATTTTATCCCTTATAAATTACTTTCTTCGCTTAGCCCTCTTTACCTTTTGTAAATAGATTTGATGGATTTTTCTGTGTAGCCTTTATAGGCAGAGAGAGGGACCAATTTATATCCATTCACATCATTGTGGACCTTGTGGTACATCATGTAATCATCTAACAGATTAGTGTTATTGTGCATCACTAAACCTTGCCAATTCCTTGTGCATATAATGTTATTGGAAACTGTTAATGCATCAGTTACAGAAACTATATTGAATTCATTGTCAGGTCACATTATTCTGAAAATATGCTAACGCATAATTCTTTGCATTGATTTGATTCTCACTTTACAACTGTTTTGCAAGGGATAGATTGATGTATGAGGCAAAAAAAAATGTCTATGTGCATATTCTCAAGAAAGTTTAATTCTTTTAAAGTTTCCTGTTAAAAAATATTGTTTCAGTTACTAATGAAGTAAAAACATAAGGTGACTAATACAGTATGACTTGATTACGAAGGACAATAACATCACATCAATTGTCACACCATGACACAACTAATCATATTCAACTATTTTTTTTCCAGTTTTAAATTATTTCATAGAAAAATATTAAAAACGGTAAAAGAAATTAGAAATTATTGTAAAATGAATTAAAATAAAATAAATAATGCTGAAAAAAAATAATCAGGTGACATGACATATAGGAAATTACATCAGGGCATTACATGACCGGATCAATTTACGTGACATAACACAAAGAGACGTGTCATGCGACAAACAAGTTACGTCATGTAACCAACACATAGTGTGATATATATGCTCTGACGTATTTGTAACATGCCATGACAGAATTAGTAATTACGTGACTAATTGCTTCACTACATTAACTCGCGAAAGAAAAGAAGAAAATAAAGCATTAATTACGCCACTTGCCAGCGTATACACAAAAATATCAAACGAGGAAAATATGTAAACCCTCATCCTCGAACCACTTCCTTTTTCAAAAAGTTTAGTAACACAATTCACAATTTCTTTCTCCATCCTTATACGGCCAAAAGGGCGGACCCCTTGATACTTTAAAAGCCCATGGTATAAGACCAAGAAATGCCAAATCAGCGGGTTTTAAGCGTTCCCTACAAGGGATGGGCATGACATTAAAATAATAGGAACAGAGTGCATCATGATAAAGGAATTTGAGTTATGGAGAAGGAAACTACTACCTTTGAGCTGGTGCGACCATTTCCATTAGCTGCCGTATCAGATATGGTGGGGTCACTATCGCTCGGCAATTTCTCAGATACATGATCTGGGCATAACATGCAGTAGTTTACCTATTTCATTGAATTCTAGATATTAACATTTAATCCTAATCAAAGATAAATAGCAATTAATAGCCTATAAAAATCAGTCCGGTACAGGTTCACAAAAGAAAAAGCACATTTTTAAGCTGGAGGTTTCTTCAAGGTCAAGGATACTACAACTGATAATATCCAGGAAACTCTACTAAAATACCTTTTAAGCAGCATTAGATAAAGTAAAGTAACATTGATAAACTTCTCCAAAATAGTAGCACATACTGTGTCCCAGCGGCACCCATCAACTCGGTATGCACAAGGTGGATGGTAGCTCTTAGGACAATCCTCATAGAAACAACCAAGGGCTGCCCCATTGAGGCCACATTTGGCACATGTAAGCTTGGAGCTTCGCTGAATTTCATTCCTTAAGTTTACGAGCAGGTCACCTTCGTAATATATCACAGGAGCCCTACAGGTTGGGAATAAAAAAATTAAACTGCTGGTGAGCAATGCCATTTATCTTGGGTTAGTACAATATATTGTGAGATATATTTTGGAAGCGCTTGAAATTGAGAAACTCAACAACAAGATACTGATGGGTATTCATTGGCTAAGTTAGTTGGATAATGAAAGCCCATCATGTGATTATTGCTTTATGATGTTTCAGTATTTTTATGCAAGAAAAGTGTGATATACTTCAAAAAAGGAATATGCAAATGAACAGAACAATTTAAATTCAAAACTGTCATCCCTACATTTCCAGAAAAGAAATAAATCACAAATTCATACTAATAGTATGTACCATAGAATGCAATTTTCATGAGCATAACAAACTTTGGCTTTGCTGCTACTATCCGGTTCTGTCACCACCTTTCCCCTTTGAATACAAAGAAGTTCGCCATAACCCTGAGAATAACAACATTTATATAGATAACTTTATTCCCTTCTAGACAGCAGTATTGTATTTGTAACTTTTCCTCAAATAAAATTTATATTGATGTCATCCAGGGTGCAGGTGCAAAGATGGCTCTGTGCCAATTCTGGATTCTTGGGATTATTAGTGCAACAAGTACATCTTATGGAAACATGACAAATTAATGCTGTTTAACATACTAACATTAGATTGCCCCCATACACTTGTTAGCATGCTAAATTGCTAATACTATATTATCCTTTTATAAGAATACATAAGCCTGCACACATGTGTGGACACACACACACATGCACCAAAAAAGGTTCTAAAGTTACCTCCAAGTTGCGCCTAAATGAATGGCAGAAAATGCATTCATCTTCATATAAGCCAACTGGCAATCGGGAGGAGCTCAACTTTAGCCTCTTCACAGAGGACCCAGCCAATTCTTTCCTCTCTGTTTTCTCGTTCCTGTGTGTACTAGGATTCGTACGGGGTGTTCGGCATGAATCTTTCGTGCATGACGTATTGGCTATCTGTAGTCAAAAGTATATACATCTAAATGTCACCGTTTTACATGGAATGATTAAATATGTATGAACAAGCATTGTCTATTGTACTACTAACAAGTCTTCTGCATATACTCTGGATATAGAACATATTAATGACTGGAGGATTGGTAAGAAGTACCACTTCGGAATTAGGAGGTGGTGGCAGAAACTTGATGTCAACAGCAGGTACATGGCCTTGAGATGGAACAGCTGTAGTTGAGGATTTAGATGGGGTCGAAACAACTGCAGGAGAATCTCGAGGTGGTTCTTCTCTTGTCAATTTTGATGATAGTGTGTCATAACTGTTGATACCCAATCCATGGACTTTCTGTGGACAACAACATTTTAAAAAAATTTGGGAGGCATGTACAAATTTTTTGTTTAGATGTGTATGTCCAGTTGATTAACAACGCTAGCACAATTGAATTTGAGTTTAGAATCTAAGAATTTTCTTTTCAATTAAATAACAATTTGGTTATCCTCATTCGTGATAATGAAAAGTTAATAATATTGTAACTGATTAAGAGAAGTACCTTTTCAAAGACAGGAGAAGCTTGCTGACAGGACTTGTTCATCAGCAATCCATTTCCTTTCTGCAACAATCGTGCAAAAGATACTTCTGATTGACGACAAAATTCAAATATTCATCACTGTTTACTGATTCTAAGACAATTAAAATACCTGAACGCTCTGGGGAGTAAAAATAAAACTGGATTCTCCAGTAAATGAGCCCGCTTGAGAGCCATTGTCACTGTTTTGGACTTTTAAAGTAGCCTCCATCTCTTGATACTTCTTCAGCATCTCCTCAATGTGTACAGCCGGTTTAAGATCTGGCAAAAAATTAAAAACAAGAAGAGAAGCACTTGAATTAACAATGTATATGTTGGTTGTATTAAGAACAACAACAATAATAACAGCAAGACAACCATTCTAACAATAATTTCCAGTTAGAGACATACTCTTTGAAAGAAATCTTGCTTTACATGTAGGGCAAACGCTGACCATATATTTAGGTATACATTCCCTGCAAATTACATACTTTCTAGGTTTAACATTTCAGAAAAAGACACTACTCAATTGTTAGATCATATAAAGCAAATGCATCATACTTGCAGAAGATGTGGCCACACGTCAATGAGGTTGGTTGTTGAAGCAATTTTTTGCTGTACAAAAAAATAATATAAATTGTTACTGAAATTCCTGTAAATTTAACTAGATCATGTAAAAAAAAAAACTAATTTAAGTCTTGCGTTGATATTTCCTACAGCACGAACAAATGCAGAAGCAGGACAGAGCACCCAACAGAAATAATAACATGCCGCAGAAATTGTTTGCGAAAGAATTAAAAAGTCTCCTCACAAATCACAATTTTGATATGATAAAATTTGAGAGAATATTGTATATATTGACATAGAGAAGTAGAAGCATGTGTGATTGTGTGAATGTGTTCTTTTCTGTGTGTGTGTGTGTGTGTGGGTGGGTGGGTGTGACAGAGAGGGAGACCTACTAACCCCAGCCTTTTTTGAAATAAAAATGGGGTAAAAGATATAATTTCTTTCTCAGTTCATTTTTATTACTGAAGAGAAAATGGAAAAGATTTGAATTATTGATCTAAAATTCTGAACAAAATCTACTGTATTACAGCAGGAGGCACTTTTATTCACTTGTTTTGTCAACATTTGTAAATGACTAAATGGACTGATTATAGAAATTTTAATTCCAGATGGACTGATTATAGAAATTTTAATTCCAGATGAAATTTTTATTCACTTGTTTTGCCAACATTTCTTTGCTCTTTTTGTTGAATAAAGTGACAACATTTGTCAGGCTGCTGATGATCAAACTTCGTTTGGCATCTAGATCAAACTTCGGAATAAACTCAATGAGAAAAAATTTCATTACCAAACGAAGCACTTCAGCTTCTCCTCCATATCTCTCAAGTCGGAGAGTGAACTCGATGATCCGCCATTGTTATTCCCGCGCCCCGCCATCTCTCTCGCTCGCTCGCTGGCTCTTCTCCCTCTCCCTTCTCTGTCTCTTTTTTTTGTGGTAATCTAGAGGCTGCCAAGTAGATCTTTTCTCTCAATTTTTCTCTCTCTGCTCTCTCTCTCCTCTCGTCCGGTTTTGCTTCGGAACTTGAAGCTGCGGAGAGGCGGGCCAAGGTTAGTGACGAGCAAGTATCCTCCATTACTGTAAAAGATTCCCTTCACTTTACGGTTTGAGATTAACTCTCAGCCGCTTTGAGATTCGGGCTAGCGCAGGGTCAGTATTATTGGGCTTTGAGATTCGTGCCAAGTTAAAAAGAACGGCCCCGATCAAATAATTGTAAAAGATTCCCTATTACGGTACCGGGGAGGATGTGAATTCGGTTAGTGACGGTAACCGTAATGTAGTGGGTTTAAGTGGGTTTAAGTGGAATTTCAATTCTAAAATGAAATTCATTCTAAGAATCTATTTTATCTCAACGAAATAAAATATAAAATCTTAGTAAAATACCATACTCATTCTTTTTTCCAAATCAGAAAGAAATGTTTAATTTATCAAACATACATAATATTTTGTATTGAAAATTCTTGAGCTTTTTTTTTAAGAAAGAAAATTTGTATTTTTTTATATTTATAAAAAAATATGTTACTATATTTTTATAATATATTTTTATAGTATATATTTTAGGATATATTTTATTTGATTTTCTATCAGCAATAATCTTTTTAATAACTAAAAAGGAACTTTCAATTACGATTAAGTGAAAACAATCATTATTTTCTTAATGAAATAAAAATTCAAAAAAAAAAAGAAAGATTAGAGGAATTAAATGTCTATAGAAAAAAGAAAAAAGAGCCAGCCTCAACTTTCAATCAAAAAAATCTATATACAAAAAATCCATATGATGATACAATTTATTTTTTTTTTTTTTTAGTATCTTACTTAACTTTAAGTCGATCTTATTTTTTTGATCCTTTAATTCAGTTTTAATTTCTATTTATAAAATGAAATTCTCATAAAAAATAAAAATCAAAGAAAAAAGGAGGGGTAAACGGAGTGATTTTTTCGTGGGGTAAATCTGAGTGACATTTTCTTCTGGTCTTGATTTTACTACTATTATACTAAACTTGTGGATGGCTCTTTAAATGGGTGATTAAGGCAGAAAGTACCTCACAGTACATAGTCGTAAATTATGGAGTACCATCAGACGTCTTTCAGCTTTAGTAACGGCGGGAGTTTTTTTTTTTTCTTTTTAGTGGGAATTTTTTTTTTTTGAAAGCCACTTGTGTAGAAGCTACACGGCACTTTTTAGTGGGAAATTAGGAGTGTACTGTGTAACGCCGGGCGAATTCACGAATACCCCTCAAAAACTTCAAAAATTACGTATTTTAACCTCTAAACATCAAAATTTCGTATTCCCTCTCTAAACTTCAAAAACTCACAAAATTTACCCATTTATTGTTTTTTATATTAAAAGTTTAAAACTAATTTTAAATTTATATAATATCTACCCTAAATTTTTTTTATAAAATATCCATTTTACACTTTATGCATAAAAATATTGTAACTTTAAGAAAAATACTTGTACCAGTTTTATAAGATACCCTTTATAAAATACTCATTTTCCTCTCTAAAACTGAATATCCTTTATAAATATCCATTTTGTCCTAAAAAAACCGATCAAATATAAGACCGACATTTTTCTTAAATAAGCTACCAACTTTTTATGTTTCTAATAAAGAGTAAAATGGATATTTTATGAATTTAAAATGAGTTTTAATATAAAAGACAATAAAATGAACAAATTTGTAAGTTTTGAAAATTTAGAAGAGAAAATATGTAAGTTAAAAATTTAGAGGAGAAAATACATAATTTTGAAGTTATTAAGGGGTATAAATGAAATATTCCCGTGTAACGCCATTTATCATGAGAAATTTCTCCCTAAATTTTAAATTCTATATATTTACCCTCCAAACATAATAACATCTTGATAATAATCTTATAGTAATTACAATTATACACAACTAATTTGATTAATTTGTAATTTAAACCAAAGACATTTCAAATGACTATGGACATTTTTTGTATATACATTCACATATCACTTGTACACTGTATAGTGATCGATCGTACGTATATTAAAAACTGGATTTTAGAACAACGCTCACCGGAATAGAACATGTTAACAGGAAAACAAAATGATTTTCTCTTGATAGATGGTATTAAATAAGTTGTAAAATTGTTGTAGTGTAACATCACTTGTCATAAAGATGGCTTTTCCCTCGGCTTCGCGGACAAGTTTCCTCTCCATTACTGTAAAAGATTCCCTCCACTTTACGGTTTGAAATTAACTCTTAGCCGCTTTGAGATTCGGGCTGACGGAGGGGGCAGTATTATTTGGCTTTGAGATTCATGCCAAGTTGAAAAAAACGGTCCAAATCAAGTAATTGTAAAAGATTCTCTATTACGGTACCGGGGAAGATCTAAATTTCGGCTTTGCTTTATAGAAGGCGGAGTATTCCTTTTTATATATATATATATATTTTTTTTTTGGAAATTTGAAGTATATCCCTAAAAAATAAACTAAAAGTTTCCCATCTAAATTTCAAATTTCAACGTTTACTAAAAAAAAATTCAAATTTATATATTCTATCCAAACTTAAAACCATCTTATATTTTTTTTTTACTTTGCTTCAGCAAGGGCGGGAGTTTTCCTTTTTATTCCTTTTTGAAAATTAGAACCGTAAAAAAAATTAAAAATTAAAAATTTTCCTATCTAAATTTCAAATTTATATATTTCCATCCAAACTTGAAACCATTCTATATTTTCGACTTTGCTTTAACAATAGCAGAAGTTTTCCTTTTTATTCATTATTTTTTTTTAAATTAAAAGATCCATATAAAGTTTGAGAATTTTCCATCTAAATTTCAAATTTATATATTTTTCTTTCAAATTTGAAACCATCTTATATCTTTTGACTTTGCTTTAGCGTGGGCGAGAGTTTTCCTTTTATTCCTAAAACAAATTAAAAGCTTAATTTAGCACGGGTTGGACTTTTCTTTTTCTTTTTTCTTTTGGAAATTAAAAGTATATCCGTAAAAAAAAAAATCAAAACTAAAAGCTTTGGACTTTTCTTTTTCTTTTTCTTTTTCAAGCATAGTACAACAATTTACAAAAATAACTTCTAAAAAGGCCTACATACAATTAATAAGGCCCAGCAATGCGAAGCCCATTGTTAACAGTATCTTGGGCTAATGGGTAATTAAGGCCCAGCCCAACAAACTAACAAAAAAAAAGTACAAAATTATTTATTACATGTTGACAAGAGCAAGAGCAATATCAGTGAGCTGCTTGGCAGTTTCATCCTCGTTAGCTAAAACCGGAGGAGCCTGTTTCTTAGAAAACGCGTCGCCGCAATCACACGGTGCATCAAGAGCAGCGCTGAGGTACGTCTTGGCATCGTCGTAATTTTCTGAATTAAGAGCATCAGCGGCTATCGAGAGATAGTCCATCATGCGCGAGTACAAACTTCTGCAGGTGTGTATCTCAGGCATGATATTGCCATACGCTGCGTCAAGAAGCATTTTATTTATTTTTGCCTTGGTGGTCTTTGCATGTTTCGAAGCGAGGCCTACCACAATTTTAGCAAGACCGAGTGCGTTGGTCGAGCTGCTCGTTGAGTCTGATTGTAGCGACGTTATGCAGAAATTGAGATCGATAGTTGGACTGATGCGGGTTGCTGCTTTACAGGCATCAGATGCAGTAGCATTGTTGAAATGTGGAAAGGAAACAAGCAATGCTAGAAAAAAGACAACAATTGAAGGAGAAAGAATAGTCATGGTTGGTTGATGGAACAATTAATTTTGTTGTGAAATTTGAAGTTGGATATTTATATGAATTTGGTTTACTTTAAATAGCGTGTCAACATAATCCAACCGTTTATTCCAACGGATGAGAAATCCTCTTCTGAGTTGATATTCCTTTTAAACCGTATCATTCAATTTACTATTTACAGAAAAAAATTATTGTCTCTCTCTGTAGCTCCTTTAATCCTGTTAGAAACTCTATACCGATTTCTTGTTAGAAATTCTATTAATTTCAATATTTTATTATTAAGTTTTTATAACAATTAACATAAAATATAATTAATTAAATGTTGAGTTGCTGAAACACGTACATCAATTAACTATTAACCATTAACTATATATTAGCTATTAATTTTTGTATATTTTGTTTTAAGATTGTATAATTATTACATAGGGGTTGAGACAGTCAACACAACAAATGTGAAATTAAATTATTGTCTACAAAACCAAAGTTAATCTAAATAGTATCACTTTTAATTCTTGTTGGAACTTCTATGTCAAGATGTTAAGATGTTAGATTTTGCACGAATAATTTAAAAACATATAAAAAAAACATAAATGTATTTTGGCAGAATTTAATGATTAATATTCGGTTTTTATCTTTAGTTTAGCACGAATATTAAGACAGGTAAAAAACATATGTTAGATATTACATCCAGGTCTTGATGACTTTTGGATAATTATTGTGACTAAATTGATAAAGAACATGGACAAATTACAAGATTAATTGCAGAGAACCAATTAAATGTCTTCATTGTCATTGATTTGGGCATACATATCGGTTCTGCTCTCAAAAGCTTCATAAATGGAGGAAACTTTCTGCTGGTCGGGTGCCTGTTCGGACTATGCCTACTGGTTCTGATATCCCACCACATCAATTGTCAGACTCACCTCCGCACCATCCGAAACCTCGGCAGCCGCATCAACCCCATCAAAATCATGGTTACCAATTGCATGCACAATCAAATTGGAAACCTGGAGTTGTGATTTCCATTCCAGAACTTGTTGACTCTGTCAATGGCCCTGGTTTCGTTGCCATTGGTGAAGTACAATGCCCAGTACATTACCCTCCATTTTCTGTCTTAACTGGAGAAAGCTTAAAACCATTAAAATCTCCATTTACTCTCACCAAAGCTCCTCTCCAGTTTAATTTTAAAAAATCTGCAACAGGCTTCGGTTCTCTTGGAAATGATCAACCATTAATTCAGGTTGACATTCAAACTGGAATTTTTAATGCATATTCTCTGAAGATGAGACCGTTATTCACTGCTCATTATTCAATTCCAAAAAACCCAACTTTTGGTTTTGAGTTGGGCCGCTTCAATTTTTCTACTACCTCAAGATCAGGGATTATGTTGTGCCTTGATTTTGGAGACTTGAGATCCATATACACTACTTTGATTGATTTTTCATCTGGACCAGTTCGTGTTTTAGACTATGGTTCTCTCTCTATTGCATCAAGCTCGATTGACCTACTCTCTAAGCCCTCCAAAGTTCAGTGCTTGCTCCCTCCAAGTGATGAGTTGGATGCTTCAACTCAGTTTGAAGCAGAATCACCTGAAGGATCCCTACCAGGATTTAGCGGCCCACTGAAATATCAACAGACTACTCTAAGAAGAAGTCCACGCCTGAGAGAAAAACACGCGGGGCCATATCAGACTGCTACGCAGAGAGCACAATTGGTGGTTTACAAAGATGTTCAGCAAAAGATTCGTTCTTGAAGGAGGAAAAACTCTGCAAATACTTCACCTTTTGATTACACAAACAACAATGCGTCACTCAAAATTTACCAGGCAGAGGCGGTAGTTTCAGCTGCTGGAGTCACCATTACCCCTCTGATCGCTGATCAGTTGAACAAAGCCTTATCTACTCCCAATGACATGTCGGTAATTGCTTCTTTGGATTTGGAAATTCCAAAGAATCTGCTAGAGAAGAATTAGTTATTTAATGGATCTTTTCACAATATTTGCAAGGCCTTGCTGGTGCTCTATGCCTGGTTCTCACATCTTCTCTTCTCTACTCGCTTTAGGGTTTAGGGTTTAGAGTTTAGAGTTTTAGAAATTGTTCAAAATAAGATTTTAGGTTTTAGAGTTTAGCGTAATTTAACGTAATTTAGTGTAATTCAACGTAATTTAACATAATTTCAAGTAATTTAGCGTATTTTAGTATAAGTATGCTAATTATACATCAAAAGAAGTAATCTAACAAATATTTTAAAAAAAATCTGAACTTTTAGCATTAGAATTCAGCATCTTGATATTCATATTGTCTCTAAAAAAAAAGAAAAAAATTACTGAATAGTAAAAAAAAAAATTAGCAAACCGCCCCCCTGGGGGGCGGTCCGCTACGAACAGTGCACTGCCCCACAGTGGGGCGGTTAGAGTAGTTTTAATAAAAAAATTGAGGTGAGGGCAGATTTGATAATTTTATTTTTTTTGGGGTATTAATAAAATTATCGGGTTCGGGCCTTGCTATATTCGGAAGAAAAAAAAAACACTCACTTCATTTTCTGACATTTCAACTTTTTGCTTTCTAAATATTAAAAAAATTCCCCTAAGCCAACTTAAGAATGAGCATGACAACCTATACGAAATAATTTAAATAATGGCAATGAATTTATCCTATCCTAATAATGTCCCACTACATATTTAGAGCAAAAAAATATAGCAATTTTATAGAATAGTTGAATATTAATTATGCACATAAAATATGAAGGAAATAGACTATAAGCAAATTTTGAAAACGGTTGAATACTCTCAACTCTTAAAGTTCAGAAAATAAAAAATAACAAAAATAAAAAATAAAAATAAACACTGTATATCTTTCCAATTATATATTTTTTTTTCTTATTTCTACAACATTTTAATTAAAAACATTTTATTTGCCCATTTAGCTACCGTTTTATCACAACATCTTTCTAATTTTGTGATGTATAATTCTAAGAGATGGAAATAGAACCCACCATTTTTACCGTCTCTTCCAAAAATGGATTTTACTATTTGTACGTTACATTTTTAGCAATTGAATGTATTTATTTAAAACCATAGGTCACGTACCCTACCTGTATTTAATTTAAGCAATGCAATTGTTTTATTTCAGATTAATATACTTCCTTTGCTATTACTTCGACTCGGAGTGTCTCTTCTCATTACAAGTTCAAGTTAATTAATTACTCATTTGTCAGGTAACTACAACTTATTTTCAAGTGTTTATTCCTTTTCATAAGCTTTTCACGGTACTTGATTTTGTGACAAATTAAGCATTCTTCATTGGAGAAATATTTGTTTTCAATTTTGTTTTTTTCAAAAAGAGGGAAATATTTGAGGTCAATTTTAAAGTAGTCGTTCTGAATTAAAGTTTTCAGTAAGATCAATCGGATTGTTACATAAAGTTCCTTTTTTGTCCTATTAAACTGTGAAATCAAATAATCACTTCAATCATATATGATAATTTACTAATTATGATCCTAAAAAATAATCTGCTTTCAATTTTGCTAATAAAGATATAAAAAAAAAGATTATATGACTTTTCTTTCAATAACTCATAAAAAGAGTACATGACTTCTTTCCTTCTTTTGTCCTCGATACAGCAGGATCCTCTCGTGATTCGTGCCACAAAGGAGAACTTACTTGCCGTTCCGAGCATGTCAGAGGAGATTACCAACATAATAAGTTACCTTCCTAAAGACATGATTAAGGAAATTTTATGTTTGTTATCATCCAGAGACATTATGCGCTTGAGCGTTTCGTCGAAGATATGGAGAGAAGTATGTTCCTCCTTACAATGTCTAAACTTGGACCTAAGTGATTTTGGATGGCAACTTACGAATCTCACAGATGACGCAAGTTTGGAGAACTTTGTCAATGTTGTTCTCCAATATTATGATACCACGGGTCTGAACGTGTTCCATCTAATTTGTCGAGACAAATACCTCGAAAAATTTGCTCTGTCATTTATAACTGAGGTCACGAAGTTCAATCCACGAATCGTCAATCTGGATGTTCCGATCTCCTATACTAATACATTTTCTAGCATTTTCACATGCAAATCTGTAGAGGATCTGCACTTGACTTGTCAATTAAGACGTGGAATTCTTGCGACGCCAGAGGTTGTAACCCTCCTCAACCTTAAAAAATTGTGCCTAACAGATGCAGTGATTGGTGGTGAAAGCTTTAGCAAACTCCTCTCAGGTTGTCCTGTGATAGAAGACCTGTCCTTAAAAAATTGCATCATATCAGGAGACGGTATCATTTCTAATACAACATTGAAGTTCTTGTCATTGGAAGGATGTACTTATTTCTGCCTTTCTATTTGCGCTCCTCATCTGATATCTTTCGAGTATACTAGCTCGGGCAACATAACAACACTGGTGAACTTGTCATCATTAGTTTTTGCTCGTGTGAGTTGTTATTATTGTCCATACGGCACCGTTACTGGCCTTTCTTCTGTTCAACATCTCGACTTGTGTGGCAGAAAAATGAAGGTATATATACATCTCATCTTGTCGATTTTTTTTTGTATTTTTGTTATTTTTTTGAAAGAAAAGAAACATACACTTGTTATTTCGAGAGTACTTATGGCTGAATTTTGATATGTGCTCTATATAGACTGTATTGGATGAAGAATTAACGAAGCTACCAAAGTTCCACAATTTGAAGAGTTTGTCTCTGAACGGTTGGTGCATGGCTTGTCATTCGGGTTCAGTGGCATGGTTCCTTGAGAATTCACTAAATCTGGAGAATCTTACAGTATGTTTAGACAGACAACATTGCCTGGTAAAGAACAAGAGGAATCACCATAATTTAAGGCAGATGGAGGCACCTCGATGCAAGAAGCTGAAGAAGCTAGTGATTAGAGTATTGAAAGGATATAAGAAAGCCTATGGATCGGGAATGGCTTTTCTAAAAAAATTTAAGGACATAGAGATAGCTGAGATTGTGTTATACAATCGAGTATGGATCAGCAATGGATTTTTCAAAAATTGTGAAGGGAACGGAGACCACTGAGATTGTGCTATAACAGCCAAAGCCAGAAACCTTTACAAATAGTTTTTTTTAGAAATAAGATAGGGGTCAAGCCCCTAATCTTATATTTTATTGATAAATTGAAAATAAGCTACAATCAAAAGAGTCAAAAAATAAGAAATTGCTCAATGAGTATTGAGCAAAGATAAAATAAAAATTACATCTCTTGTACCACTTGATCCTAAACCCTAAACTCTAAAACCCTAAAACCCTAAACCCTAAACCCTAAACCTTTACAAATAGTTATTCATGTGAATTGTCGTTCAAGTTTATTCTTAGACATGATTTGCTTTGTTTTGTTGACTTTTTGGCACGCTATATAAATAATTTGTTTGTTAATTATTAGATTTTATCTGTTATTTCGGATTTTTACGCTTAATTCTCACTAATTATTATGTGATGAATTCAAAAATAGTTATATTTAGGTTGAGCTGTTGTACGTACCTAATTTGCTATACTATGGAATTTTATAATTTCTCAGATAGCTTATCAAAAGCACAAGAGTAACAATGAGTTTGGATTTTAGCTATAGATACAAGATTTACTGCAAATTAGCTGTTGCACAATGAAACTACATTATTTTTGTAACATATATATAAGAAAATTTGTTGGTAGTTTTAATTTTTGGTGTCTGCGTAAGATATGGCCAGCGGATGTGGTCAACTGGTACATTCAGAGAACTAAAAACTGCGGTACATGCATAACACGAAATGTGGAAAAAAAAAATCAAAAGAAATAAAAAACAAAACATTAAGGTAATTAAGCGTAAAAAAAAATATTAGAAAACATTAGAAAACACTTAAATTAAGTAGAGTTTTTGGGATACTTCAACTACGAGGTAGTATAGAGAAAGAATATAATTACGTACCTAAAATACTTTAGTCTTGGTAGCCCAAAAGCCAATCGTAAGATCAGAAAACCTTTCAAGCATAAACAAATACTCAGCACGCCCTGCGAGTAGTGACAATGCCGCATGTGGAGTAGTTGTGGGCAATCTAGGATGCATGCGACAGTGACAGTGACAGTGACAGTGCCGCATGCAATGTAGAGAGACGTCAAAACTTGTACTAACATGATTAAGAATGACAGAAACCTGAATCCTAGAGGCTTTCTATCTACTGTTTAACATTTACCTTGATTGTAATTAGCACCACCACCTCAAACTTTCAAAAAATCCGATAACCTAGACTAGTGAAAATTATTTAAAATCTAATACACTATCCCTGTGGATCAACACCCCAATCATACTACACGGTAGGATCATGCGCTTGTGATCTGAACGTAAGTAAAAATTAGCGTTTACTTTAAAAGTAGTAGTTCACTTTGGACTCATCAGTTATTCTTAAAAGTAGTAGTTCACTTTACAAGGAGAAAATTCTCTAATTCATGGCTCATCAGTAGCTTTTGTTTTTATGGAGAGAATATCCAAATTCTAAGCGTGAGCGGCTGTCAACTAGGTTTTTTCTTTTGTTTTTGCCCTCTGAACTCAAGCGAAGAGCAAAAGGAATGGACAAAAGGTTAAGTTTTTTGCTCTCTGACTTTTTTTTTCTCCAGGCGTTACGAAGTTATTTTTTTTTCTTCCGAATCGAGCCAATTGCTCTCTGACTCTAGGGCTTAATTCTAAAGTTCTAATTTTTTTTTTCCTCACGCAAGTCAACCGCACCGCATGAAGTCTTTTTTTTTTATTTCCTGCTGACTCCACCTAGAGAACTAGGGATCAGCTATTTTTTTGTATTTTGTCGAAGCGAAGCAGAGGACCAGGACGGGCTTCTATCAGCTAACTTTTTATTATTTTCTGAGTCATGGTTGAGCATAGTTTCGGATCAGGAATAGGCACACTTGAAAATTTACGCTGGGTTAAAATATTTGTTCAAATCTAGAGGTAGGCAAGTGTCTATCCCGGGACCTTGGTGGATCCGCCAATGATAGTACCGCACAGTGGGCTCACAATTTACAGTCCATATTTAATGCAGTGCCTATTTAGACTGTAAGGGCCTTTTTAAAATTTGTGCAACATTTAAAGAGCCCTCTCTAGTAATACAGACAATACGAATTCGAGAGCATGGGTCAAAAAGGCAATGTGGTAAATTTCTCACATATCTGTATGTCTTTTTTACTTTTGCTAAAATTTAGCATCTTTGAAAGTCAAATAATATGATATTAATATAGAAAGGTTCGCATGCCTTCTTTTTTTCATATCTTCATCATATTTTTAAATTTTAAATTTTTTAATAAGATATATTCGAAAACTCAGATAATAAATAAAAATGTAGTTCTGATCAATATTACTCTCCGCACGGACATAAAATTTATGGTACTTTAATATTTGTTTGGATGCAAATAAATTACATAAAACAATTACCCACAGCAAACAATATTTTACATGCTTCTCATGCCAATTAAAATAAATTTAAATTATCAAAGTCTTTACTTGTGTTGAAAAAGTGATATAAATTATATATAACTATTTTATTTTAATTTTAAATTTTAAATTTTGAATTATGCATCTTTCAAATATAAAAATAAAGACACAATGAAGACACTGAAAATAAAAATATTCAAACTCTCTTCGTATAAGATGTACATTTATTAAACTATGACTGTATACATTTATTAATAAACTATTTACAATCAGGTACTGTTCAGGCCGCCGAACAGCAACAAATTAATTAGTCAAGATATGGACAAAACTCTCTTCAGGACTTCAACTGACCTCCTCTGCTCTCTAATTTAAAAATCTAGTATGGTAAACAATTGTCAATATCTTCTTGGACCACATCAAAACATCTATCATATATATAGATCGCTTGGTGGCTCAAAGGCAAATTATCTGTTAATATCTAACATATGGATCACTTCGGTGTAAATTATGGATCACGTGTTGTAAGAGTAACATGGGGCTAAACCTTTTTAAGGTCCATGTTTAGCAAAATGTGAATACTAAGAAAAGGCCGAAATTTTTATTTATAACATAGTTAAAAAAAAAAAACCAAATAACCATCGTTTTTGAAAATTTCGATTTTCACCACGGCCACACCGGCATTCGGATCCGCAGAATGCCGATGCGGACCCTTAAATGTGTCCGCAGAACCATTATGCGGACCCAATTTGTTTTTTCAAACTTTGAGATATCTCACATTTATGTGTGGCACGCATTCCTAAAAAACTTAAAAATATTAAAAAAATCAATTTAAAATTTGAGATATCTCGCTGGTGCCTCGAGAAAACAACAACAACAAAAAATGAGTCCGCAGAACGCCTGTGCGGTCTCCAGCATTTGAGTCTGCAGAATGCCGGTGCAGCCGTGGTGAAAATCGAAATTCTCAGAAAATAATGGTTATTTGGTTAATTTTTTTTTTTAACTATGTTATAAATAAAAATTTCGGAAGAAAAGGAGCAGTTGATAGCTTGATCAAACTTTTTGGGTTTTTTTATTATCCGTCTATACCCACTTTCAGGAAAAAAAAAATACCAGTATTCCGAATTTTAAATATTTGACACCAATTACGAATTTTAAGATCGTAGTTGTTTAACATACATTATTTTATTGTCTTCGTCATGAAATCAAAACTTCAAAACACCTCATTTATTTTACCTTCCTCCAATTACATTCTCTTGTCTCCAGCTTGAGTATATATGATATTTGGTCCAATTAAGAAATTTTTATTTTTATCAATTGATTTAAAATTTTCAGTGATTATATTTTCTCAAATTAAATATACACCCTATCATAATGAAGGACAACACATGTATAATTATATATAAGTATTAGTTTAGTCGTTTTTATTTAAAGCTTTTAATTACTAAATGAACATACCAAAAAAAAAAAAAATTAGTGAGGCTATAGTGTGTTTCGATACAACAATCGTTGGATGTCTCGATTTTCATCCATCACGCATCTTAACACAAATCTGACGCCTATTATATCTTTTTTTTAAATCGGGCAGAAGTTGTCAGATGAAGACGATAATAGATTGATATACATTGCAAAGCATCATAGCTTCATTCAAATAAAAATTATTTATTCTTATTCTACAATTATTTTTTTAATGATGGCCATTGTTTAAAATTGGACTATTTGCTCTATTATAAAATGTTATAAAAGAGAAATCAATTTGTAGGCTCCATCTGATTGACATTTCAAACTAACATGATGTCAACATTCAACAACCAAAGTAAGGGTATTGGTCAGTTTCTTTAATTGAATTGACCATTATATTTATTTAGAAACATCACTTCTTTTTATTTTAAACATAAAAGTTTGATTTCAGTCAACCAAGTAGAAACTTTTTCAGTCCATTATGGACTTTGTGTGGAATTAAAACAAAAATAAGTTGTATCCTTATTTGATCATTATAACAGCTAGTTTTCAAGACATTTATTAAACTAAATAAATTAAATTATAGATATCTTGTCTGTATGTTTGATATGATGTGTCAAATTTGATGAAATTTCAAAACCTATTGGTCCTCAAGTGATTTGAAAATTAATATTTTTTATTTCAATCAAATTTGAGTTACAACCGACGCAAATTATGAAGAACATATTTATAAATTTTAGTTTTTTTATTTAAATTTTTTTTATTAATTGTCGCAGTTGTCGAACAAATAATATCTCTCTCCCATCTGTTGAAATAATATCTCTATTTCCGGAAAAAAAAATAATAACAAAGTAATATGTAATTACAGTACATAGCTTTAGAAGCAAATATCTAATTGAAATCTAACACATAAATTCAAGATATTTTGCTATTTGTCAAAAATAATTGTTTTAAAATTAAACACATAAATCCTATTCGCTTGATTTCATCCAAAACTTGAGTCCACGTGGATCCAATCCAATATCTATCCAGATTCCAGAATGTTCAAAGAATCAAATATGAACGCATAATGAAACCAAGTTGCACATATGATTCACATGTCCGTTGGAGGAGTCTGACATTTATTTTATATCTCAATTATCAGTCCAGATATTTCACAAATTTTAAGTGAGGTATGCTTCTATAGACATAAGGACCTATTTGTAAAACGAACATATCTTTACTTTCAAAGTTCAAACAGTCGATCCGACCGTTCAACATTATGTCCATATTAAAATGTATTTGGAGGTCAAATTTTACATTTTTTTGAATTTTTTTACTATTTATTAAGTATTTACAAAACTAGTCAAATTCAGACCATTGAATTTTGTACCCATCTTAATAAATAGTAAAAAAATTCAAAAAAATGTAAAATTTGACCTCCAAGTACATTTTAACATGGAGATAATGTTGAACAGTCGGATCAACTGTTTGAACTTTGAAAATGAAAATATGCTCATTTTACAAATAGGTCCCATTGAAGAATTTGCCATTTTAAATCATTTTAAATTAATTAAATAAATATTTTCGGAGATGATTTGTCTCAACTCTCAAGCAGCCAGCAAAGCGTTCTGTCCTTTGAACGGATCCGCCTATGCTCCTTTTCTTAAAGAAAAGGAGGGCTCTCCTTTTTCAATCCGAACCATTCAAATTTGTTGAGATTTGTGTATGAAAAAGTTATTTTATCGAGTTACGTGAATGAAAATTTTTGAATGGTTCGGATCGGAAAAATAGAGCCCTCCTTTTCTCTAAGTAAAGAAGCAGAGGCGGATCTCCTTTGAACATCTACATCGACTTTTAATTTAATATATATTTCAAATCTACACTGGCAATTTCAAATTCACTTTTTGACGATATGGAGCGATTTCTAATTTAAGAAGTTCCCCTCAATGAAAATGGTTTCATGAAGAGATGAACCACGGTGCTTTAGAAAACACAGAGTTTGTTTTATTTTTGGTTTATATTTTCATTCTAGACAGTTCAACTTCAACATGATATTTATATTAAAATGTGTTTGGAGATCAAATATTATATTTTTTAAATTATTTAGTATTTTTTTTTTAATTTGTGAAAATCACTATTTTTTAAAATTCTAAAAAATAGTAAAATAGTAAAAAAAATCAGTTATTTTTTTAAAAAATAGCACGTAAAAGGTTTCTAAAAATGTAAAATTTTGTCTTCAATTACATTTTAGTATGAAGATCATATTGAACTATTCAGATTGACTATTCGAAACTTTGAAATAAAGATATAGACAGAAAAAAAAAATATTTACTTTACAAACACCAGCACCGTAGCCCACTTCTTTTATAAATATCCTTTACAGTGAACTACAACAATACAACATTACTTAAAATTGTGTAATAAAAAAGTAATTTTTAATTTAGTGACTAAGATAATATTTTAATATTTATGGAAGAGGTCTCAACTTTACTAAAACGGAAAATTGTAGAACCAAGTTGTCCTCACATTTTAGGAAAATATTAAGCGTCACATTTTCTTTTAGAAAATATTCTCCCTCCTTCCTCACAATTATAATCACGTTTAGAGTGAGAAAAATAGCACGGCGGAACCGGCTCCGTTATAAAACGACACAGTTACGGTACAGAACAGCACGGCACGTGTGTCAGTTACGTGCCGAAGACTCGCGCGTTCCATGCCGTGATCATTCACGTGCCATGCTCATCTTTTAAAACTTTGGCACGGCATGGCACATGAAAGATTTAGTAACGGCATAGTCACGCGAGTCATGTGTAATTAGGACCATTAGATATTAATTTAATGATAAATTTTGAATAAACTAACCTAAATTATGATTAAATGGTCACGCGAGTTACGTATGGTCACGGCACGTTTGGGCACCGCGTGACTCACGTGGCATGACTATTCACGAGCCGTGACCATTTCTTAATATTTTGGTCACGACACGGCGCGGCACGTGAAAAATTAACTTGGTCATGACACGATACGGCACGAGACTAAAGTCACAGCACTGCACAGCACGTCGGCACAGCACTGTTTTTTCCACTCTAATTTATTCACGTTATTCAGAAAAATAAATAAGGAGGTGGTGTTGACAGCTGTACGAAAGATTGCTGTCTGCAGTTTGCCTGGTCCCACATTCCTCTTGACTCCCATCATCTGTCGGAACTCGGAAGTATCCTTGAGACCTTGACACGTCTAAGCAGTGTCGTCGTGTCAAGGTATGACCGTGTCGCAAGTCCATGCATACTGTCTACGTGTCAGTATATGAGACGTGTCAGACATGGGTAGAGCTCATTTCATTGTCTGTCCGTTCAATGTCATTTTAAATATCTACATCTAATTTAATTTAACGACAAAAGTATTAATTCTCTTGAATGAAGTGGACATGTACCAGTACCACCATCCACCAATGATATTTTTTTTTCGGGGACGTCATTATCAACTGAGACAGCAAATATATTGTTTTTAAATGAGATGATTGGTTAGTTGATAAACGGCTCATATGAAGTATCTCGTTTTTATATTAAGTTAGTAGATGTTTTGCTAACGATTTTAATTAAAAAAATAAAATTTCAAACTTCAATCAATAAAAGAAAAAAATTCGGACTGAATATCAGCTCTTTCATCAAATATTTTGATTCTATGCATCATTTTTATGTTTGTTTTTGTATAGAAGTCTAGATTTATTTAGACACATACTCGCCACATGTAAATTATATCACTTTTCTGATTGGTTATGATTTTTTTTCTATTTGTTAAATGTCATTTATAAAAAATTTTGAATTGATTGATAATTGATTGGTCATGTCTTCATTTCTTTCTATTTTTTTATATTATTTAAGTAATGTTATTTTTCATTTGATATGTCATTTTATTAGAGATTTTTTTTATGAAAATATGTCACAAAAATAAAAAATATATATATCATTTAATATGTCGTTCATAGAATGTTATGTACATGTAGATGTCATTTAATATGTCATTTGAGAAATGTTATTTGTCATTTAGTTTAATTAATTTATGATAAATATCATTTTGTATGAGATATTTTTTACTATATTATAATATGTTTCCGTTGCAATGCGCGGGGCACGATACTAGTTTGAATATTAAATAGTTAGTTAATTGTTGAGATAAGTTATTGTTAAAATTAAAAATTTCAGAAATCAACTTATCACAAATTAAAATTTTGAGAATCTTTTATGACATTCTCCCGAACTTATATTGAAATATTATTTTTAACTAAAAATATTATAATTTTTTTTCGTACTTTCATATAAGTTTTCAAATACAACCCACAAATCCTTATAGTAAACAAAATTTAGTAACATTGTGTATATATTGAGTGAACCTACTATGATTGTATAAAACAAATAAAAATATTGAATGAGATGCTAGCAATTCGTCTAAAATTCGTCTAAAATTCGTGTGGATATTATTTAATTAAGTATTAAATATATTTAAATATAATATATTTGCACAAATTTCAATGTTAATTGGACGGTTTAGATCAGACATTGAATGAATCTCGATCCGATGTCCATGGAAACACTTTTCTCTCCCTTATTTTGTCAATAGATATCTCAATCTCTTTTATTTTGTCAATAGATATACTAATCTATAAATTCTCTCTAGAATTAAATAAAATTATTATTTTTGCTTTTCCAATGTAAAGTGCTTAATTGAAAACAAAGATTTTGCGAAAAGTTGAACTTTTATGAAAAAAAAGAAAAAGAGATTGCTTGCATTTGAGTCAACATCAAAGAGATTCTTTTCCTAACGCCTGACAAAGTTGTTTGGACACCTGAAATTAGAAGACAGAATGTTCTCAATGAACGTGCAAACTTGTTCCAATTTCAACCATTAAAAAATGGCATTATTCTTTAAATGAGATCGGAATCTTTTCCAATTAATCAATTTGAAAAGTTAGAGCATCTACAACGCAATTTGCTTTCTAATTTGTAATCTGATGTGACTACTTGTATATTAATCAGTGTTCTAAATAGCGCGCTATAGCGCCGCTATAGCGTTTTTGGACCTCAAACGCTACGCTACGACATCAAAATGCGCTATTTGCGCTACGGCCGCTATAGCGGCCGCTACAGCGCTATTTGCGCTATACAATATGGGTTTTTTTTTATTTTTTATTTTTAAGCAATTTATATGGGTTTTAAATAAAGATAAAAAAATCTCAAACCGAAATTGAATTTGTTGTTACTTGCTACAAATAAATCAATTTGAAATTGAGAATAGAAATTGAAATTTGAATAGAAAAAAAGTCCAAACCGGAATTAAAATTTGAATAGAAAAAGAAGAAGATTATGTCATGAATCATGATACTTAAGATATTTTTAATAGGAAAAATCGATAGTTTATGATATTACTATGGATATTTTGAACCGCAATTTGGACTTTGTACGAGTTCAATATGAATATTATAATTTCTTAATTACTTTGGTGTTATTTATTGTTCTATGAGACTTTAGATAATATTGATATTTAGTACAAATATTGAATATACGAAATGTTAAAAAAAAAAACACTATTTGGAATAGCTTCCGCTATAGCGACGCTATTCGCTATAGCTTTTTTTTTAGCCTTCCCGCTACGACGCTATAAACGCTATTTAAAACCTTGATATTAATTGCTGAAATGTACGAGTAGTTTGTAAATTAACAAATTTTCTTTAAAAGAAATTGTTTTCTTATTGACAGCGTGGCAAATTTATTGACTCAGACTCTTCATTTCTCTACCCATAGCACTCTTTCTCTCAGCAGAAAAAAAGAAGATATCGCTGATGTGGATGGTGAAAGAAATTAAAAGTAATTTCACCGATGGAAAGGTTCAGCAATTAATGTCACTTTAATTTCTAAATAACAGTTTACAGTTGTTTTAAATTTCTAATCAATTGCTGGATTGGAGATGATCTTAGATATCATATTCATAATATAGATCCGATCGAATATTACCATGATACAAACCTTCCTATTGGAACTATTTAATTATTATTTTTTTCTATCTTTTTTTTTCCATGAAGTTACATTATGCAATCTAGAAAAAAAAAAAAGGAATTAAAATTATATAACATAATTTACGACTAAAAATCAAATTAGATAATGAGTTCTTGAGTAAATGTAAAGATTTATAGAATTTAAGAAACCAATCTTGTTCTTCAGACATCACTTCAGATTAAAAATATATATTAAAAAAAGTTAAAATAAAACAAAATTATATATTTTTTTTGTATTTCCACAATTTAGGTACAATCAAATTATATATTATTGTAGGATGCAATCTTTATAATGAATGCACAAACTTGTTTACAATTAATTAATATAGAATTCGTGAAGCATTATATGTTAGCTTCTTACTTGTTATTCATTACAGACGATATGTTTGGTTCCACGAGAGCAGCTTGGGTCCGATGTCCATCGGACCGCATCGGACCCAAAGTGGGTTCAATGGGCTCGATGACCGTCCGATCTGCTTTAAGATTCATGTCCAGAACTTTCGCATCTGTTTTAATATTTGTGCGCACGAATTGTAAAGCAAATCAGACGGTCATCGAGCCCATCGAACCCACTTTGGTTCCGATGGGCATCGGACCAAGCTGCTCTCTTGGTTCCACAACTAAATTGAAAAAAAAGAGCAGCTAATTTATAAAAGATGAGGGATCGAATGACACTTTTTTTTGGTGACATCGGATGACACCGTGCATTTTCAAAGTCTAAACAGTCGATCTAAACTATTCAACATGATGGATATATAAAAAAGTGCTTGCAAATCAAATTTAACATTTTTTGAATTTTTTACTATTTATTAAGATGGGTACAAAAATTCAATGGTCTGAAAACAACGATTTTGTAAAATACTTAATAAATAGTAAAAAAATTAAAAAAAATGTAAGATTTGATCTGCAAGCACATTTTAATATATCCATCATATTGAACGGTTTGGATCGACTATATGGACTTTGAAAACTTTGAAAATGCACGGTGTCATCCGATGTCAAAAAAAAGAGTGTTATCCGATCCCTCCTCTTTATAAAATACCCGGTATATATTCTTAATTAGGTGACTGAAAAGGATTTATTAACGTTTTAGTTTGATGAATCCAAAGTTAAAATACATTTCTTTCTGGAATTAAGTAGGCTAACAGTATACTTAAATGTTTTTATTAAACAAATAAAACAATTTACAAAAGTCGAAGAAATAAACACATAAGAATAAATATGAAAAAAATATGTAAAAAAAGGGACGAAGTCAGGCTTTCAAACTACATAGATCAAAATATTAAATACACAATGAGAATCAATTATATAAAATTTTTAAGCTAAACATAGAAGTTAATTTTACAATACCTATAACATTTTGCTATAAATTATATAGAAAATGATGTATAAATATAATTTTTTAAAATATAAAGATCAATTAACCCTATTCGATCAATCTACATAAATCCACCTCATTACAAGAAAAAAAAATCAATGTTCAGAAATTATCACATTTGTGTATTTTTACAAACTCTTCATAGTAATCAAAACAAAATCGAAATGTATTAATCTTTTACATATACACAGAAAAATAATATAAATACTTTTTTTATTATTAAAGAGTGTCGGTACACTCCAACATCTTTTAGATGATATTATCAAGAATTGAACTTACATCTCCCCTTAAAAAGATGAAAGCTCGTGTCACTGCACTAAGTCCGCAATTCGAAAAATAATATAGTTTTTATTTAATTGTTTTATTTTAACATTTAAATTTATATTATTAAAATAGATACATTTACCTATCCCTAAAATATACACGTTTATAAACATTAGAACTTATATTAGATCTATATATGAGAGTGATTGATTGGCAATAAACAACCGTAGGGTCATTAGATAGAGAATGGATATATTTTAATATGGAAAAATCTTACACAATTATTGAAGCGAGGTCATTACTCTGTTCTAACTTCTAACGCATGGCGGCTTCAATATAAAAATCCACAAGTGTTAGCATCAAGGATTTGAAGAGGTAGCTTGGGTAGCTGTCTTGCACTGTTGCACAGGTAATGACACAAAAATATTTTAAGAGACAACTTTTGTCCCTAATCTCATATTGTAGCTTTAATTAATAAAATATGTTGCAATCCGTGCCAAATCTGTGAGAACATCAAAACGAACCTGTTACCCCAATCCCATGCATAGTGGAATTCCAAACTGTCTAATTTAAATCTGCACGAATATTAAAGGACTTTACATTACACGCATATGTCGAACTAATTGGAAATCTGATCAGATGGTTCGGAACTAAACTCAAACAGAGCGTTAAGAGCATTTCCAATCCAGCAATTGATTAGAAATTTAAAACATCTGTAAACAGTTATTTAGAAATTAAAGTGACATTAATCCATCAGTGAAATTACTTTCAATTTCTTTCACCCTCTACATCAGCGATATCTCTTTTTTTTTTCCGCTGAGAGAAAGAGTGCTATGGGTAGAGAAATGAAGAATCTGAGCCAATAAATTTGCCACGCTATCAATAAGAAAACAATTTCTTTTAAAGAAAATTGCTAATTTACAAACTACCGTACATCCCAACAATTAATATACAATTAGCCATATCAGATTACAAATTAGAAAGCAAACTGCGTTGTAGATGCTCTAATGCAGAGAATGCGGACTCATGCATCATGCAGAAGAATTCAAAATTTAAATTTGAATCCGGACGATGATTAAAATACGTATGAATATTGGAAAAAAAATCATAATATTTTCATTAAAACTGAATTAATTCAGATTTTGATTGGATGTTCAGAATGCAAACTCGAAATCAAAATTATTTTAGGAGATCTGAACTTGTAGAGACCATAACAAATCATGTCAAAAAGAAAAATCATGTTAAATATTATAAAAAATCAGAGAAAAAGATTACGAGGGGAACTGATATAGAGGAGGCTTGGATACAAACCGGTGTACCTTTGTCACAAAGACAGAGAGCTCGCTGAAATGTAATCTGGGCAGCAGGTTCCTGAGCACTATGGAGAGAGAAACATAAGGACACTATGGAGAGAGAGACATAAGACTCTTTTCAAATAAAGAAACTGGTGTCGCGTCTAATCAACAACACGACTTTAGAAATTGAGAGATGGCTGGATAACAGTTAGGTATTTGTGATGAATTCTCCCTAATCAGTTCGCGGATTTGTAATTACTTGATAATTGAAGGTACATAGGATTTAGGAAACCGCTGATGATCTGAAAGAATTGCATTTTATGTCTAATATTACTGTTGTAAATAATCATTCTTTTTAATCAATATATTTGTTATCAGTACTTTGCCGACAACCATAAAAAAAATCAGAGAAAAATTAAAATACTCTAATATACGTCCGAACATCCGGGCATACATTAAAAATAAAAGTAAAGAGGTGGAACTAGAGTGGAAAAAAAGTGCCGTGCCGTACGTGACATGCCGTGATCAAATTAATTTTTCACGTGTCGTGCTGTGCTGTAATCAAAATGTCGAGGCGTGGTTACGGCACGCGAATAGTCACGTCACGTGAGTCACGCCGTGCCTAAACGTGCTGTGATCATGTGACTCCCGTGACTCGCGTGACAATTTAATCATAATTTAGGTTAGTTTATTCAAGATTCACCATTAAATCAATATCTAATGATTCTATTACACATGGCTCGCGTGACTACGTGTCGTGCTGTGTCGTAACTAAATCTTTCACGTGTAATGCCGTTCCAAAGTTTCAAAAGACAGACACGACACGCGAATGATCACGGCACGTAACTGACACACGTGTCGTGCCGTTCCGTTCTGTAACCATGTCGGTCGCCAGCTCCGCCGTGTCATTTATTCCACTCTAGGTGGAAGGATGTCTAGAAAAAAAAAACAAAAAAAAGCAAGTAAAAAATCTTATAAAATCAGAGATATTTTCAGGAGATACGGATACGTCTGAACATGACAAAAGGCAAAAGGTGGATTTATTTATTCTTTTATTGGGCTCACAATATGACAACAGTCGTTACTCCTTATCTTTGAGAAATATTTGAGAATCAGTGCCTGGAAAAGAAATATCAAAGCATCTACCAAGTTTCGAAATTCAACCAAAAATATTGTTAAAATTACAACTAAAAACAATCCACTTGATAAAATCACAACAAATACAATTTGGGGTTTAATGTTTTAATTATTTGTTAGTATTAATTGAACGACTCTTTGTGACTAATCGCTAAATAATTAACACCACACCAGACGTATTTGAATCAGTATTGTAAAAAATAACCGTTTAACCCGACTAATTAGCTGATTAGTCATTGGCGGTCAATAAACTGTTATGAATCGTCTGTTTCAGATTATATCACTTGTTAGTTAGTCATTTTTATTATTTATTTATTTTGCATCTATTTGTTATATTCAAAGGTTTAAATAGCGTTCATCGCGTCATAGAGGAACGGCTGAAAAAACGGCGCTATGGCCATATAGCGCCGCTATAGCGCGAAATAGCGTGCTATAGCGACGCTATATGGCCATAGCGTCATAGCTTTTTTTGTCCGAAAACGCTATAGCGCGCTATTTAGAACATTGGTTATATGTATTATACTTTGTCTTATTTGAGTTTTTTTTTTTTCTAAATGACAATTTCATAATTTTTTATTAATTAACAATGAAACTAAATTAAAATAAATTTATTTGATAAGTTTGATGCGTTAAATTAATTATTTTTAATAATTATAAGTATATGCACACAATCATTAATTGCTTAATGGTACTCCGTCTATTCAACGAGCGCATGCCATTATTTACAACACAGGTTTGGATAATACATAAGTTAAATAAATGAAAGAAATAAGGATGTACATTATTATTAGTACATAAATGCTACCCTTAAATTGTTCTCATTGTCCCAGTTAAAGATCAAAGTTAGACTTTCAAGATATGAGAATCAATTTTATGAAAAATTTATGTTGCGAATGAAGATCAATTTTACTCTATCCATAGTATTTTATTCTAAATTATATATAAAATAAAACCCAAGTACAAAAATTATGAAAATAAATGAAGCTCAATTGATATTTTGAAAGTGGCTCCGCCAGTGATCTCAATGTGTTCACTAATATAATGTAAGAATAAATTCTAATAAAATTGATTATAGAGCTTCATTTTTAAAACTTCTATCATTCACTTCTCTCAATCATTCGAAAATATTTTGATATGGTCTAAATTTTTTGTGTTGGATATAATATGATTATAATTCTGAAATTATTAATTATTTTATAATGCCAATAATATATGGAGACATTGATGATTTTGTAAAATAAATATTTTTTTTGTAAGTTTCATTAATAATATGGCGTGTTGTGACCAAACGGTTTACGTAGATTTAAAATTATTATACAAAGGGCTAGTCTAGTTCCCTTAGTTATTCATATATTTGAAAAATAACAAATTTAAAAATTAAAGTTTGTGAATGTATTTTCAATTATTTCGATAGATCGTGTATCAAATTCAAATATACATTTAGCCTTCGAGCAGGTAATTTAAAATTTGTTAATGGTAGAATTTTTAATAATTTTATTATAGATGACCAACTAAATTTTCAAATTGACTCGAATTTGATAAACGTCCGATCTAAATAATTGTGGACAATCAAGAAATTAAATGTTCAACTGAAACAATATTTTTAAATAATAATAAAAAAGAATACGGAAAGACGTTCATTTTTCCTAATACAACCAAACATGTTAGTGCTAGAATTATACTTGTACGGAAATCTTATTACGATGAACATCACTAGAAAACATGCCCACTACACAGAAGCCACGAGAGTAGCGCCACATGAGAACTGAGAACATGCCCTCTACAGGCAAGAGTGAATTCAATCACCGACGGTACCGTAAAAAGGGAATCTTTTACAATTACTTGATCTGGACCGTTCTTTTAACTTGGCACGAATCTCAAAGCCCAATAATACTGCCTCCTCAGTCAGCCCGAATCCCAAACCGGCTGAGAGTTAATCTCAAACCGTAAATAGCTAATTGTGAAAGGGAATCTTTTACGGCACCGTCGAGGATATGGATTCGGCAAGAGTCCATTAAAGAAGAGAATCAAAGTATGAAACACAAGTACGGCTTACGCAGCACAAAACAACGGATCCGATTGCTTGCTTTTACTGTTTATTTAAGACATGGATCCGATTCCTTCTCACTTTCTCTCTCTCTTTATTTGTTTAATGAGATGCATCCCTATTACTTCTCCAGGTCTCCTAGTCAACTAATCACCCCCACCTCCCTCTTAGAGAGCTTCTCTCTCTCCATCCCCCAATTATAGCATTTTTCTGTCTCTGGTTTTGAATCCTTTTATCTGGTGATTTCTTTTTAGAATATTGGCTAGTTGAGCTATAACTAATGACTTAATTTCCTATTTCTCTGACCCAATCGTCTCCCTTCTCCATCGCACACACCTCGTTAGCTCAAACCCAACCAAACAGATTAGAAAGATTCCATTTTGTTTTGGGTTACTGTTTATCTTTTTAAGAAATTTTGTGTGCTTTTGTTTTTACAAAAAGTTGTTAGCATTGTGTTAACAATATATCTAACCAGCTGTAGTTGTCAACTGGGATAACCTCTTTCTCGTCTCTTTCGTTCTCTCTTTTATAACCCAAATGAACCATTCAGTTCCATGAATTTCCAAAATTGTTTCTCTTTTTGGAAAGGTTTGATCTTAGTCTCTCTCTTCTCAAGTTTCTGATAAATGGGTTTTGTTCTTTCTCCGATTTTTCTGTTCTCCCTTCTCTCCCCACTTCTAATATCATCCATGGCACAACCAAGTACACTAAAAATTGGAGCTTTATTCACATTCAACTCCACAATCGGGAGGTCGGCCAAGCCCGCAATAGAGATGGCAGTAGCGGATGTTAATGCGGATCCGAGAGTCCTTAACGGGTCCCATTTAGATGTCATTTTGCAAGATACCAATTGCAGTGGGTTCCTGGGCACAATTGAAGGTACCAATTAGTAATATTTAGTATTACAATTTGGGTTCTTTAAAAGTTTACTTCTCATGTGTCGGTGAAAAGTGACTCTTTGATGTTACCGGTTACTGTCATTTTTAGCTGTAATTTGGGTTAGAATACTTAGTGCTAAATTTAGGCTGTCAAATCAGGGGAAAATGCTAACTTGGGTTTAGTTTGCAAACGGTAAATTTTCTAGATGCATTTGAACCTGCCTCATTATGAATAAAGCAAGCATTTACCGAATTTACTTGAAAACTAAGTTTATTTGCATACATTACCTGAGATTTTACATTACTTCAGTACTTACTTTAAGTAACAAGTAAAAACATAACAAATTAAAATGAAGAGAAGGTAATAAATAACATAGATCAAACAAGTACTTTACTGATTGTACTTTCTTTTTAGTTAATTTGGCATGAACTATGTTACTGTTGCTAAGTAGTTGAATACCCCTTGACTAAAAAGGAAAAACATGAAATACACCAAAGCACCCAAAATACTGCAAAAGAATGCTAAATCATTTTACACTGTGCAGCTTTCCAGGTAATGGAAAATGAGGTCCTATCCATTCTAGGCCCACAGTCGTCAGGAATTGCACACATAATTGCCAATGTGGCCAATGAATTCAAAGTACCAATCCTCTCCTTTGCTGCCACTGACCCAACTCTGTCCTCTCTCCAGTACCGGCCATTTTTCCTTCGTACCACACAATCCGATCAATTCCAGATGCGTGCAATTGCTGATATCGTTTCATATTATGGCTGGAGAGAAGTCGTCTCGATTTTCACAGATGACGACTATGGCCGAGGCGGGACAATCTCCTTAGGTGATGCACTAAATGGCCAAAGGATGACGATTTCATACAAGTCAGCGATACCACCTGGTGCAAACCGAGAGAGGATCAGTGACTCCCTTGTTGAGGTCAATTTGGTGGAGTCTAGGGTTTATGTGGTGCATGTTAACCCTGATTCGGGGCTTGAAATTTTTAGGGCTGCAAAGAATTTAGGCATGATGGGTAGCGGATATGTCTGGATTGCAACTGATTGGCTCGCATCGTTTTTAGACTCATACTCACAACCCAGTTCTGAGATAATGGATCTTATTCAAGGTGTGCTGGTGTTAAGGCAACACGTGCCGGATTCACGCCTGAAAAAATCATTTGTTTCCAGGTGGAATAAAGAAAATGCGGGCATAGGTTTAACCACATATGGGTTGTATGCTTACGATTCAGTATGGCTAACTGCATATGCAATAGATCGGTTCTTAAAAGAAGGAAACATCATCTCTTTTTCTAGTGATAGTAAGTTGAATAATGCAACTGGAAGCACAATTCATCTGAGTTCATTAAAAGTTTTTGACGGAGGTGAAGAGATGCTGAAACAAATTTTAAATTCGAACTTTACTGGTGTAACTGGAGATGTGCGATTTGGCCAAGATCAAAACTTGATACACCCGGCTTACGAAATTCTCAACATTGGCGGCACTGGGTCAAGGCAGATTGGGTTCTGGTCGAATCATTCTGGGATATCAGTTACTATACCGGAGACAGTTTATAACACTACTTTGAATAGCTCAAATGCAAATCATAATCTTTATAGTGTGATTTGGCCAGGTCAAATAACAGAAACGCCTCGGGGTTGGGTTTTTCCAAATAATGGAAAAAGTTTGAGAATTGGGGTACCGTACCGGGCCAGCTATAAAGAATTTGTCTCAAAAGATAACAGCCCTGAGGGGGTACATGGTTATTGCATTGATGTTTTTCAGGCGGCCGTGAACTTATTACCATACCCTGTACCTTATAAGTTCATTTTGTTTGGAAACGGCAAGGAGAATCCGAACTATAGTGAGCTTGTGCAAAACGTAGCAAACCATGTGAGTCTTGCAGAAACTTGAATTAAGTTTGTTTACTTTTAGACTTGATTGTATATGATAGCTTTTGTTTACTAAATTCAGTTACATTTTTCTGGATAGTTTACAAATAAAAAATGACTTTTAAATTGACTTGACTTGATTGCGTATTATAACTTAAATTAACTCAAGCAAAATTCACCAAAATGCCTATTCTTTTTCATCACTGCAATACTAATTCATACCTTTGAAACCCATTATCTAATGTTGATTGTTTAATTCTTGTTCCAATGAGGGTTCTGAAAATGGCTCATTAGATGTTAATTCAATGTACATCTGAAACATCTAATTAATAATGTCCAGTTACTTGTAAAATATGCCATTGCCTATGCCATTTTTTTCCATCCAAAATGTCTTTATACATTATACTTTCTTGCTCCACAATAAACATGTTTCATTTGATGATGTTTTGATTCTTTTCTAGTGGTTATCTCAGTAAACATGTTTTCACACAGAATTTTCTTTTCATAGGTTTTTGATGCAGCAGTGGGAGACATATCCATAGTAACAAGCCGTACCAGAATAGTTGATTTCACACAGCCATACATAGAATCAGGTCTGACAATAGTCGTACCAACGAAGGAGAGAGAATCAAATGCATGGGCTTTTTTGAAGCCATTTACGGTAGAGATGTGGGCTTTAATGGGCCTGTTCTTTCTCTTTGTGGGGGCTGTTGTGTGGATTTTGGAGCACCGTACCAATCACGAATTTAGGGGCCCACCCAGGAAGCAGTTCATCACCATCTGTTGGTTCGTGCATTTTTATTATATCAATTTGGAAATAAGCTCAATTTATCCACCCAGATTGGGAAGGTAGCTCTCCCAAGTGTACCGATTTTGACTGAGTAATTACTACCTTTCTTCGATGAATATACTATTTTACACAATGCATTTTTTTCATTCTTTTGTCCTGCATATATATTTTGTTGTTTGGTAATAAATGATCTTATACTTTGATTACCTTCTTTATTGGTGCAAATCTTGTCATAGGGCCTCAGTAAAAGGCAGCACCAAAAATAAATTAAGAATTACCGATTGCAATGTGTTGCTATTGTGCTGAAATGTAGTAGTAATCAGATTATGTAACGTAAATTTTATTGTTATCTCTTTCATCTTTTGCAGGTTTAGTTTCTCAACAATGTTTTTTGCACATAGTAAGCTCTCTTTCTGTTCCCTCTTATAAGTTTGTATCCCTCACTTTAACATTGAAAAATCCAACATGTTTCCTTTTAATTTGTAATCTTATTTGTTTCATTGTTTATTACAGGAGAGAATACTGTGAGCACACTGGGTCGATTTGTTCTTCTAGTGTGGCTCTTTGTGGTTTTGATTCTAACTCAGAGTTACACTGCCAGCTTGACATCTATGCTGACAGTTCAGCAATTATCAACTGGAATCCAAGGGCTGGATTCCCTCATATCTAGCAATGAACCAATAGGCTATCAAGTGGGGTCATTTGCCAGGAATTATTTAATTGAAGAACTTAACATTGCCGAATCCAGGTTGTTTCTATTTTCAGAAACCTTCCATACAAACTTAATTTTATAGCAAAGCAAGAAAATATATTGAATAAATCATGATTTAATGTAATGTTTGTTTGGTTTAACTTGATTTGGGTTTACAGAACAAGGGGTAGTTTTATCAATACTTAAAAGAATTTAGTCTTTCCTTAAATTAATCTAAACTTTTGTGTTTGTTGCAAATATTAAAAAAAAAAGTTAGGGGGGAAGATGAATATGAGTCTTAATTAGCAAAAAAAAATATCAGGATTATCATAAATCAAATTGAATTATACTGTGGATGATTGTAAGCATAGAAGTTTATGCAGAGTAGACTCTAAATTATGTTATTTAATTTTTTCTGGGTGATAATATACAGGTTGGTGCAGTTAGATACGCCGAAAGATTATGCAAGAAAGCTTCAATTGGGGCCAAAAAATGGAGGTGTGGCTGCAGTGGTGGATGAATTACCGTACATAGAATCATTCTTATCAGATAATTGCAAGTTTCAGATTGTCGGTCAGGAGTTCACCAAGGGCGGCTGGGGTTTCGTGAGTAGAAATATCCTAGCACTTATAAATAATTTCTCTTTATACCATGGTGAAAACGAGATAGCCAATATCCAAGAAAACCCGAGTAAATCTGATTGCTCGTATTGTTATACAATAACACCTTACACACATCAAAGAACAAACTTCTAATTATTGCAAGCTTCTCCAGTTGGAAAAATACAAAATCTTTTTTTAGTTTCTTATTGGCATGTGCAAAGTAATACTCAAATAAATTAGGGATAACTTTGGATGATAAATAGTTTACACAGGGAATTATATGAAAATGCTGCAATTTTCAAGCTCTACTTAGAACTTGCAGTGAATTCCTACAGGCATTTCCAAGGGACTCCCCTCTAGCAATGGACCTCTCCACTGCCATCTTAACCCTCTCTGAAAATGGAGATCTCCAGCGGATACACGACAAGTGGTTGACCCGCACGGCATGCGACTCACAGACCGACTCCGTAGTTGATGCAAATCGACTAAGCATTAATAGCTTCGCTGGCCTCTTTCTGATATGTGGAATTGCATGTGTCATTGCATTGATCATATTCTTTCTAAGAATTTTATGGCAATATAGCAAGTATAATACTCAAGTAGAGGAGGACGTGGAGTTGCCTGATATGGAGAGGAGCGTGAAACGACCGGCACGGTTACCTAGTATCAAAGATCTGATCTCTTTTGTGGATAAGAAAGAGGCAGAGATTGAAAGTATCATTAAGAGAAAATCAAATGATAAAGATAAGAGTCATAGAACAGATCGGACTTCTGAAGGAGAATCAGTGTCGCCTGCTTAACTGCATACTAATTTCTTAAATTGTTTATATATTTTCTGTGGTATTTAGAATGATATAGGTGTTATTAGTTAAATTTTGAGGGTAGATATAGTTTAAAGAATAAATTGGGAACGTCGAATTGTATTTATATATACTCTTAACTTGTTTCCAAATTAGGTAGGTATAGATACTTGGGTTCTAGTATATTGTGTCATGTAAAGATCATGTCAGTGTATTTTCATTTTTTTTTTTCACATGTTATTTTAGCTTCTTTTCAGTTTAAGAAAGAAGTGACATAGTCACCAGCTTCCAATAAACAGTAGAAATCACACAATATTTGTGTTTTGTATCGGACAAAATTATATGTAGCACAAACAAATGAAAAAACAGATCCGGGTAGTCCTTGGTACACGTCTATAGACACTTGCATATTCCTCTTCTTCACCTTGTTTGGATGGAGAGTAGAGGAAGGGAATTGGAGGTGAAGGATAGAAGGAAATGTAATGGAATAGAAAAGAATATAAACGTATTTAATTTCTTTATGTTTGGTTGATTGATGAAGGAAAATAAATTTAACTTTCTGTTTTGTCTTATTTTTTGTTTGGTTAATTAAAATTTAGAAGGTTAATGAGAAATCCGGTGGTTGTATTAGGTTTGTGATAAAGATATTTGGATGAAAATTATACAGGTAAGATATAGAGTTGGATATTTGTGTCATTTTTTTTAAATATTTGTAACAAATTTTTTTTCCATCCGTTACACTCTAAATCGGGAGAAAATCAATTTTATTTATTATAATCATGCAAAGTTAAATCTTTCCCCTCCCGTACCCTTCAACTCTACATAATTTTATCAACCAAACACGATTCGAGGGAAATTTTTCTTTTCTTTCCATTCCCTCCCTTCCTCTACTCTCCATCCAAACAAGGTGTAAAGATACAGACACAGTAAACTGTAAAAGCTGATCATGTCCATTTTACTGGTATTTTGCCACTATTATATGTGCTTTTCATTTTTACTTGAAAAAAATAAGTAAAATATATTCATTGTCGCCCTTGCACTCTGGTCATGCTATTGTCTGCAATGTACTTTTGCATTTAGTAATTGTACTTCAATTTAATGTAACCCATCCAAATATAATGTTGATTATGTAATCCATCCAAATAAGAATTGAAATCTAATTGTATGAATAAAGTAACAACAATAAACAATTCTTACATCATTGCAGCAACTTATAAAAGGCTTTTAATTTGAAAAAAAAATAAGTGTCTGACAGAAGTTTCTTTCCACCTACTATCGATAAATCGGAGCCATTCATCGCACTGAGACAAATGAAATGGCTCAAAGTTGGATGTATAGAAGGTTGTAGGTACCGGAGAGGATGATATCCCCGTCCCTCTTTGTGGGACCACCCAAAAACACGCACACTGAATATACATGCAATTTTTACATCCTTTCATTTCTGGAATAATATTTCCCCCCTCTCAGAACCTTACATTCGCAAACCTTCCTAATTCATGTAGATGTACAAAATTTTAACTTAGGAGCAGATGCATAATCCATAAGTTAAATATAGATAAACATTTATTTTAAGTAAAATGAAAAATAGCAAAGGTAAGTAGGATTTAGCTTGCTCCACCTTTTCTCTGTCTGTCTGGCTATCTATCTCTATCATCCCCTTTTATATGACCTTTCGCAAGTTTTTTCCTCCGCGCAAAGCGAGAATCATGACTCGCCTGATGAGTCGGGCCCAGCCGTCAGCGGCTAGGTCTGACATCAGGTTCGTTCGATTGCTCGTAGAGAAATTTGTCAATATCTGGTTGGCTCGTGTCTTCAGCTGTGGCCGGCCTTGTCGCCGTCACCGGATCACAAAAGGTGACGACCTGCCAATCATTAGAGATGTGGGATCCGATGAGGAGAAGCTTGGCATCGAAAATGATACATTGTCCAATTTGGTGCCTCTTAAGGTGACACTCCTTGGAGATCACCAAATTGGAAAAACAACCTTCATGGTACAATAAAAGAAATCAACAATAATGTTTTTTCTGTAATCTGGTTCCTTTTGTTTACTGATTTCATCCTATAAACTAATGAAGTAAAAGCCTTAGGAAGTCTAATGTGCCATGTGGAATTGTTGGTGAGTGCCAGGATTATTGTACTTGTGTGCTATCTTCGATGCTGATCCGTTCTTTCTGGTACGATAGTCTATACTGGCACAAAAAAAGGAACCCAGAAATTAAAAATAAATGAATAAATAAATAAGCTTTAGAAGAACTGAAATTCACTTGGTACCGTGTTACAGGTTGGCCACTTTGTTTTGCATAATTGTTGTGTAACTTGTGCAATGCCTGGTTCTTCCTGAATCTCAAAGCACTCAATAATTGGCATATTTATCTTGCTCCAGAAATATTTATCCTTTTTTGTTTTCTAATGAAATTAGAACAAGTATGTGGGGGAAGAAAAAAGGTGCAAAGGCATGCAGCTAGCAGGATCAAACATCAAGAATAAGACAATGGTCGTCAGAGATGTTCGGATTTCTTTTAGTATTTGGGATGCAGGAGGTAAAAATCAAAATTTATTTTTTAAGTTTTTTAATTAGTATATATAATGTTACATATTAGTTCTTGTTGTAAACGTCGTGATTTTTCAAATTCTATTGTATTCAAAATACGCAGGCAATGGACGAGTCGTGGATGTAGCTGAGGCATGCAAAGATGCCATGGCTATAATTCTCATGTTTGATCTTACGAGACGGTGTACACTAAATAAGTTAGTCTACAAAATATGTTATATCTTTTCTTATAAATATTAGTACTCTAACCTCCTAATTAACATTGTACTGCTCCAGCCAGGTGGTTCATTCCAATCACTGCATATATCTATGTCCTTAAATTTCACATTCTTTTTTAATTTCTGTAACAGTGTCAAAGACTGGCATCAACAGGCAATGAAGTTGAACTCTGTACGTACAACTTGTTTGCATTATTTGCCCATTAGTAGGTTTAATTTTATGAGAATACTGCAGTAATTCCTTCATTAAGGGGATATAATTGATCCATAATTAGATGTAACTTTTACAATACAGGCATCAGTACTGATATTAATAGGAACAAAGTTTGATGACTTTGCTATGCTTCCTCCGCAAATGCAACGCATGATTGTTCAGCAGGTTCTCTCTTCTTTATCCGCTAACTGTTCATTCTGATTTTCTAATATGATTTGCTCTAGCATATCTGACTGCTTCTCAAACTTCTTTTGTTTTTCCTTGTTTTGGTTTTTCTGGTAAAAGACTAGAATCATCTCTTTCATCAAAATTGCTTTCCTCTTTTTCTTCTTCTTATTACATCAAAGACTTTGTTTGGTTTGGATAGTAAGACTTCATGCATTTATTTGGTTTTTATTTCAATGAAAAACTGTTATAATTATTGTTATTTATTTTATACTAATTTGACAGGCAAGAACATATGCAAAAGCAATGAAGGCAACTCTGTTCTTCTCAAGCGCAAAATATGACATAAATGTGAACAGAATCTTCAAATTAATTGCTGCCAAGCTTTTCAATTTGCCTTGGACTGTTGAGAGAAACCTCAACGTTGGAGAACCAATTGTTGATTTCTAGGCTCTCAATTAATCTCCATATCTCTTTTTCTTTTTCTTTTCTTTTTGACATAATTATCACTGTATACTATGTTGTATTCACTGTGGCCATTCCCACTTGCTTGTGCAAGTTTGAAGTAGTGAAAGGCCCAAATTAACATGTGAACACATTTTTTCTTAATTCTTGTCTTTTTAAATTTTTTTGTTTATTTTCATTTTCTACCCTTATTTTCTAACTGTTATTGGATTAAAAAATGATATGAAACTATTGCTTATTATCCCGACATTTTTATTAATATCCAAAGTTTAATACAAATTATTAATTATACCCAGAATCGGACCAATTATCGATATATACCAAGCCGGCCATTTTCTGGCCGGCTATGTACCCTCCCTAAGCCGGCCATTTTATGGCCGGCCATGTACCTTTTTTTTTTTTTTTTTTTTTACCCGCATTTCACCCTTTATATACCCCTTTTTCTCTCTCTCCTCTCACAATTCTCTCATCTTCAACCGAATTCTCTCTTCTTTAAGGTAAATTTTTTTTTTATCTAATTTAATTTTTAATTTATTTATTTTAGGGTTTAGGATTTAGGTTTTAGGTGTTATAATTTAGATTATGTTGTTGTAATTTAGTGTAATTAGCTAAGTTAACCAATATTTAGTTTAATTAGCATAATTGACCAATATTTAGAGTATTTTGGCCTTTTTTACCATAATTATGCTGATTAAGCGTAATTTTACCGAAATTAGCACTTTTGACTAATATTTAGGGTATTTTGGTCTTTTTTACCATAATTAGGCTAATTAAGCGCAATTTAGTGTAATTAGCACAGATGACCAATAATTAGAGTATTTTGGCCTTTTTTACCATAGTTATGCTTATTAAGCGTAATTTTACCGAAATTAGCACGTTTGACCAATTTTTAGGGTATTTTGACATTTTTTACCATAATAATGCTGATTAAGCGTAATTTTACCGAAATTAGCACGTTTGACCAATTTTTAGGGTATTTTGGTCTTTTTTACCATAATTAGACTGATTAAGCGTAATTTTACCGAAATTAGCACGTTTGACTAATTTTTAGGGTATTTTGGTCTTTTTTACCATAATTAGACTGATTAAGCGTAATTTAGTGTAATTAGCACAGATGACCAATTTTTAGGGTATTTTGGTCTTTTTTACCATAATTAGGCTGATTAAGCATAATTTAGTGTAATTAGCACAGATGACTAATATTTAGGGTATTTTGGCATTTTTTACCATAATTATGCTGATCAAGCGTAATTTCACCGAATTTAGGTTATTTTAGATATCAGGATGCCTAGAGCACGGCCTACCCAGCGTCCAGTAGTGGACGAGCCGATCAGTACCAGCAGCACGGAGCACATCAGTCCTCTCCTGTGGATTCCCCACAGCGAGCACCGAGTCTCACTGGCTTCTCGTGAGGTACGTTCCTTTTCTTATATTTTCATTAAATTTTGTTGGATTTAAATTTTATTATGTTGTCACCATGCGGATTACATTTTTCAACGCAGGACACGGATCTTCTAGATGTGAAGTTGAGGTGCGTTCACATGAGGTACTACGAGGTGATGGAGCCGTACCTCATCAACCTGGGTCTCTACCAGGTTGTGGACATCGTGCGGACAGAGAAGAGCATCATCAATGCATCTCTCATCGTGGACTGGTGGAGCGATAGCGTCCCGAGACGCACACGTTTCACATGCCATTCGGAGAGATGACAGTGACTCTCCAGGATGTGAGTGCTCTCTGGGGTTTGTCTATCCGTGGCACACCCGTCGGCGGCATCTCTGACAGCACCAGCTTCGCAGGTTATGTCGAGGAGTTGTTGGGAGCTGATCCTTCCTATATCATTGGGGACCATGGGAGGTCGAAGTTCCATTTGCGGATGACGAGGTTACGGCAGCACTTCATCGCGGGTCTCTCGGCAGATTCCACCGAGCTGGAGATTCAGAGGTAAATTTTTATTAATATCTACTAATTAATTTATAATACGATGATTCTATTAGAAGTTTTATATGTTTTGTATTGCAGATATACACGGGGCTACGTGATGGACCTTTTTGGTTCTATCATGTTTCCTGATTCCAGCGGTGATCAGATGCCGATGATGTATCTCCCGTTGCTGATGGAGATTGAGCGGCCGACGTCGTACAACTGGGGTGGAGCTGTCCTGGCGTATCTGTACTACCACCTGTGTCGTAGTAGTGAGGTAAGTCACCAACTCTTATTTTAGTGTAAATTATTTAATCAATCAATCCATCAAAATACACTGACGTGTAATGTTCTTGAAAATGAAGCCGACGGCGAAGCAGATGTACGGGCCGGTACTCCTGCTTCAGCACTGGTCGTGGTCACGGCTACCGGTGGGCCGTCCTATCCCCAATGAGTCGCCGAATTGGGGAGAGCCAGATGTGTTTCACTGCCCGGCATACGCCAAGAAGTGGTACGGTTTCCACCACTACCAGGATCGGACCCACGGTGCTACTGTTGGGATCAGGCCAGTCCGGTCAGAGCTTCAGAGTTTGCCTGAGCCTCTTGTTGACTGGACGCCGTACGATCAGTTGTACGAGGAGTTCATCTTGCCGGGCAGTGTGACTGACGAGCAGGAGCGGGAGATGTGGTTTTATCGAGGTCCACTCATACATTTCTGGATAGTGGAGCACCACTATCCAGATCGGGTGCTCCGCCAGTTTGGTCGAGCGGCGTTGATTCCCATAGACCCATCTTTGCCGAGTTACACGCACAGAGACCTGCACCGGTAAGTCGTAGTCTATTGTATTTATTAAATAAATCATATTACTTGATAGTTTTTTATTGCAACTAACGTCTTCTTTACAGCGTTACCCACCGAGCGCGACTGGATAAGGACTGGAGCACCCATTACGATGCATACTACACGACGGCCTTGGATCCTCAGTATGCAGACTTCTATCATGAGCCAGATGTGCTTCAGCAGACCCAGGGGGATCCCCAGTTGAGGTACGATGTATGGTACACGCAGGTCTGCATGGCGAGTGTCTATCTGTAGGGTGATTACGGTGCCCATCTCCGCGACAGGATCAAAACGGATGATGGTTACCATCCCAACGGTCGTGGATGGGCTCGCCAGGTAAAGCACCTAAAACCACAAGGTTTGATCTAACTTAGTAATACATCAAGGTTTGATCTGACATGCTAAATTTTTTTCAGCTTTTGGCCGCGATCAAGGAGTGCGGGCATGGGATCCGCATGCTGGGAAAGAAGAACTGGAGACGGCTTGGGTACCGCACCCTCAAGAAGAATGCGAATGTGGTTGAGGATGCCGGGCACGGTGGAAAGATCATCGGTATGCTGCGAGACGCCAGAGAGAACATCAACTGGCGTGAGATAGATCCGCAGGAGCCCGATCCGAGCCCGGTTCTGATGGATGATATGCCATCTTCCCCCGATTCACATCCAGAGTGGGACTACCATCGTTGGGTATTGTCCGACATTGGGTGGACGGCATGGTACGACGAGCATGGACATCCGGTGCAGCCTTATGTATGTCATACTTCAGTATCTGTCAGGTTTTAATAAATTTCTTCATTCAGATCAAATTTAATAATTTATGTGTATGATTGCAGGGTCCAGCAGAGATGCCACCACAGCCACCACCTGCGGAGACCGATACTTCTGAGTACGAGTCCCTCTCGTGCAGTCTCCACGAGTTCGAGGAGATCATGTCGGCACCGACATGGCCCCGATATGGCACAGAGATGCCGCATGATGGAGAGGCTAGTGGTAGCGGGTCTCATACTCAGCCTGCCTTTGGGACTGGGTTTGCCGCATCTATCTTCGCTACACCTCCGCCAGTACCGACAGTCTCCACGGGCGATGCCAGATGGGATACTGCCGAGCAGATACTGAGGTCTGCCGATGCCCCAGATGAGCCCGAGAGAGACGGAGCCTGGCCGCGTTGGCGCCGGGCGAACGCCGGAGTACCGCCTCAGCGATATTCCCCCTCTCCGTTTTAGTTGTATTTTTACTAGTTTTGTACTATTTATATTTGGTATATTTGGATTATCCTATATTTCGGTTTTTGTATATGTGTGCTTTTATGGTACTATTTTTATATTTTACATATCAAAATAAATTATCATGATAATGCTAAACAGAAAATATAACAACATTAAAATAGTAGCACAACATAAAAAATAGTACCACAATGTAGCGTATTTCAATTAATATAGCGTATTATAAAGTAATGTAATGTAATTTAGCGTAATTTAACATAATATGGTGTTATTCAATATAATTTCAATTAATATAGCATATTTTAGTATAAATATGCTAATTATATATCAAAAGAAGTAATATAACGAATAATTTAAATAAAAAATTTTGAATTTTCAGTGTTAAATTTGAATACTTTGATCTTCATAGTGTCTTTCTCTAAAATGCGGGTAAAAAAAAAAAAAAAAAAAAAGGTACATGGCCGGCCATAAAATGGCCGGCTTAGGGAGGGTACATAGCCGGTCAGAAAATGGCCGGCTTGGGTATATATCGATAATTGATCCGATTCTGGGTATAATTAATAATTTGTATTAAACTTTGGATATCAATAAAAATGTCGGCTTATTATCTATATCATATTTATAACGCTCTCATTTATGTGCTGTTTTAAATTCTTTTGAACTAACAGATTTGAAACTAAAAAAGGTTATAATTTGGCGTTCAGTATTCAATCATATATTCATATATATATATAATATATATATATATATATATATATATATATATATATATATATATATATATATATATATATATATATATATCATATGATATAGAAGGATCTTTTGCCTACGGGCTTAATTGGCAAAAAAAGAAATATACAAAAGGATCTTTATTATGAGCTAATGCCAAAAAACAAAATTGTATGCATGTTTCAATATTAAAAACTTGCACAATTTAAATAAAAGAAAATTATCTATATTACTGTTCTAAAAGTATCGTATTGTTTTATAAGAAACTCGTTACTTTTTTAATACGGGCAATTAGAATAATATGTCATGTTTCCTTATTCAATCAAACTACCGCGAGGTCTCAATTTTAGCATCTTATGTTTTACTTGTGTTGTTTTAACGGACTTTGTTTTAATTTTTTTTTTTTGTGTGTGCATGAATTGTTGATTTGGTATTTTTTTTTTATAAAGTTGATTCAGTACATTTTATATCATATTTTTGTTGTATTTTAATCATTAATCGGGTATTTTTGTGAATTAAAAAGCCTGTGGGCCCCACATGTGTCGTGTGCTATTCGAATTCAGATCCAGTGAAGTAACTTAATTTTTGTGTTTTAGATTGAGACCGTCCGATTCGAATCCGCGACAATCTATTTTGCAATGGAGCACACACATCCTGAGTGACAAATTCAAATCCTGAGGCGATTCCGAGCAACGGATTCGAATCGGACGGTCCGATCCAAAACCCAAAAATTGGGTTACTTTAGGGGATCCGGACCCGTGCTATTCGCTAGCCGCCGCCGTATGTGGGTCCGGATATAACCCATTCTTTGGGTTTTGGATCGGGACCGTCCGATTTGAATTCGTCACTCGGCATCGTCTCGGAATTTGAATTCGTCGTCGGGATGTGTGCGCTCACTTCGGAGATGGATTTTCGCAGATTCGAATCAGATAGTCCTGGGTTACTTCACTGGATCCGAATTCCCTACACAATCCATGGACCAGTAGAGTCACTGTTGGATAAGTCAGATTGAACCCATCTTGTACCATTCTATCTTTTATCATCAAAGCAGATTCCATATCCATTTCTTCTATAAAACCTTTCAATAAAGTATTAAGTATTCTTTCATTCAGAGGTACATCTTTTTTAGACATTCATCAAGCACCAACAGTGCATCTTTCATCCGACGGTTTTTGCAAAAACCATTGATCAACATTGTACAGGTCACTGTGTTGGGCTCACATTTTCCTTTTCTCATTTCAGCAAAAACCGATTCCATATGATTTATTTTGTTTTCCTCCAATAGAAGGTTCAGGAGGTGATTGCACAACACTATGTCAGGGCTCAACCCAAATTCTTCTTCCATTTGATGTAGTACAAAATCAACAACCTTATCAAAAAAACACAACTCGATGTAGTTTTCTATGACAAATACTAAGGTACCTCTGTTGATTTTGAACCCTTTCAAACGCATCTTTTGAAGGAGAGTATTCATTTCAGCAAAAGACCCCATCTTCCCCAAGTGTTTAGCCGTTTCTGCATAGACTGAACATGACAAAAACAACTCCCTCTTTTTCGATGCTAAATTGAGTATGCGGAGTACCATTTGTGGGTCTTTCTGTTTCTGGATGAGCAACATGAGGCTGTTCGAATTTAATATGGATGGCAGAGGCACATCAGTTTGATTTTGATCTGGTGTGCATTTTAGAGATGCAAAAGAGACAACAAGCTTTGGTGCCTTTTTGCAATTGAGGGTGAAAATTGAAGGATGGCATGGTATAGGCGGTGATGAAAGCCATTGAGGCAATTCCACGAACATCTAGAGCGCACTGAACGTAGGTGTAACAGAGAAGAGTATCTGAGAGTAATATTGTGGCATTGTCACCTAGGCGCCATTTGGGAAAGAAACTAAAGAGATTTATTTATCAAAGATTCTTGAGGATTACTGGTTTAGCAAAATGAAAGTGAAGAGATTTATTTTGGGAATGGAAGCTATTAAAAAATGCAAATGGAATAACACAAGAAATCAGGAATTCGGATCCAGTGAAGTAACCCAATCTTTGAATTTTGGACCGAGACCGTCCGATTTGAATCAGCGAAAATCCATCTCCGAAATGAACGCACACATCCCGACGACGAATTCGAATCCCGAGACGATCTCGAGCGACGAATTCGAATCGGACGGTCTCGATCCAAAACCCAAAGATTAGGTTACTTTAGGGGATCCGGACCCATGATTAATGCTGGTCATTATCCAGATGGGGCCACATACAACACCTTAATTAACCATTTATTAAAGGAAAATAAAACTAAAGAGGCTGTGGCATTACTTCATAGAATGAGAGACAATGGGTGTGCACCAGATGAAGTCACATATCACGCATTCATAAAGCAACTTTGCTTTGCAGGGCAGCCAGATGACGCCTTAAAATTGTTTAAAGAAATGGAGCTTAGTGGGTGCTCAATAACTGTTGTGACTTATAATATACTAATAAACGGGCTCTGCAAAGCGAGAAGGATAAATGATGCACTAGAACTTTTTGATGAAATGGACATAAATGGAGTTCCCAAAGACTTGTGCACATACAACTGTGTTATCGATGGGCTTTGTAAAAGAAACAGATTAAATGAGGCAAAGAAGTTAATGGATCAGATGGTTGCTAATGGGTTCAAACCTAATGTGGTTACGTACAACTGCATTTTGACAAACTATTGCCGGGAAGGTAATGTGAATAAAGCAGGTGACATAGTGGAAAGCATGACCAAAAATGGGTGTGAACCCCGACAAGTTCATTTATGGAAACCTAATTAAATGTCTATGCAAGGCACAGAGGATCCAAGATGCGTGTGAGTTACTTAGGCACATGCACACAGTATAAAACCAAGTCCAAAAGCATACAACCCTGTGGTATCAGCTCTGTTTAGAGCACTGCGGAGTAGAGATGCAATGGAGCTGTTTAAAGAGATGGAGGAGGTTGGAGAGGATCCCAATATGATAAGCTACGATATCGTTATGAGAGAGCTTTGTAGTGGGGGCCAAATAATGGAGGCGGCTGATTCTTGGTGGAGATGGTGGAGAAGGGGTTCATGCCCATTTTCTCCACATTGTCAAAGATGGTGAAGGGTTTGTTGGCCTTGGAAATGGAGGATAATCTTGTGGATTTAGTTGTGTTGGTTATGGACAAGGCCGATTTTTCTACAAGTCAGTTATCTGCTGTTGATGGGTTTTTGAAGGTTAAAATGTATGATAAGGCGATTAGTACATTTGGTCGGTTTTTGGAGGAAAGAAGGCCCAGGAAGGGTTCTCATTGGTGATTTAGACTTTGCTTTGTTTTTTGAAATATTTCTCTGTGTTGCTCTTTTTGGTTTTTCTCAACTTTTGGAGGGAAATGAGATAGAGTAGTATCAGTAATTTAAAATAGCACGAGTAGATAATAGGTGTCTAAGATACCCATTTTGGGGTTGTTAGAACATCAAAAGATTTTGCAATTAGGTTTCTTATGTTATTGGATGTTCATCAGTAATGCTAGTGGGTTTCTCTGTGAGGAAAGCTGTGTACCTTTCTTTTGTATTGTCATCACTGGTACCAGTTTGTTATGAACTTGAACAGCTCGAGTAATTACAAGTTTATTCGTTGTTCTCATGTACAATGTAGAACATTATAATAGTTGTTTGTCCCAACTTATTAATCTTAAAACTAGAACAGCGTATCAAAGTAGGCAGTTTCTTCCCATAGAAGTGTACCAGTATAAAGATAACAAATTACCAATTTACCATTACCTTACAAACAAGAAACAACACATTGCAACATTAAGTTCTGTGTTTATGTGACAATGTATAATTAAGCACCAAAAAATTGCAATATGAAAAGAAAAGAAAAATAAAAAGCAAGAACTAAAATTTGTCTCAACTCTGAACAGTCGACAAAATTATCTGGCCCAGTAACGCTCAGAGAAAGGCTATGCGCCGGCCCAATTATTTGCTCACCTAGAGGCCCATAAACCGAATTAAATGCTCCGCTGAAATACTCGCAGAAAGACGCTCTCAGACAAAGACACCTTTGAATTGCACTTTTTTCTGGTTGCCAATTTTCTTCCCAAAAGTTCATGGGAAGTGTAGTCTATTAATCTCGTCTTATCTCTGTCGAGTACACCTATTTTTCGATTCATTTCATCCATCAAAAGTTCTCTCAAATTCGTTTCTCCTTCTCCTTCTCCTTCCTTCATCTGTTGATGCTTCAAATTTTATTTTGATTGCTGATTCGTCACCTGTGCTTAGTGAGCTCTAGGTGTTTGTGGAATTGCCTCAATGGCTTTCTCCACTGCTTTGACATGCCATCTTTCGAGTTTCGCTCCCAAATCCAGAAATCCACTGAATAACGTGGTCTGCTCTAAGTCTAACAAGAGTGCACCTGATCTGAGTCAAACTGAACTTTCTGTCACACCCAATTTAAATTCAAACAGCCTTTTAACCCTCCTGCGAAAACAAAATGACCCGAAATCGGCGCTGGATATCTTCAATTCAGCATTAGATGGGAGTGGGCCGGCTCAATCTTATTCGGTCTATGAAGAAAACCTTGAGCAATTAGGAAAGGTGGGGTCTTTTGATGAATTAAATTCAATCCTACAACAGATGCATCTGAATGGATTCAAAATCAAGAGACACACTTTCTTATTTGTCATAGAAAGCTACATCAAGTTCTCTTTGTTTGATGAGGCTGTTGATTTTGTACTTAACCTAATGGAACAAAAATTTGGGTTGAGACCAGACACATTGTTGTGTAATCATCTACTTAACCTTCTAATAGAGAACAGTAAAATAAATCTTGTGGAATTTGTTCTTACTGAAATGGGAAGTAAAGGGGTTGAGCCAGACAGCGCAACCTTGACCATATTAGTGAAGTTATTTTGCAAAAACCATAAGACAAAAGCTGCGGTGCTAATGCTCGATGAAATGCCCAAGAGACTTGTGGTTCCAGATGACAGGACATTTTTCACTATAATAAATGGGTTTATAGAAGAAGGAAACATCAATGCTGCTGTCAGGATGAAAAATAGAATGGTACAAGAGGGTTTGAAGCTGACAGATAAAATTGTGAATAAACTGGTAACCGGGTTTTGTAGACAAGGCCTTGTTGAAGAAGCCCTAGGCCTCATCGAAGAGGAACTGGTTAATGGGTTCACACCTAATAAGTTCACTTTTACAACACTGATTAACGGCTTGTGCCAGTCTGGGCATGTGAGTCAGGCAATTGAAGTTCTAGATGTCATGATTAATGTCGGTTTTAAACCTGATGTGGTTGTATACAACAGCTTAATTAACCATTTATGCAAAAATAATGCTATAGATAAGGCCATGGGGGTGCTTCATCAAATGGTTGAGAATAGCTGTTTACCTAATCTGGTCTCTTATAATACGCTAATTAATGCATTGTGTAAAGCCAATCGGGTCAATGAAGCCATAGACCTGGTCCATGGCCTAGCAGTTAAGGGTCTTTCACCAGATATCATTTCCTTTAATTCGTTAATTAACGGGCTTCTCAAAACGGGTGAATTTAACCTTGCTTATCAGATGTTTGAGGAAATGAGAGACAATGGGTGTGTGCCTGATGCTGTCACATATAACACTTTCATAACTAAGCTTTGTTCTGAGAGGCAGCTGGAGAAGGCTTTAGAATTGTTTAAAGAAATGGATCATGCTGGGTGCTCAAAGTCTGTTGTGACGTACAATCTTTTAATAGATGCTCTTTGCAAAGACAGAAGGATTGAAGATGCACTAGAACTGTTTGATAAAATGCCGACGAGTGGTATTTCGAGAAACTTGAAGACATACAACTATCTTATTCGCGGGCTTTGTAACAGTAAGCAAATAAATAAAGCCATGGTACTAATGGACCAGATCGTCCTTGATGGATTTAAACCTAATAAGTTCACATACGGATTCTTCTTGTCATACTATTGCTGGGAAGGTAACATAAAACAAGCATCTGATATAGTGGAAAGCATGATAAAAAACGGATGCGAACCTGATAAATTCATTTATAGCAACCTACTTAACTGCCTATGCAAGGCAAAAAGGTTCCCTCATGCATGTGAGTTACTTGGGAATATGCACGTAAGAGGTATGAGACCAAGTCCAAAGGAATACAACCCGGTGATAGCGGGTCTTTTCAAGGCACAGAAGACTGGAGATGCCATAGCACTATTTAGAGAGATGGAGCAAGTTGGGGAGGACCCAAATGCGACCAGTTACAACATAGTCCTGCGCGGGCTTTGCTGTGGCACGGAACTGATAACGGAGGCAGTTGATTTCATGGTGGAGATAGTAGAGAAGGGGTTTGTACCTGAATTTTCGTCATTTTCGAACTTGGCAAGGGGATTGTTGGATTTGAAAATGGAGGATAAGCTTGTTCATTTGATTGTGTTGGTTATGGGTCGGGTTGGTTTTGAGGTTAGTGAGATATCTGCAGTTGAGTGGCTGTTGGAAATTGGGAGGTATGATGATGCAATTGCTGCATTCCGTCGGTTTTTGCATGAAAAAAGTTCTGAAAATGACCATCACCGGCGATTGAGAAATTGAGCCTTTTTTCTTTCTGTTGTTTTGTCTCTATGACTTTTTATTTTTTTTATTTTTGTAACTCTGCTTTCTTGTGTGGCAGTTAATTGATGCATGGGTTAAAATAGAGATTGGCAAGGGACCTTCTTTAGTTATATTTTGTATGACCATTGTCAAACTGTCAGGGAGGAAAGCTAATGGCAGTTAGGTCGCTTCTTTTTTTTAAAAAATAATCCAATTTTTACTGAATTGTTAGATTCACAATATGCTATCTCAAGAAACCAAAAAGGTGGTACATAAAAAGATGCATGCCAGGTGCGAAACCATTTGCATCAGTGCTACAAATGGACACAAATATTATAATTTTTTTCAAAGTAACCCAAACCATTCACACAACATAAATAGATAGCTGAAATGTAATCGTACCTTCATCTTGCTGGTATTGAGTATTAATATATATAGATGGTTATGAATTTATGATCAGAAATTGCTTGCTTGTAGAGTGTTAACTACACAAGTAACAATAAGTTATAATTGAAAAGAAATATAAATAAAACATAGAGTATAGTCTAACTAACAATAACGTAGAGAAACATCTAATCAAAATTAGAATTAGTAATATTGCACATTATTTTTATAATTATATTAATATATTATAATTATAGTTACATAGAAATAAATTTCTTAAGAATAAAATTTACAATGGTTGGGGTCAGATTTTACTCAAATATTTTTTATAAAATTCAAATATTTAAAAATTATTTATCGAGTTAATCAAAATCTACTTTATACATAATCAATCAAATTCTAAATCTATATTTTTTTTCAAATCGGATAGGGCAATTCGCTTGGTTGGTCAGATTAATTGGGTCATCTTTGCATTCATGGGAAATAAAGAAAAGCAAAGTTACAGTACAGAAATTTAGATGGAGAATGTAGCGCGGCTCTAATTTTACTGATTTGTGCGGGCTTCTATTCCACTGATTTGTGCCACTGGGTATATCGGATCTGCTTGTGGCCCATGGGCTTAGCCCAAAAATAAATACTCTGGAAATAAGGCTTCTTAGCTGTTAAATTGCCTCCGCCTTGGATAAGTTGGTTGTAGGGCTTTGGGCTTCTTAATCTTAACTTTTTTGTGAACTGAAAATGCACCTACACATGGTTTTGAAAAAAAAAAAAATTAAAATTAACTTAATTACCTCTAATATCTTCCCAAGACCAAATTTTTATGTTGATAATTACTAGAATTTTTATTATTTATTATCTAGGTCTTCAATTACTACCTAATAAATTCAATTTCCACTCTGTTTATTCCATTTAATTAAATGTTTTAGATGTTTAATTAAAAAAACTATAATAAATTTCTTTTTATTTATCTTGATTATAACTATTATTATAACTTTATTAAGTAATAATCAAGATTAAATATTTACATCTTGATTATTGATCCGTACTGTGTTGAGGGAATTCAGGCCTTGTGGGCCCATTATACTTTTCCAATTTGTTGCAAAACAACCTTTTGAACCAAAAAGAACGGAGTAGGTCCGATGCCCATCGGACCTACTTTTAGGTTCAACGAGCATGATGACCGTCCGATCTAATTTAAGATTTGTGCGCACGAAAATTGAAACATACGCACACGGAGTTTAAAGCGTTCCACACGAATCTTAAAGCAAATCGACGGTGATTAAACCCATCAAACCAAAGTAGGTCCGATGCCCATCGGACCTACTCTCAAGTGTGAACCAAAATCCTCTCTGGTGAAACTAGGAGATGTTCATCCTCTAGTTATGGGCATGGCTGGAAGTTTTCCTATTTCGTACCATTTTGTGTGCATGATTAAAGAAAGGTCAATGCTTTTTCACATCTTTCTCTCTCTCTCTCTCTCTCTTGTTGCATGTTCACCTCAGGCCCACTCCATAAATGCCAAACTTCCTCTATGTAATCTATATATAGACATTTCTTTAGAATTTTCAGCATATTCATTCACTACTTTGCAACCTTTCTTTTATTCTTTTCCTATATTTTACTTCCCACATAGAAAATGGAGGTAATAACCAGCGCCTGTGTAAGCAAAACCAATAGTTTCAATCCAAGTACAAGAAATGAAGAAACATCTACTTTCTCTTCTGAGGAGAGCGGTTGGACTTCTTATTTTGAAGATTTCCTTGCATCAAAGGAAAAGAAAGGAGGTGTTGTTATAGATCCTAGTGTTTCTCTGAGCTCTTCTTTGATCTCTGATGCTTCTTGTTCAAGGTGTGTGTCCATGAACACAAATAAAAGAAAAGAGAGGGGGGCTTTGTGCAATTTATACAAGGATGATTTTTTGGAAGACACTGCTTGCTCTCCTTTGAGTATAACTATTAACAATGAGGTAATTTTATCTTTCTATATATTTTTTTTTCTGTGGCAAAATTGCTTTAGATGAATAATTAATTAACAAGGTTTCTGTTAATCTTTGTGGTTTTCAGGACATAGAGGGTTCTGTAAAAGAGAGGAACATAAGGGACCAAGATGCAAATGAATTGCCAAATGGGTTTGGTTTTGGTCTGGATTTAGTTAATAGTATGAATAAGATTGAGTGCACAGATTTACAGTATAAAAGGAGGCATTTGACTATGCTCTCTTCCTATGTTCAAGGCTGTTGACTTAATTATGTATTTCATAATTCAAATAAATATATTGATGTTGTAGTTTATATATTTATTTGCTTTGACTAAATTCAATTGACAATACTGTGTTCTATTTGGGAACACAAAATAACGAAATTATCACATTGACGAGCGAATTCCAAAAATTGTAAAAATAATACACAATCCCATTATTTCAAAAACTAGTCCAAAATTGTACAAAATTCTGTAGAATTCTCTAGCCATTTTTTCCAATTAACAGCTGCACAATTTTATAAATTTTGATGCTCGGGCCATTTCATGAATAAGTAGCTTTAAAAAAAAATTGCAATTTTTGTTCTATTATGCAATTTTTGAATTGGATTTTTTTAGTATATTAATAAATTAAATACAAAGTAAAGTTTCCCAAAACATTTAACCGATGTTTGTTACTGTTTAAGTTGGAAATAACTTTGAGTAATTAGTTACTATAAATTAAAGTTAAAGTTTGTTTACTTGAAATAAAGTGGACTAAAATTAATGAATCAAACTCGAACTAGAATCACATTAGATATATAGTGGTAGGGTTTTTAATATTATTGTAAAAAAAAAGTGAAAAATAATTTATCATCATTATATCTTGATAAAAAAATATATACATTTATATTTAAAAAAGAGAGCGTACTACAAATGAAATTTAAGAAGTGTTTGGCGTTGAGATATTACATTAACAAATGAAATTTAAAAAAGTGAGCACTACAATTGGTGATATATTATATTAAATAACATCATGATTACATGCAGAACTATTTTGAGTTGAGATTTAGGGTCTGTTTGGTACGTTACTGTGCCCATAGGAAAAAAAAAATTAACTCTGATTGAATTTTTTTTCCCCACACGCATATTAAAATTTAGTTCAATTCCTATGCCCATGCCCATTTCCCTTTTTGCACCGAACAGGCCCTTAAGAAGTCAACCAAACGCTTTTAATGTTAAACTTGAATTCGAATAGATTTGGATTAAACACCAGCGAGTCATGAGCTATGAGCTAGATTTGCAATCCTAAATAAGATTATATATCATGTGGTAATTAACAATTATTCCCTTATCATTTCTCCTTATCATTTAATCAAACATGACTCTATGAAAAAAGCACTACAAATGAATTTTTTTAAATCACACTAATTTTCATTAATTCTTCCCTAAAAACCCACAGAAGTTCTACAAGTACCTAAAAACCAAATTATGTCTAGATACAGAGACAAAATAATTAACATCCACAACAACTTCATTATTTTTGTTTTCCTCAAGTTTACTTTGCAACATGACCTTAAAAATTGACAAGTGTTCCTGTTATTCAGACATATGAGAAAAAGACCTTCACAAGTGTGGAACGAAATCCTCTGCTGCTCCAAAAATCATGCTCTTCCCTACTATCCTCTCTATCTCTTTCCCCTCTCTCTCTATCTTCTTTCTCTCCTCTCTCTCCTCCTCTTTTGAAGAGAGAGAAAAGTGGAGAGTAGGTAGGGGTGTTCATTGGTTCGGTTCAGTTGAAACCGAACCGAACTAGGCAAACCAAAGTTATAATTCGGTTTCAAAAAATAAAACCGAACTGATTTAGCATTGCAACCAAATCGAACCGAACCAAAGTTTTATTTCGGTTTGTTCGGTTCAAACCGAAATATATTAATTTTTTTATTTAAAGCAATTGATTTATAATAAACCGAAGTATATTAAGAAATAAACCGAGGTATTAAGAAATAAACCGGGATATTAAGAAATAAACCGAAGTATCTAAAGCAATTGATTAAAAAATAAACCGGAGCGGTCAGAACCAAATTCATAATATATAAAATTCCGGTCCGGTTCAGTTTTTCGGCTTTGAAAATTTTCAAACCGAACCGAACCGAAATTATAATTCGGTTTTAAAAAGCAAACCGAACCGAACCATTAAACCGAAAAAACCGAACTAATTCAGTTCGGTTCGGTTCAAAACCGACTAAACCGGACGCAATGAACACCCCTAACAGTAGGGATTCTTCCTAGATCTGCTATTTTTCTCAGAATAGCAGTAGATTTTGATCCCACAAGTGTGAGCATGGATTTACTTTGAGTTTGGAATTCAAATCATTCTATCAAAATTCGAGTTAATTCGGATTAAGTTAAAAAAATTATGGCTTTGCTTTAAAATTTGTGTTAATTTATAACAAGCGATTCATGATGCAAAGTCACACTGATCAAAAATTTGAGTTACCTTATGACATCTGAATTCCACAAATAATGTAATTAAAGAATAATTAAGCCGAAATATTGTAAGAACATATATATTATGTAATATTCCGAACTGTACGCGGTTAAATTTGAAGATTGAACATCCAGTGTTATTTATTATGGTAAAAAATAATACGCTTTTGAGATTTTTAGATATGAATTATTTGGGTACCATTCATTTGTAACATTAATTGGATAAAAAATAACTAAAAAATTTCTAAATGAGTTACCTCGTAAATTTGTGCTTAAATCACATCCAACAGCAAACATGGATTGCACCCAATCGAATTGTTTTTAAAATAAATACTTTGAAAAAAGTGTTATATATATTGGAGTAATAATCAATGGCACCATCCCACAATACTACCTTAAACCTCTATTTATTCTGTTGTTTGAAATTTAAATGTGTTTTTTGCTTATAAAGGAATTCCTATAAAACAAGACCAGATGCACATGCATGCATGCTCTTCCAACAATCAAAATAGAAATTTTCCTAGAGGTGTAGTGTACACAAAATATCAACTGTTCATAAGTCAATTTTCTGATGCTCATTTCTTTTCCTCCAACAATATCTAAAGGTAGGTAGCCTAATTCTACTAGTGCCATTAAATGCTAAGCAGTGCAATGCATGGCGTCTGACATGAAACTACGCAGTAATAATTACTTATTAGACCATTACATACATCGATCCCTTGACATGATGACTACATGCAGTAACAGGGAAAATGATTGTTACAACTTACAACTGCATGCCACCAAGAGATTGTTACTGCAATTGCGAAAACCTAGTATCCACGGCATATATTTCATTTGTCAGGCATGGGGCAGCACATGCATGCCACCAATGCAATGTGTTGCTCAAGTCAAGGCACCTATTTTTGAGGTTGTGTAGTCTCGCAACTTCACATGCGGTGCTTTGTTCTTATTTGGCAGTCGCAATTTTGGGACCATTTTCGGTTCTTCCAACTACAATATTTTTTTTTGGAAGATATATATGACCTATCATAACAATTGGCATTGAGGTGATGAAAATAAGTTTTTGTTTCTCTTTATCGAAATTTTTTTATTACCATCAAAACTGTCAAATTTTATTTCGTTTCACCAAAATCCTCGTAAATCATCATGCAACGTCCTAATTGAGTTTCAGTGCAATAGTACCTGATTGTGTAGAATGAGATCTGAATCGTCCATTTTAATTTAGCACGAATCTCAAAGTATTCCCGTATATAAAAGTTCAAATAAATTGTCTAAAGTGATTTTGTCTCGGCTGGGAGCATTCTAAAAGGATACTCCCTAATTGAAGTATCTCATAGAAGGCTTATTCAGGATAGATCCGATTAAAATTTAACCTCTTATTTGGTCGTGGCTTAAAGGGTGGAGTAAGAGGTTTAGTTCTCGTTATTTCATCAAACGAGTATTAATTGAGCCGGACTAAGATGGCATAAGCTGATCTTTAGGCCAGCTTAAATTAAATCACTTCACATGGTGATTTAATTTTATTGCACGTCATGGTTTAACTCGAATGATTATAATAATATATTAATATTATATAATTTGTATATTATTATTAATAATTATTATTAGTATATAATTATATAATTAATATCTTATATTGTTAATATATTAAATAATTATTATAATAATATTATAATAGATTATAGTTATTATTAATAATTATTAATAATATAATTAGTATCTTATTATTAATAATTATTATTAATATAATTATATATTAATGTATTATATTGTTAACATATTAAATAATTATTATATATTTATAATATATGAGGAGGGATCCACTTACATCATTTTTGTGACACCCAATTACATTTATATTATTCAAAAGTCCAAACAGTCACTCTAAATCGTTCAACATGATGGATATATTAAATGTGCTTGCATATCAAATTGTACAGTTTTTGTTGAATTTTTTTACTATTTATTAAGTATTTTACAAAATCGTTATTTTCATACCATTAAATTTTTGTACCATCTTAATAAATAGTAAAAAAATTCAAAAAATGTAAAATATAATCTGCAATGCACACTTTAATATATTCATCATGTAAACGGTTTGAATCGACTTTTTGGACTTTGAAAATGTAGGGTGTAACATCACCTAAGTGATGTTCCATTTAAGCTGTCTGATTCACGCGAACAAATTTGAAACTACATTAATTTCAACTGTTCACTAATCTACACCGTATGTACGAATCTCGACACGATTCAGACGACTTATATCAGATGTCAGATAGCTAGATTTCGGTTTGATGCTCATTGAAACCCTCCTCTCCCCTTGTTCACATCTCCACGTATGGGATACAAATTCGTTGAACAATTTTTTTTTAAGTACTGTTAGTTGTTTAATTTCGATTGGTAACTAAAAAAATGCAAGTAAAAAATGGGTTGTTGTGCACAAAATCAGCAATTTGAGCCGACCCGTGTTAGTCTGGCATGATCTGATACGGTCTGTCTGACAAACCCATCGAATCAGATAAATTGCCATCCCGGTTTGGCCCGGCGAATTGACTATTGCTATTTAAGGCATCTCTATTTTACTCAGTATTTTAAAATTCGGTTATATTTGGTGAATATACGGCCGTATATTTCTATTCAGTGTCCGGCTGAATAGAAAATAACTATTCAGATCAAATGTTGAATCCATGCTTTAAAAAATTAAAAAATATTCAAAACCCAATAAAAGAGTTCTGGATCCGAATCCATAACCCATTAAATGAGCTCCAGACCCACCAGATAGATGTTCTCTTCAAGCGTCTCACTCAGAAATCTTTTATAACCTCTCTATATGCTACCTTATTGTATTTAAGTACTGTTAGATTAAATATTTAATAAAAAATCTGCATATATAAATTCGAATAAAAATCCACATATTCGGCCGTATGCGGTGGAATACGCATGAGAACCGAATATTAAAACACTGATTTTACTAAAGAAAATCGCGGAAATTAAAGGTTTGATTTGTAAAAACTGCTCAATGGAGAAGCAGCCATGGCTGTCACGGCATGGAAAAGGACGTGGAGGTGGGGACATGGCGCATGCACGTGGCCTTACACCACCTCTGTACCTTCATTTCAACGCCTCCTCTCATAATCTCATCTCTCAGTCTCACACTTTTTTATTTTTAGAAACTAGAAATATAATATTCTTTTGATATTATAAAAGAAACTAAATCAATGTTTCTTTAGACATTTCTAAAAGTTACAAATTTTCAAGTTTGAACACAGAAAATTAGAAATTTAAAATAATGGAAGTATTGCTTCAGTTCCTTTGGCATCGGCGCAAAAAGAAAAACTTGTATCAATGCACAAAGAAATCAAAAGCAATGTTCGGAATTCTTCAAGTTTCAGATTTTCCGTGATTAAACTTGGGAGACATGTATTCAAGGACGGATTCAGAATTTTGATCGGAAGACAAAAAATAGTAAATCGGATTTAAATAGCTAATCGGGTAATATTAGAAAAAAATAATACTCTGACTTCTAATTTCTAATAGTCTAACTTTTAATTATAATTACCAATCCGAATTCAAAAAATTATTCTATTTTTAACCTCAAATTTAACCCGAATTACATATCAACATTCCAGAGGGGATCAAAATAGTCGGGGCCAATATATCTCCACAAAAGTTCAAAATCTAGGGGGCAGTTACCCTGCCTGTATTGATTTGATTTCTTCTATAACATCAAAAAAATTATCCATATATCTCTTTTCCAGAAAATATCTATTATATAATTTAAAAATGAAAAATTCAGCTCATCTCTCTATTATTTGATAGTTGGGACAAGACATGACACATTATTTGCATTTTGGGCATATCAGACTACTTCGCTCATCCCCACGAGGGTTGCCTTTTGCACCTCATTTGTACCCCTCTCTCATTTATTGTTTTCTTGTTTACATCACCTCTCTTTAATTCCACCAATTATTATGTACACCTTTTTTTTCATGAAAAATGGCAATGTATATTTTATTTTTCAAGTAATAACAAAATTTTACTGACATCTTGAAGCATGTATTTAGAAGTAATATTTTTAATTTATTTAAGAATGGTTGCTTATAAGGCTCTTTAAATGCTTGCATTAGAACAATATTTCCCACATGCTTGTCTTCACGGATCCGACTCCGCTGCTCGCCAAATAGGCGAAGCAGGACCCTGCTTTTCACAATCAGGACCGTTGAGTTTTTTCAAGCACGGATTCTCAACCACAGATGACGGTTTGATTTAGAAATAGCAGGGTCTGCTCGCCTATTGGCGAGCAGCGGAGTTGGTTCCGTCTTTCACTCTCCCTCTTTGAATTTTCATTATTAGTTTGATACTAATAATGAAAAAACAGCTATGTACAATTGTTAGTTTAAACCAAGATTCTAAATAGCGATTATAGCACTATAGTTTTTAAGGTCCGAGAAAACTATAGCGCAACCATAGGTAGCTATTTAAATCATTATAAAAGAAAAGCAGTTAATAGCGTTATAGCTTTTGAGGTATGAAAAAGCTATAGCGCAGCTATTGCGTAGCTATAACTAGCTATTTAGAACCTTGGTTTAAACATATTTAAACATGTTCATAAATTTATTGTAACTCATTATATTTTGTCATGCAGCTAAGTATTATTATTTTTACACTTCGAAATAAAAATATATATGAGTAATAAACAATTTGAATTTTCTAAATATCACTAAAAATTTATTAAATTATAGAAATATTATTATTAGTTTCATAATTTGACAGAAATTAAAAAAATTATTTAAAACTTTGAATTTTAAATTTAAAGACAAACAATTTTATTTTTAATTTATGAAAATAGTGAAATATAGATACTTATAGATGACATAGATATTGATGTCATTATCCACATCATATATGGGCTTATATCTAAAATTAAATCTTATCTCTCCTTTTTCATTGAATATCATTCTCAAATTGAGATTTCCCAATACTATTCTCGCAGTATAGTATTTTAGCACATTTTCTTAACCATCTATGTGCATACTATGGATATGGATTCGCCTAGATTAATTTGTGTATTTAGGTATCTGTCAAATTTCATCGTGCATAATCTCGTCACAACTGGACAATCCCTAATTTTTTATCCAATCAAACAAGATTTTCTTAGACAAAATTAAGATGCTAGAGCTAATTTTTAAGTCATGTTTCCTCCTTCATTGAGATGCCTCCTTGAGGTTTACATTCCGGGCATATTTGTGCCTAAGAATAAAACTCCTTAATCATGTTGGTTGTGAAGTAAGAGGTGGAATAAATCTGTTACTTTACACTTAAGTAGTTAAACAAGAAGAAAAATAAAATGAGTAAGATAGAGTAAGAGATGAGTTAATCTGGAGTAACTTACTCCACTTCTCTAAGTTGATTAAATTACTTCACACTTAACCCACCGTTAGAGTCCACTGTCATAGATAGATATTCATTTCCTAACATCTTACTCCTTCAAATAGATTAAGTTAACCATAACTTAAACTACCCAACAACAAGATGTAAATATGAGAAATAAAATAATGCAAGTGATTTAATTTTCATTAATTTTACTCCACAGTGAACATGACCTAAGGCATTTCCTTTTTTTTTTTTCCTTCGAGTATTATTAATTTTTTGTTGTCCATAATTTTCAAACTACTCATTTGAGAAAAATGCTTTCTTGCTTGATTAATCTATTAATTATGTTTCCACCGAGTGTACTGTCACCAAATTTTTAATAATTTTGATTTTTTTTTATATTAGTTTTGTTGTAGAAACTTTGCGCTATTAATCTATAATTTTATTTAGACTTACTTACGGTATTATTTAAATTAATTGAGTATATTACATTATCACAATAATATTGTAGAGGTAATTTAGTATTTACATCACTTGCATGCTAATTTTTTTTTAACTAATCCAACTATCTAAATCCTATCATCATACCAAACAAACTTGAGCTCCTAAGTGGAGATAAAATTTCTAATTCTATACAAAATCATATGCATCAAGTTCAAATTCTATAGAAACCAAATTATGCTCAATGGGATGATGCAGAGAACTTGAATTTGTTGCAAACAAAATAATTAATAACTAATTAATAAATCCTGTATCCAGTCCAAGTCAAGCATGCATTGCTTTCAAGAACACAAAATCACTTAAAATTCATTTAGTTAAGTTTGATTTAACCACTGATAATATTTGTCAATGGCACAGTCATTAGCAAAGAGATCCAATGACATATGATGAAACTCTTGAGAATTCAATTAACAGTATTGGTCTAGTGATAAAGACAATATTATCTTTATGGAAGAATGTAGGTTTGAAATATGAATAAAAAAATTTATTAGTATTAAATATAGTTGGATTACTTATCCAACCTTTATTAAAAAAAAAAAAACATTGAGGATGCAACATGCTGCGCATAAAATAAAGGATGTAAAAATTTCATTAAATGTTATAGCAACTAGCACTGTATCTCTGTATACTGCATTGGCTAAGGTAGGGTATTCTCCAATCTATAATCTGTAGCGATATCATGCATCCACGTCGACGTCGAAACGAGTAATTATTATAAAAGATAAAGAAATATTAAAAAAAATTGAAAGAAAATGACCCACTAATCATTATTAAGTTATTATGCAAGGATCAAGAAAATCAGGTCTAAATTCTGCACC
>JAJGRW010000573.1:1237337-1426728 GCA_025461045.1 Carex parvula
TAGAAAAAAAAAGGAATTAAAATTATATAACATAATTTACGACTAAAAATCAAATTAGATAATGAGTTCTTGAGTAAATGTAAAGATTTATAGAATTTAAGAAACCAATCTTGTTCTTCAGACATCACTTCAGATTAAAAATATATATTAAAACAAAGTTAAAATAAAACAAAATTATATATTTTTTTTTTGTATTTCCACAATTTTAGGTACAATCAAATTATATATTATTGTAGGATGCAATCTTTATAATGAATGCACAAACTGTTTACAATTAATTAATATAGAATTCGTGAAGCATTATATGTTAGCTTCTTACTTGTTATTCATTACAGACGATATGTTTGGTTCCACAACTAAATTGAAAAAAAAAGAGCAGCTAATTTATAAAAGATGAGGGATCAAATGACACTTTTTTTTGGTGACATCGGATGACACCGTGCATTTTCAAAGTCTAAACAGTCGATCTAAACCATTCAACATGATGGATATATTAAAATGTGCTTGCAGATCAAATTTTACATTTTTTGAATTTTTGACTATTTATTAAGATGGGTACAAAAATTCAATGGTCTGAAAACAACGATTTTGTAAAATACTTAATAAATAGTAAAAAAATAAAAAAATGTAAAATTTGATCTGCAAGCACATTTTAATATATCCATCATATTGAACGGTTTAAATCGACTATTTGGATTTTGAAAACTTTGAAAATACACGGTGTCATCTGATATCACCAAAAAAGAGTGTCATCCGATCACTCTTTATAAAATACCCGGTATATATTCTTAATTAGGTGACTGAAAAGGATTTATAAACCTTTTAGTTTGATGAATCCAAAGTTAAAATACATTTCTTTCTGGAATTAAGTAGGCTAACAGCATCCTTAAATGTTTTTATTAAACAAATAAAACAATTTACAAAAGTCGAAGAAATAAACACATAAGAATAAATATGAAAAAAAATATGCAAAAAAAAGGGACGAAGTCAAGCTTTCAAACTACGTAGATCAAAATATTAAATACACAATGAGAATTAATTATATAAAAAATTTAAACTAAAAATAGAAGTTAATTTTACAATATCTATAACATTTTTCTATAAATTATATAGAAAATTATATATAAATATAATTTTTTTAAATATAAAGATCAATTAACCTTATTCAATCTACATAAATCCACCTCATTACAAGAATAAAATCAATGTCAAGAAATTATTACATTTGTGTATTTTTACAAACTCTTCATAGTAATCAAAACAAAATCGAAATGTATTAATCTTTTACATGTACACAGAAAAATAATATAAATCTTTTTTTTATTATTAAAGAGCGTCGGTACACTCCAACATCTTTTAGATGATATTATCAAGAATTGAACTCACATCTCTCCTTAAAAAGATGGAAGCTCGTGTCACTGCATTAAGTCTGCAATTCGAAAAATGATATAGTTTTTATTTAATTGTTTATTAACATTTAAATTTTAAATTATTAAATTTTAAAAATAAAACATAAAAAATAGATACATTTAAACCCTATCCCTAAAATATACACGTTTATAAAAATTAGAACTTATCTTAGATATATATAGATATATATATATGAGAGTGATTGATTGGCAAGAAACAACCGTAGGGTCATTAGATAGAGAATGGATATATTTTAATATGGAAAAATCTTACACAATTATTGAAGCGAGGTCATTACTCTGTTCTAACTTCTAACGCATGGCGGCTTCAATATAAAAATCCACAAGTGTAGCATCAAGGATTTGAATCTGTGCCAAATCTGATAATGACACAAAAATATCGTAAGAGAACTTTTGTCCCTAATCTCATATTGTAGCTTTAATTAATAAAATATGTTGCAATCCGTGCCAAATCTGTGAGAACAACAAAACGAACCTGTTACCCCAATCCCATACATAGTGGAATTCCAAACTGTCTAATTTAAATCTGCACGAATATTAAAGGACTCTGTACATTACATGCATATGTCGAACTGATTGGAAATCTGATCAGATGGTTCGGAACTAAACACAAACAGAGCGTTAATGCAGAGGATGCGGACTCATGCATCATGCAGAAGAATTCAAAATTTAAATTTGAATCTGGACTATGATTAAAATACGTATGAATATTGGAAAAAAAAAATCATAATATTTTCATTAAAACTGAATTAATTCAGATTTTGATTGGATGTTCAGAATGCAAACTCGAAATCAAAATTATTTTAGGAGATCAGAACTTAGACCATAACAAATCATGTCAAAAAGAAAAATCATGTTAAATATTATAAAAAATCAGAGAAAAGATTACGAGGGGAACTGATATAGAGGAGGCTTGGATACAAACTGGTGTACCTCCGTCACAAAGACAGAGGGTTCGCTGGAATGTAATATGGGCAGCAGGTGCCCGGACACTATGGAGAAAGAGAAACATAAGACTCCTTTCAAATAAGAGAAAACTGGTGTCACGTCTAATCAATGACACGACTCTGGAAATCGAGAGATGGCTGGATAATAGCTAGGTTAGATTTTGTGATAATTCTCCCTAATCAGTTCGCGTATTTGTAATTACTTGATAATTGGAGGTACATAGGAAATGATAAGCCTAAATTATATATACTTTAAATTAAGGTTTAACCTCAAAACTAAGCCAATTTTCTTGTATTTTAGTGTAATTTGTGTTAAAATATGTCAAGAATCAATTTACTACTAAAGTCTATTTAAATTACAGAAAATATAGCAAATTATAGATCTTCTTGCAAGCTTTCCGAAAAGTGGTAGAACACTGAAAACGGAGTTACGGATGGTGATCTATGCCCGTTTGAAGTTCAGTTCACAGAAATTTTCAGAGAGTTTTGCGGCATGTACAAGAATTTCGTGCGGGCCGTACAACCGGCCGCACATAATCACAGCTACCCGACACACAGTTAGTATTTTGGTCATATTTTGGTCATACAAACTCCGATTTGGGTGAATCAAAGTTTGAAGGAACTAGAAAAAAAATATCTACAACTTTCATGAAGGAAACAAATCCAAATTCAGAATGTAGAATTTTGTGCAGCCGCACCAATGGCCACACCAGCCTAGATTTGGACAGATTTTATTATCAACTTCGCCCGATTCACCTCCAGATCTTGTTTGGTTGCTCCCAAAGTCATAAAAATTACTATATATTGGCAGGGAGGCAGCAGGAGAAGACATTCATTAACCCAGATCTTATTCTACACACTTTTCTACATTTTTCTATCTTCTCTAAGCGATTTAAGACGATTGAAGGGAGGGATTGAAGGTTGCTCGAGCGGAATAAAGTGAAGACGAGGGCAACAAGCGAGGAGATTGGTATAGTCTATCTTTCTTGTTATTTCTCAGTTTTTATCATGTTTTCTCTTGTATTTCTTTGGAATGTTAATGCACCCATGAGAGGTTAGATTTCCTCTCTATGGGCTTAGGCTTTAAGCATGAACTTGTGTTAAAATCTACCTTACTTTGATGGTTTTCTTTATGATGATTATTTGCTTGCACGTTTGTTCTTGTTGATTTTATAATTTATGTGATTGTGTAATTTGTGTACTTGTTAATTAGCGTCTCGCTTAGGTTTAACCAATTTAAGATGATTAGGATCAAGAATTGATGGTACCAAATTATGTACATGAATAACTCTAGGATTGAGATTAGAAATGACCAAATCTATTTCTTAGTCCGGAACCACAAAGAGCAAATGTTGGATTGAGGTGCATGACTTAATTGTGAAGCCTCATATTTAATTGGGACTCCTAGAATTGAACCAAATATTGGTGTGAATGACTTAATCGTGAAGTATCGGTATTTAGGAATAAACTAGGCTAACCTATGCTTATGGTCTAAATAGCTAGAGTGAATGACTTAATCGTGAAATCCGAATTGTTTAGGCACGTCATTAATTCACGAAAGTGACCCTTAATGATATTTAAGGCATAGAAACCCTTTCAAAGCAAACATGAATTTAGAAACCAAACAAGTATGGATTTGACCAAGTGATTGTATGCCAATAGCCCATAGACTTCGTTTAATTGATCACAACCCCTTCTTTTATTTACATTTTATTTAGCTTTTGTTACGAACCAACTCCTCTCGGGTATTGAACCCAACAATTGTGTGATTCGCAATAAAACCCCCCTTTACTTATTTGCATTAGTTTAGAATTAATTACTTTAATTAAAATTATAGTTGCCTTATGACACCCATAATTACTACAATGATAGATTGTGCGCTTACAATTCAATGTAACTTTACATATTTAGAGTTCTATAAATTTAAAACAAAAGTGTACAAAATAGACCATCAAATCTTATATCCAAAATACACAACAGGAAACCGCTGATGATATGAAAGAATTGCATTTTATGTCTAATATTACTGTTGTAAATAATCATTCTCTTTAATCAATATATTTGTTGTCAGTACTTTGCCGACAACCATAAAAAAAAATCAGAGAAAAATTAAAAGACTCTAATATACGTCCACATCCGGGCATACATTAAAAACAAAAGTAAAGAGGTGGAAGGATGTCCAGAAAAAAAAAAAAAAAAAAGCAAGTAAAAAATCGTATAAAATCAGAGATATTTCAGGAGATACGGATACGTCTGAATATGACAAAAGGCAAAAGGAGGATTTATTTATTCTTTTATTGTGCTCACAATATGACAGCAGGTCCTTACTCCTTGTCTTTGACAATTATTTGAGAATCAGTGCCTGGAAAAGAAATATCAAAGCATCTACCAAGTTTCGAAATTCAACCAAAAATATATTATTAAAATTACAACTAAAAACAATCCACTTGATAAAATCACAACAAATGCAATTTGGGGTTTAATGTTTTAATTATTTGTTAGTATTAATTGAACGACTCTTTGTGAATTTTAAGTTTGCTCCGACCTAGAATGCTATTGTTTTTTTAAGGAAATATAAAAATTAAGTCCTCAAATTTCGCTAAATAATTAACCCACATGAGACGTGTTTGAATCAATATTGTAAAAAACGACCGTTTAACCCGACTAATCAGCCGATTAGTTATTGGCGGTGAATAAACTATTATGAATCATCTATTTCAGTTTAAATCACCCGTTAGTTAGTCATTTTATTATTTAGTTTTTCTGCATCTATTTGTTATATGTATTATACTTTGCCTTGTCTTATTTGAGTTTTCTTTTTCTAAATGACAATTTCATAAATTTTTATTAATTAACAATGAAACTAAATTAAAATAAATTTATTTGATAAGTTTGATGAGTTAAATTAATTATTTTGAATAATTATAAGTATATGCATATACTGATTAATTGCTTAATGGTACTCCGTCCATTCAACGAGATCATACCATTATTTACAACACAGGTTTGGATAATACATAAGTTAAATAAATGAAAGAAATAAGGATGTACATTATTATTAGTACATAAATGTACCCTTAAGTTGTTCTCATTGTCTCAGTTCAAGATCGAAGTTAGACTTTCAAGCTATGAGAATCAAACAAAAATGAGAATCAATTTTACGAAAAATTTATGTATTCTAAATTATATATAAAATAAAACCCAAGTACAAAAATTATGAAATAAATGAAGCTCAATTGATATTTTGAAAGTGGCTCCGCCAGCCGAGATTTTTATTAATATCCAAAGTTTAATAAAATTAATATTTATGTCCATAATTTTGAGTTTTCGTCCAAAAATGCTCAAGCCAGCCATAAAATGGCCGGCTTACGTAAACCGGCCATTTTATTGCCGGCTTACTCTTTTTTTTTTTAGAGACACTATGAAGAGCAAAATAATGAAATCTAACACTGAAAATTTGAATTTTTTGTTTAAATTATTTGTTAGATTACTTCTTTTGATTTATAGTTAGCATATTTGTACTAAATACACTAGATTACTTGAAATTATGTTGAATTACACTAAATTACGTTAAATTACGCTAAATTACAATAACTTGCTAATTATGCTGAAATACGCAAAATTACTTTAAAGTAGACCCATTTTGTGTCATATGAATCATCAAAAATAGTAAAAAAAATTCGAAAAATAGTAAAAATTGGTATTCTACAAGTTCATTATGTAACTAATTTACTGAGCTACTTAGATTGAATAATAGAAATGAAAATCTTAATCGGAAACTTCAACTCAAGTTTTAAGGCTCTTCCTTTGTTTTCTGGCAATTCTGAATTTCAGAAAATGACATAGTCGTCACGGACGCATGCGTATTTTCACAAGCTTTCCGAAAAGTGGTCATTTGCTATCGAACACTCGAGCACCGTTTTATGACCGTTTGAAGTTTCGTTGTTGTTTTTCGTCTTTTAGTGAAGATATCGTCCCTATTCATAAGTAATTTAGCGTAATTTACCGTAGTTTAGCGTAATGTAATATAATTTAGTGTAATTTAACTTAATATAGTGTAATTCAACATAATTTCAAGTAATTTAGCGTATTTTAGTATAAATATGCTAATTATAAATCAAAAGAAGTAATCTAACAAATAATTTAAACAAAAAAATTCAAATTTTCAGTGTTAGATTTCATTATCTTGCTCTATATGGTGTCTCTAAAAAAAAAAAAAAGAGTAAGCCGGCCATAAATGACATTTTTAGCAAAAATCCAGAATTCTGGGCATAAATATTAATTTCTATTAAACTTTGGATATTAATAAAAATCTCGGCTCCGCAAGTGATCTCAATGTGTTTACTAATATAATGTAAGAATAAATTCTAATAAAATTGATTATAGAGCTTCATTTTAAAACTTCTATCATTAACTTCTCTCAATCATTCGAAAATATTTTGATATGGTCTAAATTTTTTGTTTCGGATATAATATGATTATAATTCTGAAATTATTAATTATTTTATAATGCAAATAATATATGGAGACATTGATGTTTTTGTAAAATAAATATTTTTTTTTGTAAGTTTCATTAATAATATGGCGTGTTGTGACCAAACTTTAAAATTATTATACAAAGGGCTAGTCTAGTTCCCTTAGTTATAAATATATTTGAAAAATAACAAATTTAAAAATTAAAGTTTGTGAATGTATTTTCAATTATTTCGATAGAACGTGTATCAAATTCAAATAGACATTTAGCCTTCGAGCAGGTAATTTAAAATTTATTAATGGTAGAATTTTTAATAATTTATTATAGATGACCAACTAAATTTTCAAATTGACTCGAATTTGATAAACGTCCGATCTAAATAATTGTGGACAATCAAGAAATTAAATTTTCAACTGAAACAATATTTTTAAATATATGTATCATAATTGCTAGGTGTACAATAATAAAAAAGAATACGGAAAGACGTTCATTTTTCATAATACAACCAAAAATGTTAGAAGTTAGAAGTTAGAACATCACTAGAAAACATGCCCACTACACAGAAGCCACGAGAGTAGCGCCACATGAGAACTGAGAACATGCCTCTACAGGCAAGAGTCCATTAAAGAAGAGAATCAAAGTATCAAACACGAGAACGGAGTAGGTCCGATGCCCATCGGACCTACTTTTAGGTTCAACGACTATGATGACCATCCGATCTAACTTAAGATTGTGCGCACGCAAATTGAAACAGATATGCACGAATTTTAAATATTTTACACGAATTTTAAAGCAAATAGAGGGCGATTAAACCCATCGAACCAGAGTAGGTCTGATGCCCATCGGACCTACTCTCAAGTGTGCAAGTGTTTTAGATTGCTTGCTTTTACTGTTTATTTAAGACATGGATCCGATTCCTTCTCTCTTTCTCTCTCTCCTCTTTATTTGTTTAATGAGATGCATCATGCATCCGTATTACTTCTCCAGGTCTCCTAGTCAACTAATCACCCCCACCTCCCTCTTAGAGAGCTTCTCTCTCTCCATCCCCCAATTATAGCATTTTTCTGTCTCTGGTTTTGAATCCTTTTATCTGGTGATTTCTTTTTAGAATATTGGCTAGTTGAGCTATAACTAATGACTTAATTTCCGATTTCTCTGACCCAATCGTCTCCCTTCTCCATCGCACACACCTCGTTAGCTCAAACCCAACCAAACAGATTAGAAAGATTCCATTTTTTTTTTGGGTTACTGTTTATCTTTTTAAGAAATTTTGTGTGCTTTTGTTTTTACAAAAAGTTGTTAGCATTGTGTTAACAATATATCTAACCAGCTGTAGTTGTCAACTGGGATAACCTCTTTCTCGTCTCTTTCGTTCTCTCTTTTATAACCCAAATGAACCATTCAGTTCCATGAATTTCCAAAATTGTTTCTCTTTTTGGAAAGGTTTGATCTTAGTCTCTCTCTTCTCAAGTTTCTGATAAATGGGTTTTGTTCTTTCTCCGATTTTTCTTTTCTCCCTTCTCTCCCCACTTCTAATATCATCCATGGCACAACCAAGTACAGTAAAAATTGGAGCTTTATTCACATTCAACTCCACAATCGGGAGGTCGGCCAAGCCCGCAATAGAGATGGCAGTAGCGGATGTTAATGCGGATCCGAGAGTCCTTAACGGGTCCCGTTTAGATGTCATTTTGCAAGATACCAATTGCAGTGGGTTCCTGGGCACAATTGAAGGTATCGATTAGTAATATTTAGTATTACAATTTGGGTTCTTTAAAAGTTTACTTCTCATGTGTCGGTGAAAAGTGACTCTTTGATGTTACCGGTTACTGCCATTTTTAGCTGTAATTTGGGTTAGAATACTTAGTGCTAAATTTAGGCTGTCAAATCAGGGGAAAATGCTAACTTGGGTTTAGTTTGCAAACGGTAAATTTTCTAGATGCATTTGAACCTGCCTCATTATGAATAAAGCAAGCATTTACTGAATTTACTTGGAAAACTAAGTTTATTTGCATACAGTACCTGAGATATTACGCTACTTCGGTAATTACTTTAAGTAACAAGTAAAAACATAACAAATTAAAATGAAGAGAAGGTAATAAATAACATAGATCAAACAAGTACTTTACTGATTGTACTTTCTTTTTAGTTAATTTGGCATGAACTATGTTACTGTTGCTAAGTAGTTGAATACCCCTTGACTAAAAAGGAAAACATGAAATACACCAAAGCACCCAAAATACTGCAAAAGAATGCTAAATCATTTTACACTGTGCAGCTCTCCAGGTAACGGAAAATGAGGTCCTATCCATTCTAGGCCCACAGTCGTCAGGAATTGCACACATAATTGCCAATGTGGCCAATGAATTCAAAGTACCAATCCTCTCCTTTGCTGCCACTGACCCAACTCTGTCCTCTCTCCAGTACCGGCCATTTTTCCTTCGTACCACACAATCCGATCAATTCCAGATGCGTGCAATTGCTGATATTGTTTCATACTATGGCTGGAGAGAAGTCGTCTCGATTTTCACAGATGACGACTATGGCCGAGGCGGGACAATCTCCTTAGGTGATGCACTAAATGGCCAAAGGATGACGATTTCATACAAGGCAGCGATACCACCTGGTGCAAACCGAGAGAGGATCAGTGACTCCCTTGTTGAGGTCAATTTGGTGGAGTCTAGGGTTTATGTGGTGCATGTTAACCCTGATTCGGGGCTTGAAATTTTTAGGGCTGCAAAGAATTTAGGCATGATGGGTAGCGGATATGTCTGGATTGCAACTGATTGGCTCGCATCGTTTTTAGACTCATACTCACAACCCAGTTCTGAGATAATGGATCTTATTCAAGGTGTGCTGGTGTTAAGGCAACACGTGCCGGATTCACGCCTGAAAAAATCATTTGTTTCCAGGTGGAATAAAGAAAATGCGGGCATAGGTTTAACCACATATGGGTTGTATGCTTACGATTCAGTATGGCTAACTGCATATGCAATAGATCGGTTCTTAAAAGAAGGAAATATCATCTCTTTTTCTAGTGATAGTAAGTTGAATAATGCAACTGGAAGCACAATTCATCTGAGTTCATTAAAAGTTTTTGACGGAGGTGAAAAGATGCTGAAACAAATTTTAAATTCGAACTTTACTGGTGTAACTGGAGATGTGCGATTTGGCCAAGATCAAAACTTGATACACCCGGCTTACGAAATTCTCAACATTGGCGGCACTGGGTCAAGGCAGATTGGGTTCTGGTCGAATAATTCTGGGATATCAGTTACTATACCGGAGACAGTTTATAACACAACTTTGAATAGCTCAAATGCAAATCATAATCTTTATAGTGTGATTTGGCCAGGTCAAATAACAGAAACGCCACGGGGTTGGGTTTTTCCAAATAATGGAAAAAGTTTGAGAATTGGGGTACCGTACCGGGCCAGCTATAAAGAATTTGTCTCAAAAGATAACAGCCCTGAGGGGGTACATGGTTATTGCATTGATGTTTTTCAGGCGGCCGTGAACTTATTACCATACCCTGTACCTTATAAGTTCATTTTGTTTGGAAACGGCAAGGAGAATCCGAACTATAGTGAGCTTGTGCAAAACGTAGCAAACCATGTGAGTCTTGCAGAAACTTGAATTAAGTTTGTTTACTTTTAGACTTGATTGTATATGATAGCTTTTGTTTACTAAATTCAGTTACATTTTTCTGGATAGTTTACAAATAAAAAATGACTTTTAAATTGACTTGACTTGATTGCATATTATAACTTAAATTAACTCAAGCAAAATTCACCAAAATGCCTATTCTTTTTCATCACTGCAATACTAATTCATACCTTTGAAACCCATTATCTAATGTTGATTGTTTAATTCTTGTTCCAATGAGGGTTCTGAAAATGGCTCATTAGATGTTAATTCAATGTACATCTGAAACATCTAATTAATAATGTCCAGTTACTTGTAAAATATGCCATTGCCTATGCCATTTTTTTCCATCCAAAATGTCTTTATACATTATACTTTCTTGCTCCGCAATAAACATGTTTCATTTGATGATGTTTTGATTCTTTTCTAGTGGTTATCTCAGTAAACATGTTTTCACACAGAAGTTTCTTTTCATAGGTTTTTGATGCAGCAGTGGGAGACATATCCATAGTAACAAGCCGTACCAGAATAGTTGATTTCACACAGCCATACATAGAATCAGGGCTGACAATAGTCGTACCAACGAAGGAGAGAGAATCAAATGCATGGGCTTTTTTGAAGCCATTTACGGTAGAGATGTGGGCTTTAATGGGCCTGTTCTTTCTCTTCGTGGGGGCTGTTGTGTGGATTTTGGAGCACCGTACCAATCACGAATTTAGGGGCCCACCCAGGAAGCAGTTCATCACCATCTGTTGGTTCGTGCATTTTTATTATATCAATTTGGAAATAAGCTCAATTTATCCACCCAGATAGGGAAGGTAGCTCTCCCAAGTGTACCGATTTTGACTGAGTAATTACTACCTTTCTTCGATGAATATACTATTTTACACAATGCATTTTCATTCTTTTGTCCTGCATATATATTTGCCTTTCTTTTGTTGTTTGGTAATAAATGATCTTATACTTTGATTACCTTCTTTATTGGTGCAAATCTTGTCATAGGGCCTCAGTAAAAGGCAGCACCAAAAATAAATTAAGAATTACTGATTGCAATGTGTTGCTATTGTGCTGAAATGTAGTAGTAATCAGATTATGTAACGTAAATTTTATTGTTATCTCTTTCATCTTTTGCAGGTTTAGTTTCTCAACAATGTTTTTTGCACATAGTAAGCTCTCTTTCTGTTCCCTCTTATAAGTTTGTATCCCTCACTTTAACATTAAAAAATCCAACATGTTTCCTTTTAATTTGTAATCTTATTTGTTTCATTGTTTATTACAGGAGAGAATACTGTGAGCACACTGGGTCGATTTGTTCTTCTAGTGTGGCTCTTTGTGGTTTTGATTCTAACTCAGAGTTACACTGCCAGCTTGACATCTATGCTGACAGTTCAGCAATTATCAACTGGAATCCAAGGGCTGGATTCCCTCATATCTAGCAATGAACCAATTGGCTATCAAGTGGGGTCCTTTGCCAGGAATTATTTAATTGAAGAACTTAACATTGCCGAATCCAGGTTGTTTCTATTTTCAGAAACCTTCCATACAAGCTTAATTTTATAGCAAAGCAAGAAAATATATTGAATAAATCATGATTTAATGTACTGTTTGTTTGGTTTAACTTGATTTGGGTTTACAGAACAAGGGGTAGTTTTATCAATACTTAAAATAATTTAGTCTTTCCTTAAATTAATCTCAACTTTTGTGTTTGTTGCAAATATAAAAAATAAAAAGTTAGGGGGGAAGATGAATATGAGTCTTAATTAGCAAAAAAAAAATATCAGGATTATCATAAATCAAATTGAATTATACTGTGGATGATGGGAAGCATAGAAGTTTATGCAGAGTGAACTCTAAATTATGTTATTTAATTTTTTCTGGGTGATAATATACAGGTTGGTGCAGTTAGATACACCGAAAGATTATGCAAGAAAGCTTCAATTGGGGCCAAAAAATGGAGGTGTGGCTGCAGTGGTGGATGAATTACCGTACATAGAATCATTCTTATCAGATAATTGCAAGTTTCAGATTGTCGGTCAGGAGTTCACCAAGGGCGGCTGGGGTTTCGTGAGTAGAAATATCCTAGCACTTATAAATAATTTCTCTTTATACCATGGTGAAAACGAGATAGCCAATATCCAAGAAAACCCGAGTAAATCTGATTGCTTGTATTGTTATACAATAACACCTTACACACATCAAAGAACAAACTTCTAATTATTGCAAGCTTCTCCAGTTGGAAAAATACAAAATCTTTTTCTAGTTTCTTATTGGCATGTGCAAAGTAATACTCAAATAAATTAGGGATAACTTTGGATGATAAATAGTTTACACAGGGAATTATATGAAAATGCTGCAATTTTCAAGCTCTACTTAGAACTTGCAGTGAATTCCTACAGGCATTTCCAAGGGACTCCCCTCTAGCAATGGACCTCTCCACTGCCATCTTAACCCTCTCTGAAAATGGAGATCTCCAGCGGATACACGACAAGTGGTTGACCCGCACGGCATGCGACTCACAGACCGACTCCGTAGTTGATGCAAATCGACTAAGCATTAATAGCTTCGCTGGCCTCTTTCTGATATGTGGAATTGCATGTGTCATTGCATTGATCATATTCTTTCTAAGAATTTTATGGCAATATAGCAAGTATAATACTCAAGTAGAGGAGGACGTGGAGTTGCCTGATATGGAGAGGAGCGTGAAACGACCGGCACGGTTACCTAGTATCAAAGATCTGATCTCTTTTGTGGATAAGAAAGAGGCAGAGATTGAAAGTATCATTAAGAGAAAATCAAATGATAAAGATAAGAGTCATAGAACAGATCGGACTTCTGAAGGAGAATCAGTGTCGCCTGCTTAACTGGATACTAATTTCTTAAATTGTTTATATATTTTCTGTGGTATTTAGAATGATATAGGTGTTATTAGTTAAATTTTGAGGGTAGATATAGTTTAAAGAATAAATTGGGAACGTCGAATTGTATTTATATATACTCTTAACTTGTTTCCAAATTAGGTAGGTATAGATACTTGGGTTCTAGTATATTGCGTCATGTAAAGATCATGTCAGTGTATTTTCATTTTTTTTTTCACATGTTATTTTAGCTTCTTTTCAGTTTAAGAAAGAAGTGACATAGTCACCAGCTTCCAAATAAACAAGTAGAAATCACACAAAAGTATATGTAGCACAAACAAATGAAAAAACAGATCCCGGTAGTCCTTGGTACACGTCTATAGACACTTGTATATTCCTCTTCTTCACCTTGTTTGGATGGAGAGTAGAGGAAGGGAAGGGGGGTGAAGAATAGATGGAAATGTAATGAAATAGAAAGGAAGATTAACATATTTAATTTCTTTATGTTTGGTTGATCAATGAAGGAAAATAAATTTAATTTTCTTTTTCGTTTTATTTTTTGTTTGGTTAATTAAAATTTAGAATGTTAATCAGAAATTCAGTGGTTGTATTAGGTTTGTGACAAAGAAATTTGGATGAAAATTATACAGGTAAGATATAAAGTTGGATATTTGTGTCATTTTTTTTTAAAAATATTTGCAACAATTTTTTTTTCATCCGTTACACTCAAAATCGGGAGAAAAATCAATTTTATTTATTATAATTATGCAAAGTTAAATCTTTCACCTCCCGTACCCTTCAACTCTACATAATTTTATCAACCAAACACGATTTGAGGAAAATTTTTCTTTTCTTTCCACTCCCTCCCGTCCTCTACTCTCCATCCAAACAAGGTGTAAAGATACAGACACAGTAAACTGTAAAAGCTGATCATGTCTATTTTACTGGTATTTTGCCACTATTATATATGCTTTTCTTTTTTACTTGAAAAAAATAACTTTTTTACTTGAAAAAAATAACTTTTTTACTTGAAAAAAATAAGTAAAATATATTCATTTCGCCCTTGCACTCTGGTCATGCTATTGTCTGCAATGTCTTTCAACATTTTTTTTTGTTAATTTGGAACCTTAAGTGCGTATTGTACCTTTGCATTTAGTAATTGTACTTCAATTTAATGTAACCCATCCAAATATAATGTTGATTATGTAATCCATCCAAATAAGAATTGAAATCTAATTGTATGAATAAAGTAACAACAATAAACAATTCTTACATCATTGCAGCAACTTATAAAAGGCTTTTAATTTGAAAAAAATAAGTGTCTGACAGAAGTTTCTTTCCACCTACTATCGATAAATCGGAGCCATTCATCGCACTGAGACAAATGAAATGGCTCAAAGTTGGATGTATAGAAGATTGTAGGTACCGGAGAGGATGATATCCCCGTCCCTCTTTGTGGGACCACCCAAAAACACGCACACTGAATATACATGCAATTTTTACATCCTTTCATTTCTGGAATAATATTACCCCCCTCTCAGAACCTTACATTCGCAAACCTTCCTAGTTCATGTAGATGTACAAAATTTTAACTTAGGAGCAGATGCATAATCCATAAGTTAAATATAGATAAACATTTATTTTAAGTAAAATGAAAAATAGCAAAGGTAAGTAGGATTTAGCTTGCTCCACCTTTTCTCTGTCTGTCTGGCTATCTATCTCTATCATCCCCTTTTATATGACCTTTCGTAAGTTTTTTCCTCCGCGCAAAGCGAGAATCATGACTCGCCTGATGAGTCGGGCCCAGCCGTCAGCGGCTAGGTCTGACATCAGGTTCGTTCGATTGCTCGTAGAGAAATTTGTCAATATCTGGTTGGCTCGTGTCTTCAGCTGTGGCCGGCCTTGTCGCCGTCACCGGATCACAAAAGGTGACGACCTGCCAATCATTGGAGATGTGGGATCCGATGAGGAGAAGCTTGGCATCGAAAATGATACATTGTCCAATTTGGTGCCTCTTAAGGTGACACTCCTTGGAGATCACCAAATTGGAAAAACAACCTTCATGGTACAATAAAAGAAATCAACAATAATGTTTTTTCTGTAATCTGGTTCCTTTTGTTTACTGATTTCATCCTATAAACTAATGAAGTAAAAGCCTTAGGAAGTCTAATGTGCCATGTGGAATTGTTGGTGAGTGCCAGGATTATTGTACTTGTGTGCTATCTTCGATGCTGATCCGTTCTTTCTGGTACGATAGTCTATACTAGCACAAAAAAAGGAACCCAGAAATTAAAAATAAATGAATAAATAAATAAGCTTTAGAAGAACTGAAATTCACTTGGTACCGTGTTACAGGTTGGCCACTTTGTTTTGCATAATTGTTGTTTAACTTGTGCAATGCCTGGTTCTTCCTGAATCTCAAAGCACTCAATAATTGGCATATTTATCTTGCTCCAGAAATATTTATCCTTTTCTGTTTTCTAATGAAATTAGAACAAGTATGTGGGGGAAGAAAAAAGGTGCAAAGGCATGCAGCTAGCAGGATCAAACATCAAGAATAAGACAATGGTCGTCAGAGATGTTCGGATTTCTTTTAGTATTTGGGATGCAGGAGGTAAAAATAAATTTAAGTTTTAAGTTTTTTAATTAGTATATATAATTGTTACATATTAGTTCTTGTTGTAAACGTCATGATTTTTCAAATTCTATTGTATTCAAAATATTCAGGCAATGGACGAGTCGTAGATGTAGCTGAGGCATGCAAAGATGCCATGGCTATAATTCTCATGTTTGATCTTACGAGACGGTGTACACTAAATAAGTTAGTCTACAAAATATTAGTACTCTAACCTCCTAATTAACATTGTACTGCTCCAGCCAGGTTGTTCATTCCAATCACTGCATATATCTATGTCCTTAAATTTCACATTCTTTTTTAATTTCTGTAACAGTGTCAAAGACTGGCATCAACAGGCAATGAAGTTGAACTCTGTACGTATAACTTGTTTGCATTATTTGCCCATTAGTGCGTTTAATTTTATGAGAATAGTGCAGTAATTCCTTCATTAAGGGGATATAATTGACCCATAATTTGATGTTTAAACTTTTACAATACAGGTACCAGTACTGATATTAATAGGAACAAAGTTTGATGACTTTGCTATGCTTCCTCCGCAAATGCAACGCATGATTGTTCAGCAGGTTCTCTCTTCTTTCTCCACTAACTGTTCATTCTGATTTTCTAATATGATTTGCTCCAGCATTTCTGACTGCTTCTCAAACTTCTTTTGTTTTTCCTTGTTTTGGTTTTTCTGGTAAAAAGACTAGAATCATCTCTTTCATCAAAATTGCTTTCCTCTTTTTCTTCTTCTTACATCAAAGACTTTGTTTGGTTTGGATAGTAAGACTTCATGCATTTATTTGGTTTTTATTTCAATGAAAAACTGTTATAATTATTGTTATTTATTTTATACTAATTTGACAGGCAAGAACATATGCAAAAGCAATGAAGGCAACTCTGTTCTTCTCAAGCGCAAAATATGACATAAATGTGAACAGAATCTTCAAATTAATTGCTGCCAAGCTTTTCAATTTGCCTTGGACTGTTGAGAGAAACCTCAACGTTGGAGAACCAATTGTTGATTTCTAGGCTCTCAATTAATCTCCATATCTCTTTTTCTTTTTCTTTTCCTTTTGACATAATTATCACTGTATACTATGCATTCACTGTGGCCATTCCCACTTGCTTGTGCAAGTTTGAAGTAGTGAAAGGCCCAAATTAACATGTGAACACATTTTTTTCTTAATTCTTGTCTTTTTAATTTTTTTTTTGTTTATTTTCTACCCTTATTTTCTAACTGTTATTGGATTAAAAAATGATATGAAACTATTGCTTATTATCTATATCATATTTATAACGCTCTCATTTATGTTGAACTAATAGATTTGAAACTAAAAAAGGTTTTATTTTTTTTTTGTGTGTGCATGAATTGTTGATTTGGTATTTTTTTTTTATAAAGTTGATTCAGTACATTTTATATAATATTTTTGTTATATTTTAATCATTAATCGGGTATTTTTGTGAATTAAAAAGCCTGTGGGCCCCACATGTGCCGTTATATTCGAATTCAGATATAGTGAAGTAACTCAATTTTTAGGTTTTAGATCGGGACCGTCCGATTTGAATTCGCGACAATCCATTCCGAAATGGAGTGCATACATCCTGAGCAACAGATTCGAATCCTGAGACGATTCTGAGCGACGGATTCGAATCGAATTGACGGTCCCAATCCAAAACCCAAAAATTAGGTTACTTTAGGGGATCCGGACCCGTGCTATTCGCTAGCCACCGCCGTATGTGCCGGACCACTTGAGAGTAGGTCCGATGCCTATCGGACCTACTTTGGTTCAATGGTTTAATCACCGTCGGTTTGCTTTAAGATTCGTGCGCAATGCTTTAAAATTCGTGCACTTCAATTTCGTGCGCACAAAGTTTAAATTAGATCGGACGGTCATTATGCGGTTTGTTAGCGACGTTACGATTCTTTTCAACTGAATAATGAGTCAATTGTATCCATTATTGTACAATTCCTTTTCACATATGATTGCATAGTTTTTGTCACATAAAAATCTGTTTAATTTAATCTAGCACGAATCTTAAAGTGAGCCCCTGCATTCTAAATTCTTCCAAGCAATCCTCTCCAAGTATTAAAACAGCACATCTGATTTCTTGTGTTATTCCATTTGCATTTTTAATAGCTTCCATTCCCAAAATAAATCTCTTCACTTTCATCTTTAATAGCTTCCATTCCTAATGTGGTAACGTACAACTGCATTTTGACATACTATTGCCGGGAAGGTAATGTGAATAAAGCAGGTGACAATGTGACATAGTGGAAAGCATGACCAAAAATGGGTGTGAACCCCGACAAGTTCATTTATGGAAACCTAATTAAATGTCTATGCAAGGCACAGAGGATCCAAGATGCGTGTGAGTTACTTAGGCACATGCACACAAATGGTATAAAACCAAGTCCAAAAGCATACAACCCTGTGGTATCAGCTCTGTTTAGAGCACTGCAGAGTAGAGATGCAATGGAGCTGTTTAAAGAGATGAGGAGGTTGGAGAGGATCCCAATATGATAAGCTACGATATCGTTATGAAAGAGCTTTGTAGTGGGGGCCAAATAATGGAGGCGGCTGATTCTTGGTGGAGATGGTGGAGAAGGGGTTCATGCCCATTTTCTCCACATTGTCAAAGATGGTGAAGGGTTTGTTGGCCTTGGAAATGGAGGATAATCTTGTGGATTTAGTTGTGTTGGTTATGGACAAGGCCGGTTTTTCTGCAAGTCAGGTATCTGCTGTTGATGGGTTTTTGAAGGTTAAAATATAAGATAAGGCGATTAGTACATTTGGTCGGTTTTTGGAGGAAGAAGGCCCAGGAAGGGTTCTCATTGGTGATATAGACTTTGCTTTGTTTTTTGAAATATTTCTTTATGTGTTGCTCTTTTTGGTTTTTCTTAACTTATTAATCTTAAACTAGAACAACGTATCAAAGTAGGCAGTTTCTTTCCATAGAAGTGTACCAGTCTAAAGATAACAAATTACCAATTTACCATTACCTTACAAACAACACATTGCAACATTAAGTTCTGTGTTTATGTGACAATGTATAATTAAGCACCAAAAAATTGCAATATGAAAAGAAAAGAAAAATAAAAAGCAAGAACTAAAATTTGTCTCAACTCTGAACAGTCGACAAAATTATCTGGCCCAGTAACGCTCCGAGAAAGGCTATGCGCAGGCCCAATTATTTGCATACCTAGAGGCCCATAAACCGAATTAAATGCTCCGCTGAAATACTCGCAGAAAGACGCTCTCAGACTTAGACACCTTTGAATTGCACTTTTTTTCTCAGTTGCCAATTTTCTTCCCAAAAGTTCATGGGAAGTGCAGTCTATTAATCTCGTCTTATCTCTGTCGAGTACCACCTATTTTTCGATTCATTTCATCCATCAAAAGTTCTCTCAAATTCGTTTCTCCTTCTCCTTCTCCTTCTCCTTCTCCTTCCTTCATCTGTTGATGCTTCAAATTCTATTTTGATTGCTGATTCGTCACCTGTGCTTAGTGAGCTCTAGGTGTTTGTGGAATTGCCTCAATGGCTTTCTCCACTGCTTTGACATGCCATCTTTCGAGTTTCGCTCCCAAATCTAGAAATCCACTGAATAACGTGGTCTGCTCTAAGTCTAACAAGAGTGCACCTGATCTGAGTCAAACTGAACTTTCTGTCACACCCAATTTAAATTCAAACAGCCTTTTAACCCTCCTGCGAAAACAAAATGACCCGAAATCGCCACTGGACATCTGCAACTCAGCATTGAATGGGAGTGGGCCGGCTCAATCTTATTCGGTCTATGAAGAAAACCTTGAGCAATTAGGAAAGGTGGGGTCTTTTGATGAATTAAATTCAATCCTACAACAGATGCATCTGAATGGATTCAAAATCAAGAGACACACTTTCTTATTTGTCATAGAAAGCTACATCAAGTTCTCTTTGTTTGATGAGGCTGTTGATTTCGTACTTAACCTAATGGAACAAAAATTTGGGTTGAGACCAGACACATTGTTGTGTAATCATCTACTTAACCTTCTCATAGAGAACAGTAAAATAAATCTTGTCGAATTTGTTCTTACTGAAATGGGAAATAAAGGGGTTGAGCCAGACAGCGCAACCTTAACCATATTAGTGAAGTTATTTTGCAAAAACCATAAGACAAAAGCTGCGGTGCTAATGCTCGATGAAATGCCCAAGAGACTTCTGGTTCCAGATGACAGGACATTTTTCACTATAATAAATGGGTTTATAGAAGAAGGAAACATCAATGCTGCTGTCAGGATGAAAAATAGAATGGTACAAGAGGGTTTGAAGCTGACAGATACAATTGTGAATAAACTGGTAACCGGGTTTTGTAGACAAGGCCTTGTTGAAGAAGCCCTAGGCCTCATCGAAGAGGAACTGGTTAATGGGTTCACACCTAATAAGTTCACTTTTACAGCACTGATTAACGGCTTGTGCCAGTCTGGGCATGTGAGTCAGGCAATTGAAGTTCTAGATGTCATGATTAATGTCGGTTTTAAACCTGATGTGGTTGTATACAACAGCTTAATTAACCATTTATGCAAAAATAATGCTATAGATAAGGCCATGGGGGTGCTTCATCAAATGGTTGAGAATAGCTGTTTACCTAATCTGGTCTCTTATAATACGCTAATTAATGCATTGTGTAAAGCCAATCGGGTCAATGAAGCCATAGACCTGGTCCATGGCCTAGCAGTTAAGGGTCTTTCACCAGATATCATTTCCTTTAATTCGTTAATTAACGGGCTTCTCAAAACGGGTGAATTTAACCTTGCTTATCAGATGTTTGAAGAAATGAGAGACAATGGGTGTGTGCCTGATGCTGTCACATATAACACTTTCATAACTAAGCTTTGTTCTGAGAGGCAGCTGGAGAAGGCTTTAGAATTGTTTAAAGAAATGGATCATGCTGGGTGCTCAAAGTCTGTTGTGACGTACAATCTTTTAATAGATGCTCTTTGCAAAGACAGAAGGATTGAAGATGCACTAGAACTGTTTGATAAAATGCCGACGAGTGGTATTTCGAGAAACTTGAAGACATACAACTATCTTATTCGCGGGCTTTGTAACAGTAAGCAAATAAATAAAGCCATGGTACTAATGGACCAGGTCGTCCTTGATGGATTTAAACCTAATAAGTTCACATACGGATTCTTCTTGTCATACTATTGCTGGGAAGGTAACATAAAACAAGCATCTGATATAGTGGAAAGCATGATAAAAAACGGATGCGAACCTGATAAATTCATTTATAGCAACCTACTTAACTGCCTATGCAAGGCAAAAAGGTTCCCTCATGCATGTGAGTTACTTAGGAATATGCACGTAAGAGGTATGAGACCAAGTCCAAAGGAATACAACCCGGTGATAGCGGGTCTTTTCAAGGCACAGAAGACTGGAGATGCCATAGCACTATTTAGAGAGATGGAGCAAGTTGGGGAGGACCCAAATGCGACCAGTTACAACATAGTCCTGCGCGGGCTTTGCTGTAGCACGGAACTGATAACGGAGGCAGTTGATTTCATGGTGGAGATAGTAGAGAAGGGGTTTGTACCTGAATTTTCGTCATTTTCGAACTTGGCAAGGGGATTGTTGGATTTGAAAATGGAGGATAAGCTTGTTCATTTGATTGTGTTGGTTATGGGTCGGGTTGGTTTTGAGGTTAGTGAGATATCTGCAGTTGAGTGGCTGTTGGAAATTGGGAGGTATGATGATGCAATTGCTGCATTCCGTCGGTTTTTGCATGAAAAAAGTTCTGAAAATGACCATCACCGGCGATTGAGAAATTGAACCTTTTTTCTTTCTGTTGTTTTGTCTCTATTACTTTTTTTTTTTTGTAACTCTGCTTTCTTGTGTGGCAGTTAATTGATGCATGGGTTAAAATAGAGATTGGCAAGGGACCTTCTTTAGTTGTATTTTGTATGACCATTGTCAAACTTAGGGGTGTTCATCGGTTCGGTTCGGTTTCAACCGAACCGAATTAGGCAAACCAAAGTAATAATTCGGTTTTTAAAATAGAACCGAACCAAACCGATTTAGCATTGCAACCGAACCGAACCGAACCAAAGTTTTATTTCGGTTTGTTCAGTTCAAACCAAAATATATTAATTTTTTTATTTAAAGCAATTGATTTATAATAAACCGAAGTATATTAAGAAATAAACCAGGGTATTAAGAAATAAACTTGGATATTAAGAAATAAACTGAAGTATTTAAAGCAATTGATTAAGAAATAAACCGGAGTGTTAAGAAATAAACTGGGACGGTCCAGACCAAATTCATAATATATAAAACTTCGGTCGGTTCGGTTATTTCGGTTTTGAAAATTTTCAAACCGAACCGAATCGAAATTATAAATCGGTTTTAAAAAGCAAATCGAACCAAACCATTAAACCAAACAAACCGAACCGTTTGATCCAAACTAATTATGTTCGGTTCAAAACCGACTAAACCGAACTCAATGAACACCCCTAGTCAAACTGTCAGGGAGAAAACCTAATGGCCGTTAGGTCGCTTCCATTTTTTTTTAAAAATAATCCAATTACTGTCAAATTTTACTGAATTGTTAGATTCACAATATGCTATCTCAAGGAACCAAAAAGGTTGTACATAAAAAGATGCCAGGTGCGAAACCATTTGCATCAGTGCTACAAATGGACACAAATATTAGAATTTTTTTCAAAGTGGTAACCATTCACACAACATAAATAGATAGCTGAAATGTAATCGTACCTTCATCTTGCTGGTATTAAGTATTAGAGTGTTAACTACATAAGTAACAATTAAGTTATAATTGAAAAGAAATATAAATAAAACATGAGTAGAACTAGGGTGTTCCTAAGTTCACCAAGCCTCTTTGTGAACTCCACTCTAAAATCTATTGAATTGGGGTTCAAACGATAAATTCAAATCGTTGAAATCCTTCTGCCTTATGAGTGATGCGTCTACATGTGAAAATTTTAAAGTTTTGAATTAATTTATTATAAAGTCAAGTGGTCAAAATTAGAAGGTTTATAAATTAATTTTAATGCATTCATTTTTTGGACATCTTTTGACCACTTGACTTTATACAAAATTAATTTAAAATTTTAAAATTTTCGCATGTAGACGCATTACTCGTAAGGTAGAGGGATTTCAACAGTTTGGATTCGTCGTTTGAAGCCAATCCAATAGATTTTAGAGTTGAATTCACAAAGAGGCTTGGTGAACTTAGGAACACCCTAGTTCTACTCATAAAACATAGAATATAGTCTAACTAACAATAACGTAGAGAAACATCTAATCAAAATTAGAATTAATAATATTGCACGTTATTTTTATAATTATATTAATATATTATAATTATAGTTACATAGAAATAAATTTCTTAAGAATAAAATTTACAATGGTTGAGGTCAAATTTTACTCAAATATTTTTTATAAAATTCATATTTAGAAATTATTTATCTAGTTAATCAAATCTACTTTATACATAATCAATCAAATTCTAAATCTATATTTTTTTCAAATCGGATAGGTCAATTCGCTTGGTTGGTCAGATTAATTGGGTCATCTTTGCATTCATGGGAAATAAAGAAAAGCAAAGTTACAGTACAGAAATTTAGATGGACAATGTAGCGCGGCTCTAATTTTACTGATTTGTGCGGGCTTCTATTTCACTGATTTGTGCCACTGGGTATATCGGATCTGCTTGTGGCCCATGGGCTTAGCCCAAAAATAAATACTCTGGAAATAAGGCTTCTTAGCTGTTAAATTGCCTCCGCCTTGGATAAGTTGGTTGTAGGGCTTTGGGCTTCTTAATCTTAACTTTTTTGTGAACTGAAAATGCACCTACACATGGTTTTGAAAAAAAAAAAAAATTAAAATTAACTTAATTACCTCTAATTTTTATCTTCCCAAGACCAAATTTTTATGTTGATAATTACTAGAATTTTTATTATTTATTATCTAGGTCTTCAATTACTACCTAATAAATTCAATTTCCACTCTGTTTATTCCATTTAATTAAATGTTTTAGATGTTTAATTAAAAAAACTATAATAAATTTCTTTTTATTTATCTTGATTATAACTATTATTATAACTTTATTAAGTAATAATCAAGATTAAATATTTACATCTTGATTATTGATCCGTACTGTGTTGAGGGAATTCAGGCCTTGTGGGCCCATTATACTTTTCCAATTTGTTGCAAAACAACCTTTTGAACCAAAAAGAACGGAGTAGGTCCGATGCCCATCGGACCTACTTTTAGGTTCAACGAGCATGATGACCGTCCGATCTAATTTAAGATTTGTGTGCACGAAAATTGAAACATACGCACACAGAGTTTAAAGCATTCCACACGAATCTTAAAGCAAATCGATGGTGATTAAACCCATCAAACCAAAGTAGGTCCGATGCCCATCGGACCTACTCTCAAGTGTGAACCAAAATCCTCTCTGGTGAAACTAGGAGATGTTCATCCTCTAGTTGTGGGCATGGCTGGAAGTTTTCCTATTTCGTACCATTTTGTGTGCATGATTAAAGAAAGGTCAATGCTTTTTCACATCTTTCTCTCTCTCTCTCTCTCTTGTTGCATGTTCACCTCAGGCCCACTCCATAAATGCCAAACTTCCTCTATGTAATCTATATATAGACATTTCTTTAGAATTTTGAGAATATTCATTCACTACTTTGCAACCTTTCTTTAATACTTTTCCTATATTTTACTTCCCACATAGAAAATGGAGGTAATAACCAGCGCCTGTGTAAGCAAAACCAATAGTTTCAATCCAAGTACAAGAAATGAAGAAACATCTACTTTCTCTTCTGAGGAAAGCGGTTGGACTTCTTATTTTGAAGATTTCCTTGCATCAAAGGAAAACAATGGAGGTGTTGTTATAGATCCTAGTGTTTCTCTGAGCTCTTCTTTGATCTCTGATGCTTCTTGTTCAAGGTGTGTGTCCATGAACACAAATAAAAGAAAAGAGAGGGGGGCTTTGTGCAATTTATACAAGGATGATTTTTTGGAAGACACTGCTTGCTCTCCTTTAAGTATAACTATTAACAATGAGGTAATTTTATCTTTCTATATATTTTTTTTAATATTTTTTTTTCTGTGGCAAAATTGCTTTAGATGAATAATTAATTAACAAGGTTTCTGTTAATCTTTGTGGTTTTCAGGACATAGAGGGTTCTGTAAAAGAGAAGAACATAAGGGACCAAGATGCAAATGACATGCCAAATGGGTTTGGTTTTGGTCTGGATTTAGTGAATAGTATGAATAAGATTGAGTGCACAGGTTTACAGTATAAAAGGAGGCATTTGACTATGCTCTCTTCCTATGTTCAAGGCTGTTGACTTAATTATGTATTTCATAATTCAAATAAATATATTGATGTTGTAGTTTATTTATTGGCTTTAACTAAATTCAATTGACAATATATACTGTGTTCCATTTGGGAACACAAAATAAATAAATTATCACGTTGACGAGCGAATTCCAAAAATTGTAAAAATACACAATCCCATTATTTCAAAAACTAGTCCAGATTCTCTAGCCATTTTTTCCAATTAACAGCTGCACAATTTTATAAATTTTGATGCTCGGGCCATTTCATAAATAAGGAGCTTTAAAAAAAAATTGCAATTTTTGTTCTATTATGCAATTTTTTAATTGGATTTTTTTAGTATATTAATAAATTAAATACAAAGTAAAGTTTCCCAAAACATTTAACCGATGTTTGTTACTGTTTAAGTTCGAAATAACTTTTGAGTAATTAGTTACTATAAATTAAAGTTAAAGTTTGTTTACTTGAAATAAAGTGGACTAAAATTAATGAATCAAACTCTAACTAGAATCACATTAGATATATAGTCGTAGGGTTTTTATCATCATTATATCTTGATAAAAAAATATATACATTTATATTTAAAAAAGAGAGCGTGCTACAAATGAAATTTAAGAAGTGTTTGGCGTTGAGATATTACATTAACAAATGAAATTTAAAAAAGTGAGCACTACAATTGGTGATATATTATATTAAATAACATGCATCATGAGATAATTTAAGAAGTCAACCAAACGCTTTTAAATAAGAGTTATATATCATGTGGTAACAATTATTCCCTTATCATTTCTCTTTATCATTTAAATATTTAATTAAACATGACTATGAAAAAGCACTACAAATGAATTTTTTTTAAATCACACTAAGTTTCTCTTTATCATTTAATCACACTAATTTTCATTAATTCATCCCTAAAAACCCACAGAAGTTCTACATTCTACAAGTACCTAAAAACCAAATTAAGTTTTTATGTCTAGATACAGATCAGACAAAATAATTAACATCCACAACAACTTCATTATTTTTGTTTTCCTCAAGTTTACTTTGCAACATGACCTTGAAAATTGACAAGTGTTCCTGTTATTCAGACATATGAGAAAAAGACCTTCACAAGTGTGGAACAAAATCCTCTGCTCTCCAAAAATCCTGCTCTTCCCTACTATCCTCTCTATCTCTTTCCTCTTTCTCTCTCTATCTTCTTTCTCTCCTTTCTCTCCTCCTCTTTTGAAGAGAGATAGAGAGAAAAGTGGAGAGTAGGGATTGAGCATGGATTCACTTGAGTTTGGAATTCGGATTGTTCTATCAAAGTTCGAGTTAATTCGGATTAAGTTAAAAAATTATTAATTTGCTTTAAAATTTGTGTTAATTTATAACAAGCGATTTATGATTCAAAGTCAAACTGATCAAAAATTTAAGTTACCTTATGACATATGAATTCCACAAATAATGTTATTAAAGAATAAGCCGAAATATTGTAAGAACATATATATTATGTAATATTCCGAACTGTACGCGGTTAAATTTGAAGATTTAACATCCAGTGTTATTTATTATGGTAAAAAATAATACGCTTTTGAGATTTTGAGATATGAATTATTTGGGTACCATTCATTTGTAACATTAATTGGATAAAAAATAACTATAAAAAATTTCTAAATGAGTTACCTAGTAAATTTGTGCTTAAATCACATCCAACAGCAAACATGGATTGCACCCAATCGAATTGTTTTTAAAATAAATACTTTGAAAAAAGTGTTATATTGGAGTAATAATCAATGGCACCATCCCACAATATACTACTTTAAACCTCTATTTATTCTGTTGTTTGAAATGTAAATGTGTTTTTTGCTTATAAAGGAATTCCTATAAAACAAGACCAGATGCACATGCATGCTCTTCCAACAATCAAAATAGAAATTTTCTTAGAGGTGTAGTGTACACAAAATATCAACTGTTCATAAGTCAATTTTCTGATGCTCATTTCTTTTCCTCCAACAATATCTAAAGGTAGGTAGCCTAATTCTACTGGTGCCATTAAATGTTAAGCAGTGCAATGCATGGCGTCTGACATGAAACTACGCAGTAATAATTACTTATTAGACCATTACATACATCGATCCCTTGACATGACTACATGCAGTAACAGGGAAAATGATTGTTACAACTTACAACTGCATGCCACCAAGAGATTGTTACTGCAATTGCGAAAACCTAGTATCCACGGCATATATTTCATTTGTCAGGCATGGGGCAGCACATGCATGCCACCAATGCAATGTGTTGCTCAAGTCAAGGCACCTATTTTTGAGGTTGTGTAGTCTCGCAACTTCACATGCGGTGCTTTGTTCTTATTTGGCAGTCGGAAATTTGGGACCATTTTCGGTTCTTCCAACTACAATATTTTTTTTTGAAAGATATGACCTTCATGAAAATAAGTTTTTGTTTCTCTTTATCGAAATCTTTTTATTACCATCAAAACTGTCAAATTTTATTTCGTTTCACCAAAATCCTCGTAAATCATCATGCAACGTCCTAACTGAGTTTCAGTGCAATAGTACCTGATTGTGTAGAATGAGATCTGAATCGTCCATTTTAATTTAGCACGAATCTCAAAGCATTACCGTATATAAAATTTCAAATAAATTGTCTAAAGTGATTTTGTCTCGGCTGGGAGCATTCTAAAAGGATACTCCCTAATTGAAGTATCTCATAGCTTAAGAAGGCTTATTCAGGATAGATCCGATTAAAATTTAACCTCTTATTTGGTCGTGGCTTAAAGGGTGGAGTAAGAGGTTTAGTTCTCGTTATTTCATCAAACGAGTATTAAAGTTGAGCCGGACTAAGATGGCATAAGCCGATCTTTAGGCCGGCTTAAATTAAATCACTTCACATGGTGATTTAATTTTATTGCACGTCATGACTTAACTCGAATGATTATAATAATATATTAATATTATATAATTAGTATATTATTATTAATAATTATTATTAGTATATAATTTAATAATTAATATCTTATATTGTTAATATATTAAATAATAATTATAATAATATTATAATAGATTATAGTTATTATTAATATATTAATAATATAATTAGTATCTTATTATTAATAATCATTATTAATATATAATTACATAATTAATATATTATATTGTTAATATATTAAATAATTATTATAATAATATTATAATATATGAGGAGGGATCCACTTACACACATTTTTTGGTGACACCCGATTACCTCTTATATTTTCAAAGTTTTCAAAGTCCAAACAATCGATCTAAATCGTTCAACATGATAGATATATTAAAATGTGATTGCAAATCAAATTGTACATTTTTTTGAATTTGTTTACTATTTATTAAGTATTTTACAAAATCGTTATTTTCAGACCATTGAATTTTTGTACCCATCTTAATAAATAGTAAAAAAAATTCAAAAAAATGTAAAATATAATCTGCACGCACATTTTAATATATCCATCATATTGAATGGTTTGAATCGACTTTTTAGACTTTGAAAATGTAGGGTGTAACACCACCTAAGTGATGTTCCATTTCAGCTGTCTAATTCACGCGAATAGATTTAAAACGACATTAATTTCAACTGTTCACTAATCTACACCGTACATACGAATCTCGACACGATTCAGACGACTTACATCAGATGTCAGATAGCTAGATTTCGGTTTGATGCTCATTGAAACCCTCCTCCCCCCTTGTTCACATCTCCAGTATGGGATACAAATTCGTTGAACAATTTTTTTTAAGTACTGTTAGTTGTTTAATTTCGATTGGTAACTAAAAAAATGCAAGTAAAAAATGGGTTGTTGTGCACAAAATCAGCAATTTGAGCCGACCCGTGTTAGTCTGGCATGATCTGATACGGTCTGTCTGACAAACCCATCGAATCAGATAAATTGCCATCCCGGTTTGGCCCGGCGAATTGACTATTGCTATTTAAGGCATCTCTATTTTACTCAGTATTTTAAAATTCGGTTATATTTGGTGAATAATATACGGCCGTATATTCTATTCAGTGTCCGGCCGAATGAAAAATAACTATTCGGACCGAATGCTGAATCCATGCTTTAAAAAAATTAAAAAATATTCAAAACCCAATAAAAGAGTTCTGGATCCGAATCCATAACCCATTAAATGAGCTCCAGACCCACCAGATAGATGTTCTCTTCAAGCGTCTCACTCAGAAATCTTTTATAATATCTCTATATGCTACCTTATTGTATTTAAGTACTGTTGGATTAAATATTTAATAAAAAATCTGCATATATAAATTCGAATAAAAATCCACATATTCAGCCGTATGCGGTGGAATACCGCATGAGAACCGAATATTAAAACACTGATTTTACTAAAGAAAAAAGCGGAAATTAAAGGTTGATTTGTAAAAACTGCTCAATGGAGAAGCAGCCATGGCTGTCACGGCATGGAAAAGGACGTGGAGGTGGGGACATGGCGCATGCACGTGGCCTTACACCACCTCTGTACCTTCATTTCAACGCCTCCTCTCATAATCTCATCTCTCAGTCTCACACTTTTTTATTCTTAGAAACTTAGAAATATATTGTTCTTTTGTCAGAATTAGAAGATGAATAATATTCTTTTGATATTATAAATGCACAAAGAAATCAAAACAATGTTCGGAATTCTTGAAGTTTCAGATTTTCCGTGATTAAACTTGGAGACATGTATTCAAGGGCAGATTCAGAATTTTGATCAGGAGGTAAGAAAATAGTAAATCAGATTTAAATAGCTAATTGAGTTTAAACTTATTAGCTAATTGGATATTAGAAAAAAATAATACTCTGACTTATAATTTCTAATAGTCTAACTTTTAATTATAATTACCAATTCGAATTCAAAAAATTATTCTATTTTTAACCTCAAATTTAACCTCAATTACATATCAACATTCCATAGGGGATCAAAATAGTCGGGGCCAATATATATCCACAAAAGTTCAAAATCTAGGGGGGCAGTTACCCCCTTAGCAGCTCAACCTGAGTTTGCCCCTGAATTCACATCACCCCGGTACCGTAATAGGGAATCTTTTACAATTACTTGATCTGGGCCGTTCTTTTTAACTTGGCACGAATCTCAAAGCCCAATAATTCTGCCCTCTCTGTCAGCCAGAATCTCAAAGCGGCTGGGAGTTAATCTCAAACCGTAAAGTAAAGGGAATCTCAAACCGTCTGCCCTGCCTGTATTGATTTTTTGATTTCTTCTATAACATAAAAAAAATTATCCATATATCTCTTTTCCAGAAAATATCTATTATATATTTTAAAAATGAAAAATTCTGCTCATCTCTCTATTATTTGATAGTTGGGACAAGACATGGCACATTATTTGCATTTTGGGCATATCAGACTACTTCGCTCATCCCCACGAGGGTTGCCTTTTGCACCTCATTTGTACCCCTCTCTCATTTATTGTTTTCTTGTTTACATCACCTCTCTTTAATTCCACCAATTATTATGTACACCTTTTTTTCATGAAAAATGGCAATGTATATTTTTTTTTCAAGTAATAACAAAATTTTACTGACATCTTGAAGCATGTATTTAGAAGTAATATTTTTAATTTATTTAAGAATGGTTGCTTATAAGGCTCTTTAAATGCTTGCATTAGAACAATATTTCCCACATGCTTGTCTTTCACTCTCCCTCTTTGAATTTTCATTATTAGTTTGATACTAATAATGAAAAAACAGCTATGTACAATTATTAGTTTAAACATATTTAAACATGTTCATAAATTTATTGTAACTTTCATTATATTTTATCATGCAGCTAAGTATTATTATTTTTACACTTCGAAATAAAAATATATATGAGTATTAGAAAATTTGAATTTTCTAAATATCACTAAAAATTTATTAAATTATAGAAATATTATTATTAGTTTCATAATTTGACAGAAAATTAAAAAAATTATTTAAAACTTTGAATTTTAAATTTAAAGACAAACAATTTTATTTTTAATTTATGAAAATAGTGAAATATAGATACTTATAGATGACATAGATATTGATGTCATTATCCACATCATATATGGGCTTATATCTAAAATTAAATCTTCTCTCCTTTTTCATTGAATATCATTCTCAAATTGAGATTTCCCAATGCTATTCTCACAGTATAACCGTACATGTATTTTAGCACATTTTCTTAACCATCTATGTGCATACTATGGATATGGATTCGCCTAGATTAATTTGTGTATTTAGGTATCTGTCAAATTTCATCGTGCATAATCTCGTCACAACTGGACAATCCCTAATTTTTTATCCAATCAAACAAGATTTTCTTAGACAAAATTAAGATGCTAGAGCTAATTTTTAAGTCATGTTTCCTCCTTCATTGAGATACCTCCTTGAGGTTTACATTCCGGGCATATTTGTGCCTAAGAATAAAACTCCTTAATCATGTTGGTTGTGAAGTAAGAGGTGGAATAAATCTGTTACTTTACACTTAAGTAGTTAAACAAGAAGAAAAATAAAATGAGTAAGATAGAGTAAGAGATGAGTTAATCTGGAGTAACTTACTCCACTTCTCTAAGTTGATTAAATTACTTCACACTTAACCCACCGTTAGAGTCCACTGTCATAGATAGATATTCATTTCCTAACATCTTACTCCTTCAAATAGATTAAGTTAAACCATAACGTAAACTACCCAACAACAAGATGTAAAATATGAGAAATAAAATAATGCAAGTGATTTAATTTTCATTAATTTTACTCCACAGTCAAACATGACCTAAGGCATTTCCTTTTTTTTTTTTCCTTCGAGTATTATTATTTTTTGTTGTCCATAATTTTCAAACTACTCATTTGAGAAAAATGCTTTCTTGCTTGATTAATCTATTAATTATGTTTCCACCGAGTTGTACTGTCACCAAATTTTTAATAATTTTGATTTTTTTTTATATTAGTTTTGTTGTAGAAACTTTGCGCTATTAATCTATAATTTTATTTAGACTTACTTACGGTATTATTTAAATTAATTGAGTATATTACATTATCACAATAATATTGTAGAGGTAATTTAGTATTTACATCACTTGCATGCTAATTTTTTTTTAACTAATCCAACTATCTAAATCCTATCATCATACCAAACAAACTTGAGCTCCTAAGTGGAGATAAAATTTCTAATTCTATAAAAATCATATGCATCAAGTTCAAATTCTATAGAAACCAAATTATGCTCAATGGGATGATGCAGAGAACTTGAATTTGTTGCAAACAAAATAATTAATAACTAATTAATAAATCCTGTATCCAGTCCAAGTCAAGCATGCATTGCTTTCAAAGAACACAAAATCACTTAAAATTCATTTAGTTAAGTTTGATTTAACCACTGATATATATTTGTCAATGGCACAGTCATTAGCAAAGAGATCCAATGACATATGATGATTAACTCTTGAGAATTCAATTAACAGTATTTGGTATAGTGATAAAGACAATATTATCTTTATGGAAGGATGTAGGTTTGAAATATGAATAAAAAATATTTTATTAGTATTAAATATAGTTGGATTACTTATCTCCAACCTTTATTAAAAAAAAAAAAACATTGAGGATGCAACATGCTGCTGCATAAAATTAAAGGATGTAAAAAATTTCATTAAATGTTATAGCAACTAGCACTGTATCTCTGTATACTGCATTGGCTAAGGTAGGGTATTCTCCAATCTATAATCTGTAGCGTATATCATGCATCCACGTCGACGTCGAAACGAGTTAATTATTATAAAAGATAAAGAAATATTAAAAAAATTTGAAAGAAAATGACCCACTAAATCATTTATTAAGTTATTCTGCAAGGATCAAGAAAATCAGGTATAAATTCTGCACTAGTGTTTCAATATTCGGTTCTCATGCTATATTCGGAAGGTCACTGCATACCATATATGCGGTATGCGACCGAATATGCGGATTCTTATTCGGATTTATATATGCGAATTGTTTTATTAAATATTTAATCCCACGGTACTTAAATACAATAAGGTAGCATGCAGAGAGGTTATAAAAGACTTATGAGTGGGACGCTTGAAGAGAACACCTACCTGACGGGTCTAGAACTCATTTAATGAGTTATGGATTCGAGTCCAGAACTCTTTTAAGGGTGCGTTTGGATGAATCAAGGAATAGCTCGGAATAGCAGCTGTTCCTGGGGTTAGGAATAGCTGCTAACCCAACATTTCATAGGAATAGCAGAACAGCAGCTAACCCGAGCTATTCCTTTGTTGAGAATAGCATTTTTTTTCACCCAAACGTGCTGTGTTAAGAATAGCTCGCTAGGAATAGCAGCTGTTCCTGGGTTAGCGCTATTCCTATGTCATCCAAACGCACCCTTAATGAATTTTGAATATTTTTTAATTTTTGTAAATCATAAATTCAGTATTCGGTCCGAATAGCTATTTTTATTCTATCAGACACTGAATAGAAATATATGGTCATATATTCATCGAACATAACAGAATTTTAAAACACTGTTATGCACCGTGATATGATTGGCAAAGAACAAGGGGGATGGATAGAAGGAGAGTAGAAAAATATAAAGACTTCTCATGAAGTGATTGATGTTAAATATATAAATAAGTTAAAAGGTATTAGGGAAACCGACGATGGATGTGTATCTCCTTTGTCAATAATTGGTGTCCTTTAAAATTCAAATTAAATGCCGACAAATAACTTATTTATATAGTAACTCAGGTCATCAGGTGCCATGCTATTTTAAATTAATTCACAGAAGTTTTGAATTTAAATTTTAATAGACACAAATGTGATGATGAATTTGTGCCGAAATTTTTATTAATATCCAAAAAAAATATATTAAATTTCAAAATCTACATTCTATGCGGGGAATTTCAAAATCTGTCCAAACTGCAAAAAGTTTATGCAGTAATTCAGCCTAAAACCACAAAAATAAATTTGCAAATTTGGTTTTGGAATTCCAAAACCGCAATTTTTTTGTAGTTCTAAGTTTTTTTAATTAAACAGAAATATTTATAATTTATTTATTTTTTGTATTGAAATATTAGAAATATTTTATATATTTCTTTGAAAATAAATGATATACTATATAATTTGATTTATTAGAAAGACTGCGACAAATAACTCGAAATAACATTTTTTTAGGCCGGATTTTTTGCGGCTGTAAGAAAAATTTATATATATTTTTTTGTGTGTTTTTGGAAAAAAAATGTTTTGAATTTGATGGTTCAAAAGTCACTTCTAAGTAAATACATAAAATATTGTCATTTTTTTATTCTTGAAAAAACAAAAAAATTCTTTGACATCTCTGACAAAATTTTGTTTGAAAAACTTTTTCTAATAAACTTTTTTGTTTTTTCAAAAATAGAAGAAAACCGATAAAATATTTAATATATTGTTAATTAAAAAATTCCGTAAGTAGTAAGTACACTGAATTAATGCCCAGGCAAGACACAGGGTACCTATCCTCTCAACAAAGAAAAAATAAATAGAAAAAAATATTTCGTATGCTCCATTGATTTGTGCGACTAGTCCAATCACAATGATATTTCACTTTTCAGGTATTCATTTGCTAGCTGTACTTGGTAGTATTCTTTAATCATTCCTACGTATTAGCCCTCATAGGCGTTTGTGCCGGTCCATTACTTACTGTAAAAGATTCCCTTCACTTTACGGTTTGAGATTAACCCTCAGCTGCTTGGAGATACGGACTAGCGCAGGGGCAGTATTGTTAGGCTTTGAGATTCGTACCAAGTTAGAAAAAACGGTTCAGATCCAGTAATTGTAAAAGATTCTCTGTTGCGGTACTGGGAGGATGTGAATTCGATTGCCTCCCCTCAATGAATTCGGATTTTTTTATAAATCATAAATAGAAAAAAGAAAATTAACAAATTAATTTGGTGGTTTCATTTTTTTATAAAAAAAATATAAGTATCGAATTCTTATCTCGGCTTGGACTATTTTTTTTTGTGCTGAATTAAATCTGGGTCTCATAAATTTTACAAGTTGTTAGGCAAAATGCCACATAAAATTAAAATTTCACTTTTGTGCCGAGTGATATACTATTAAAATTTCACTTTTCTGCAATTCTGATCCTATTTCGTTCCATTTTTTTCTTGTGCCGAAATAATATTTCAGCCCACTAGCTTTTTCTTTGTTTCGAAATAATAACCAATTAGAAATTTATTTTTAACCAATAAAAAGAATAAAACCCTCTGTGCCAAATTGGGAATTCGGCACAGAGGGGAAATTCATTAAATTTGTTGGGTCGAGTACTCAATTCTGCACAAGGAAAAAGAAAGCATAATTTCAGCAATTCCACTCAATCTTCGAACCGAAATAGCTGAAATTTAAAAAAAAAAAAAAATTCTGTGCTGAATTGGCAACTCGACACAGAGAGGGAAATTGTGAAAAAAAAGGTTGGGCCGAGTCCCCATCTCGGCACGGTCATAAAAAAAAAAAGGGTGGCCCGAGTCCTCATCTCGGTACAGTAGAAAAAAAGTTATTAAAACATCATGGAACCAAGATAATATTTCGGCGCACACAAAAAAAAATAGTCTAGCCGAATGCCCATCTCAGTACTTATGATTTTTGTAAAAACTAAAATCATCAAGTTGGTTTGTTAATTTTCTTTTTTCTATTTATGGTTTATAAAAAAAATCCCAATGAATTCCTATCCTCTGTTCTTCCTCAGCTTTGAAATTAGTACAAACACAGATCTCAAAAATCTCATTATGAAATAACACCTCCAAAATCTTATTATGAAACAAAAAAACAGAGGTTAAGATGCGATGTATAACGCAGATTGATTCTGATTATAAATTTATATCTTCATTTTAAAGCTCCAATATTTAATCCGAACTACTTAACGTGATTTTCATATAAAACTTTATTTGAAGATTAAATTTTATATTTATTTTTGAGATATTTTTTTAGATAGGTAAAAATTACTTATGTAAATATTCTTGATCATTCGAAAATAATAAGAAAATTCTGAAATTTATAAAGTTTGATCTCCTAGTAAATTTTCATGTAGAGAGCATGTTGAATGTTTCATATAAATTCATAATACAAATAAAGGAATTTATATAGAGGAATTTCTATGAACCATTCATAATACTAATATGATACGGACTCAAAAGGTGGCCCATATAATGGATCCTTTTTTTTTGTTTTTCAAATTTGTATAGCAACAGAAATACTGTGAGGGCATCTGTCACTCAATTAAAAAATATAGGCCCGTTTATCCATAAAATATAGGCCCATTTATCCATAAAATATAGGCCCATTTATCAATAAAATAGAGGAACCTCTGCATTCCACTTATACAACTGCCATTCCCTATGTTTCAAATCAAATCATTCATCCGAGAATTCTTGATCAAGTCAGATGCGATGAATTGGGCCTCGTTTCAAATTATAGTTTTCTTCAGATAAATTATATGCATATAATTTATTATGAAACTCAATTATTAAGAAAAAGTACAGAATCGTATAGAACCAATTTATAAATATGACATATTTAAAAAATATTTTTTATTAAATTTAATTCCTTTTTAATAAATTTCTGCCCCGAAAAACATTCTCGTTTCTTTTCTCTTCCAACAATCTTCGTCTTAAACACAGAAAGCATGTTTCTCAAATCATCCGGAATTTTCTATCACCTAAGGTACCTTAAATTTTATTTTTGAATCCGGACCGTCCGATCAATTTTGACAGAATTGTAAAGCGGCCACGTATATCTCAGTCCGAATTGGTCCGATTTTGATCGGATAGTTCTGATCCGAACTTAAAATTTGAATATGACTGAAACACTTAAAATTTGAATTGGTCCGATTCGTGCCAAGTTAAAAAAACGGTTTGAATTTTCCTTTGTAACTTTTTTTTTCTTGTCTATACAAATTGTTGAAACACTGTCTCCAACCTTCAAACAAAAAATGTCATGGCGAATAAAAAGTATAATTAAAACTACTACTGGCCTACAACACCAAGTTACTCGCTATACAAATAAGACTTCATTGACTGAATATGTAACATAGACAAGTTCCTAATTGAGTTGTTGTAATGCAAAAGCAACGAACCAAAAAGAGAGAAAATTGCAATGGAGAGAGGAGAAAAGTCAGAAAGAGAGATATGATGTTTTTCATTTTGCTTCTACTCTAACTAAAATAGAAATAATTGTATTTCTTATAGTTTTTAGTGCAACTTGCTGGACCTTCTGGAAACATAGAAATGAAGTATGTTTTCAAAATGCTCCAATTAAATCAGCAAGATATCTGATATGCTTAATAATTTCTTTAGTTTTATACTAGGACATGTCGCACTAAAAACAAGACAAAATGTTCAAGAAGAAGCTCAGGAATGGATCCCTAAAGAAGATGTTATGGATGCCATCTCTCTCAGAATCATTCTTCCAGAAGAAGATGAGAGTATCTCTTTCCAGCTCATAGAGGAGTCTTCAACTGAGAGCAACTGAAGGGAGGAAGACTAGAGCATGCGTTTTGTGATGACTCACTATCATTTCTTTTTAGTCATATTCATTTTATGTTTCTCTAAAAACATATCCAGTTAGCGCTATTTGGGTTTACTTATGTTTTGTGGTTACATGTGTCTTGTGTTTTATGTTAGCCTTCATGTATGATACATGCGATGTATTTTGAGGTATGTCTAGGTACTTAGGTTTTAAATATGGTAGCAGAGAGAGACAATTTCTCCAATGAATTATGACATCCACTGTGTTACAAACACTATGTTTCGTTTTTAATGAAACTGAACCTAGACCTTTTTAACAAAAAAGAAAGAAAGAGAGATATGATGTGGGAAGTCTAGATATTGTCTCTTTGGGTTTAGAGAGATAAATACATGATAGCAAAAGAGAATGCATGAAAGCAAGAACAAAAGACTTTCTAATTGACTGAAATTATTTTATCTGCAAGGATAAATAAAGTGCTTAATTACTTAGTGTCGGTATGGTTTGCGGATATTTTTGTAAGTAATAGTAATATTTTTAAAAATTTCTAATGGCTTATCTTCAACAATAGTTATTTTTTATTTTCACAGATAAAATAGATTATTGTTGATATTTGTAACATTTCTTAAATAAGGAAAAAAATCATTTCAATTGAATGGTCTAGAATTTTTGAAAGTAAAATTATATTTGCGGTCCATATAATGAACTATTTATGTGCATCTTAAAAATGTTTTATACTTGACATATAATTTCTTTATATTTAACTTCAAGTTTTATACCTTGCACGTAATGTGTTTATCATTATTTTTAAATTAATGATTATTAGAATGTTTGAGTTAAAACTTTCTCAAATAAGCAAAATACAACTTTCAGAATTTACATATATATCTGATATTTAAATCCAATAAATTTTATCGTCTCTTATAAATATATCTGATATGCAGGTAAATGGTGCATTTTTTTATTCTCTTTTTAGAACCAATAGTTTTCTTTCCTATCTAACAAATATTAAAAAGAACTTTTAATGCAAAAATTCGATTCTTGTAATATTTTAATATACAATAATACAAATGAAAAAATGCGGTTTGCATCGGTCGTTGTACAATTAAGGATTTAGAACCGTGGTATCATGGGTGCTGATTTCTTGCTCATAATTAAAAATAGAGAGTTCTCTCGATATATCATTTGGAATCAATATTTATACCAAAAGAAGTTGTTATCCTAATCAAGCTTATAATCTGAATCCGGATTTAAATGGATACGGATATTCTGGACGGATTTGGATTTTTATCTGATATTTCTAAATGAGTGAGCCTATGGTGCTATGCATAGCACGGATAGCTAGTGTACTATGGCTCAATATGGTACTTTTTAAAATTCTAACGGTCGATTCAACCGTTCAATGTGATAATCATATGAATATGTACTTGCAAACTAAATTTTATATTTTTTCAATTTTTTACTATTTTTTTAGATAGGTAGAAAAATAGTGTTTTCTCAATTGATCAGGATTCGGATTCGGATATATTTCTTGATATGTACTTGCACCACAGGCTCACTCTTTCTAAATTGATCTGGATTCGGATTCGGATATATTTCTCACCTCACAAACGGAGGTAATGTCCCCGCATCCATTCGGATCGTTTTTCTACCCACCGTCCAAAGCGGAGCGTATTCATTTCTTTGCAATCTCCTCTCTCCCCGCTATAGAGTATGTTGCAATGGCCATGGGTTATATATAAAGAGGTCAATCAATTATTTCCATCTGTTGTGGGACTAAAGAATCGGACATATATCCGAACAACGACATTCTTTTTTTTTTTTTTTTTACAAATTGCAGATTGCGCCGATTGGCTCTATAGAGCGTTCATTATTTTCTTTCACCGATGGAGATGCTCTAAGTCCAAATGAAAAGATATGGATCCAAATAAATTTCATTTTGCATATAATCAAACAATCTAGACCAGCATCGAACCAAATTATATTGTTTGAGATTCTGGACCAAGCTATTTTAAAATTAGGTCATTTTGGGTTTCTGGTTCATTTGAATTAGTCTCGGTAGGTTGGATTATGTTTTTTTTTTTTTTTTCAAATTGGATCCCTTTGATCGTTCATATATATACCCGTTGAACCGTCCGATTAACGATATGACAAAATCTACACCTACAACAGTAGAAGAAAATTTAGTGCTGTCAACGAGAAAGCTGGAACACTATAACAATTAAATTAAGATTGGTGGGCCCTTTGGAGACAACTGTAATTATAATTAAGGTCACCAATAAAAATTCCATTAGTCATGACTCATATAAACTTTATTAATTTTATAGTGAATAAATAAATAATACTTCGTTTTTTCTTTCCTGCTTTCACTTATTAAGTAAAATAAATTCAATATTGAAAGTTTCAAATGCTAACATTTTATTTTAGAAAAATTTATATTTTATTGATTGGGTAGGCAATTTTTTTTGTTTTTTACAATATTGAAATGATTTCTCGCGAGTTCTAAATTTGAGTGGTCAAAATACTTGATCGGATCGGAGCCGTTCGATAATTCATATATATTTGTTCCACACAAAATTTACAGTTGTATGTGCGAAAATCTTGATACGAATGATACGAATCGGACGACTCTAATCTAACATCAGATTTTCATAAAAAAAAATCCGATGAATTTGTATTATGGATCTGGATCATCCAATCAGAATCCGTAGAACTATTAAAGTGGTCCTGTATATTCCACCTCAGATTGGATTGCTCCAGATTCCGATCGGACGGCCGTGATCCAAACATAAATATTAATAATTCGCCTCCGATTTCCATTCTGAAACTTCCATTGGACATGAAACAAATGAGGGGTTGTGATTTATATTTGATTATTTTGTCATTGTCAGGAGCTAAATCCAAGCCCGTGCAGAGAGGCAAATTGAGACAACATAGATAAGATGAAAAAGTTTATAGATTTGATGATAAAAAACAGTGAGAATCTCTATTAATTAGTACTCCCGTGACTCTCCCAGCGGTCTATTATTAATTTTAATTATTTCTACTGTTGTTCCCCTCCAGTTTTCCGTTCACTTGAGATTTAACTGCTGCATTATCATCTCCATTAAATGAAAATTATTCAAAACAATGCATTTTGGTATTGTATTACATTATTAATTAATAAGTTAATTAAAGGAAAGTTACTTAAGCCCTAGTTGAATAAATTAAAATGATCAACTAATATAGGTTGCTTATTTCTTAGCTTCGGATTTATTCAAATTCAGGTCTACCTAGCAACCGAAGTAACATGAATCTAGGGCTGTCAAAAAAGCTCGCGGCTCGCTCGTGACTCGTCTCTAGCTCGCTCGGTAGTGGACCGAGCTGTTAACGAGCCAGCTCGGGCCAAAATAAACGAGCTGAGCCAGGGGTCAGCTCGGACCGGGCCAGCTCGGCTCGTTAAGCTACAGTGGATTTAAGGTTTAGCCCCGTATAATTTTAAGTCCAGTCTCATTTTCAAAGGCGTAATTATGCAAAATTGATGTATTTTCGGTTTGGGAAGAAATAATATGGGCTTCAGTTACTTGAAGATGTGCCTGCTGGACGATTTCTTAAATTTTTTGAATGAGCTTTCTTATTTTTTATTTTTGAATTTGTATATTAACAACCCAATAAAGCCCAACGAGCCAGCTCGGGCTGGCTTGTCACAAGCTGAGCCAAGACTTTTGGCTCGGGACCCCTAGGTCCGGCTCGGGCCAGAATTAACGAGCTGAGCCAAGGCCCAGCTCGGCCCGAGCCAGCTCGTTTACAGCCCTAAACATGATATGTTTTTCTATCATCATTACTGTTCCCATATGAGAAATGTGAGTGAGACAGGTAGAACATGAAATTTGTACTGATTAGGCGACTATAAACTCTAAGGTCCTGTTTGGCCTACAGGCGGGAACGGAAACGGGAACGGGAATGGATTGAACTCTAATTTGAACTGATGTTTACTGAAAATACGAAGTTGAACTGAATTTTTTTTTTTCTCACGCGCACAGTAGCAGAGCCGAACAGGCCCTAAATTTGTTGTTGATATGTGCTTTTAATGTAAAAGTAAAATTAAATAGCAATTGTTTCTTCAATTAAACTTAGTAGCATAGTCATGTCATAAGTGGCATTTACCTATCCGTCCAAAATATTTTCCAAAATATACTTCTATCGTCATGCTTTTTACAAAATAAAATATAAAAATATACTTGTGTTTAAATTAATTATACAAGAGGAGGGTTCAAATGCCTTTATTTTTTGTGCCTCCACCATGCCTCCATTTTTTAAAACTTTAATAACTCAAATTTTAAAACTTAAAAGTCAAAATAAAACCGTTGGATATGATCTACATCATTTTATCTACGTGCTCATAAAAAATTATCACATTTTGATTTTGTTTTTATGTGAATCAATAAGTTGAAAAATCAACGTCTAGAAATTATCCACATTAGTACGTTTTTTACAAGTTCTTGATGACAACTAAAACAAAATTGAAATGTCATAATGATTTACACGTGTATAGATAAAATGATGTAGATCATATCCAACGGTTTTATTTTGACTTTTAAGTTTTAAATTTTGAGTTATTAAAGTTTTTAAAAATGGAGGCATGGTGGAGGCATGAAAAATGGAGGCATTTGAACCCTCCTCATTATACAATCATACTTTGCTCTAAATTTCTACCATCATTCATTTTCTTAAATGTTATAAAAAGGAGTAAACCTCATCCTGCGACCCATAACAAAAATGCAACATCAATTTTTAGACAAAACTAATTACTAGTTTAGAAATGTAGTGTCATTCGAGTAAAAATAATGAACTTATTTGATAAAATTTCTAACTCTCACATCCTTGAAATTAATTTTAGAGTTCTATTAAGCCACATCAGCAACAAATTAAAAAGCAGAAATAATTTGAGCTAATCATTTGACCAGGATAGAGTTTATAAATAGTTTCTTTATAAGAAACTTGACTGCATAGTTTCTAAATAATAAACTCTCCCACATTCCTGAAATTAGATTAGAAACTGCCACTTCAGATTAGAAACTCTAATAGTGCCAGACATGTATATGCTCTTACCAGGTAAGTGCATGCTACTTCAAAAAAAAAAAAAAACAAAAAAAAAAGTGTTGTGAGTTGGTAACATGACAGTATCCTACTCTCTCCATTAAGAGATAAATGGAGAGGAATGCGCCAATCTTGCAGAGGAGAGAGGGAGAGGGAGGCCCGGGCAACCACCACAAAATTCCTTGCAAACCAATGACAACATTTCAAAGTGGAAACATCCCTCCTTTTTCACAATTTACCCTTCTTCTCCTTTTTGACTTTCTATTTCTGTAACAAAATTAAAACTCACAAGTCACCGCCTTTCATTCGTTCGCTGGTCTCTCTCTCTCTCCCCTCCCCTTCTCCCCCCTCATCTCTCTCTTCGACAAGTCCCTTGTCATTGTTGGGTTGTGAAATGACCCTTGACCTTTCCCCCATAAAAATATTTCTTCTGCATTGATACATCAAAGGGGGAAAGTGAAACAAGGGGTAATAGATTTGTGGAATGAAAAGCACACTAGAATTATTTGGCTTCCATTAGAGGTGCGTAATGATGCATTTCTCTTCATTTTTAATTCTTTTAGATTCTCCTTTGGTGTAGTATTGTACTATATTTTGATTTAATCCATCATCCCAAATTTGCAGGATTTTTCTTTTATTATTTTGGTAAGGTTGCTTTTACATTATCTTGGTTAAGTATTGGTATTAAATCATTAGAATCTGCTGATGATTTTAATTTGATTTTTGGATAGTATTTCCTATTCATCAATCAATGCGTTGATTCCAATAATTAAACCCCAAATCACGGATGTAATGATGAAAAGTGAAAATTTCATTTGCATAAGTACCCGCTGAAAATATTAAATTACCAGTTTTCATGGATAACTGTTGAAACTTAATAACACAAGTCATATTCATCTAAACTTGTTTCTTTTAAAACCAATGTATATAAATAAAGTGATATACAACATAATTTTATCTAAGTTGAGATTGGCTCAAGGGCCTTTTAGACAAATTATCAGTTCATTGAGGGGTACAATTTTTTTTGCATAGAAATGTACATGGGGTTGATACTACAAATTTGTACTATAGGACTAACATAGATGGAGATTGAACTTTAATTGAATGTGGAAGTGGCAATTATGGTCTCAATCAATGCATCTGATCATTGCATGTAACATAGACAAGAAAAAAAGTGTGAACCAAGTGAGTCACTAAATGGCTGTCCACACCACATAATTGTGCATTTAATTGGGTGGGCGGGGGGGGGGGGTGTCTCTTCATGACTCTTATTTATTTGTGTATTTTTAAAGTCTTTTTTTCAGAGATAGAGAGAGATCAAATTGTTAACCACGATGAAAGGGTTCTTCAAGGGCTTCAAAAATATGTTTGGTAAGTTATTATTTTATTTATTTATTTTGCAATATTTCATCTGCTATGTTAATTTGTCCTCTGTGAATTATTGCAACTACAAGTATTTCATATATGCAAATAGAAGTATAGGATACTGAGGCACGGTATCAGCAATATATCAATAATATACTTGGCCAGCATTACGTGGCGAGATTTGTATCAAATATTTGTGTTTAACATTCCTTTGTAAATAAAAACTAAAATATATGGTGTATTTGCAACTGATACTATGAAATATTATTTTCTTTGTTCATATATAGCTGCAAAGGAGCATGAGATGGAAATAGGCTTGCCAACAGATGTAAAACATGTATCTCACATTGGTTGGGACCGCTCATCTGACCATGCACCAAGTTGGGTATGCTATGACATAAATATATATATACATATATATATAAAAGGATTTATTTTTGTTTATATCTCCACAATAAGGGATATTGATATTTTAAAATTGTCAATGGAATTGAAAAATACAGATGAAAGAATTTCAGACAGCAGCTGGTTACACATCTGCTGCACTTAGCAATATGGCAAACGAGTCTCCCTGGGTTAATCGAGGTTTGTTTCATTTGTTTGGTTGAAATATATAGAAATGTAGAAAATTACTAGTGTGTACTTTATCGTGTCGAGTTCTCTCCTCCTAAAATATTTTATTTCTCAAATATTGTATTTTTTTATCAACCAGTATTCTATATTTTTATTCATGATAATTATTGTCTAAAGTTTTAATTCATATTAATTTCCACTGTTATATTTATAAGCAGGGATTTTGACTGAGCCAGATTCTAATAGATCACTATCTGAATCATTTAGTAGCATGAGGCATAATAGCACAACCTCTACACGCGAAGAGGGAAAGCCATCTAAGAAAATTCGGCGCAAGAAGAAGGCCAAAAACCCGGGCTCCCCTGGTTCAACCAGTTCATCTACTAGTCGTGTTAAAACAAAAACTAAGATCAAAACTTCAAACTTCCGCTCGTGTGGGGTTGATTCTGAAGGCACATGTGTGGCCAGTACAAACCCGTACCAAACGAGCTGTGCACATGAAATAACCTAATTTCATGTGTGATGATATCTGGTATTCTGGTAGGATGAGGTATTAACATAGCGAGCTTGACCGGCATTTGATCAATTTTTGTATGAGGTACGTATTAGACGACGCAATTATGTATTGCTTTTGTATTGCAAAATTTATGGCTAGGGTTTGAGTCGTCGACTGTATAAAATTGACCACCCCTAGGTTTCAGAGGTGAGAGTTCTGCTTCATATATTCAATTAATGTATGTAAGGCATATTATTTTTCGTTTGATGAACTTTTTTATTGATTCATTTAGCATCATACGATTTATTATAAAGATTCTATTTAGTAACTTGTAATTGCATTGTACAAATTTAATCTAGTTTATTGTGACCTTATTTGGGGGTCCAAGCAATCAATTTGGTGTTTTATTCTTGGAGAATTTCCATGAGTACATATTCTTTGAATTTCATTTCGTTGAACTCACATAGTTTTTTTTTTTTTGAAACCTTGGCCACATAGTTTATGGTGTAATACAAAGTAATGCGTGATGTAGATCATTGGTGGTTACACAGCTTACCAAATTTCAAAAAATGCAATGAAATTTGTTCACTGAAATGACAGAAAAAAATAATTTTCGGAATGAACAAAAAAAGTAATATTTTACAACTGCAAGATGGAAATGCTTATACCATTTGCAAACAATTGCACAAGCTTATGTGACATTTTTAGACTACTTGTTAATGCCTGCAATTGAAATTACAAATGTCACATCGTCTGTTTCAATTTCGTGATGCTTTCCGAATTAATGGAGGTTTAATTTGCTTTAGTTGATGTTTCAACTAATGTTGCTTAGATTGTCAGACAATATGACATCAGTATATAGTGTCATTTTTATTGTACTATATAATTTTTTGTTTTGTAATGAAACTGATGAATCTGTCCACTATTACCAAAAAGGGAAAAGAAAGTTAAGACGCTTACATTGCATCTAATTGAAGTTAGTTCATTCAGGATTCACTATTTGATCAAGATCTAAAGGTTCTAATTACAAGTGACCACGTGTCGTGCCGTGACCAGATCTTTCGCGTGTCGTGTCATGTTGTGTTAAATTTTTAAAAGATGGTTACGCCACGCAAAGGGTTACGACATAAGACACGCGAGTCACGGCACGTAACTAACACGTATGCCGTGCCGTTCAGTAACAGAATCGGCTCCGTCGTACCATTTTTCCCACTTAATTAAGGCGTACCATTATTGCTGTTGTTGTTTCCATAATCTCAAATCAAAGTCAATAATATGTTATATGTTTTATTATGTTATCTTTTTCATATGGATTTTAATTGAGGCAATTCAATGTTTCTGTGAAGAATTGAAAGGCAAGTTGCAAGTTCTCTATTTTGAGTCTTTACAGAAAGTAATGTAGTCAAAATTCAATGTTAAGAAAAGGTACATGTTTTGCATATCATTAGATTGCCAACATAGGTTTTTAGGAGCTATTATATTTGGTATGTGTTATTTTCTTAGGTGATCAGAAAATAATTGAAGTGTCTTCAAGAAACACGAAGCAGTCGAGATATATATACTAAATAAACTAAGCAAATTATTCTCAAAATCTAATCATAATGTACATTATCTTTCATGAGCAAAATTATCTTTTTTTGTTTCAGCTCATTTTTTCTTCTCTTATTTTTTGGTGCTCCAAGCGCAGTCAAAGACTAAGCTATCAATCAAAAGTTCAAAGCATTAGCTATATATATTTTTAGTAAGATTAAAATTCACCATTGATTTTATGTTTTAGTCATGTTTCATATTCTTATTTCTATTTTAAAGTCCGAACAGTCGATTCGAACTGCTCAACATGATTTTTTTCATATTAAAATATTCTCGGAGACCAAATATTTTTATTTTTTTTACTATTTTTTTTAGATACGTATAAAATCATTGTTTTCAGATGATTTTGAATCATCAAAAACAGTGATTTTGTACCTATCTAAAAAAATAATAAAAAATTTTAAAAACATATAAAATTTGGTATATATTCAAGTATTATGAAGATCATATTGAGCAGTTCGAATTGACTGTTTGAATTTTACAAAAGGAGATAAGAATGTGAAATATAATTAGCGCATAAAACTAATAATAAATTTTAACCCTATACGTTTTTCTTCTCTCCTCTTAAAAAAAACCGACATTTTTATTAATATCCAAAGTTAATTACAAAGTAATAAATATATCCAGAATTTCTTAGTTTTTCCAAAAATGTCCAAACCGGTCAGATTATGGATGGTTTTCTCTTTTCCCAGAAGCCGGCCAGAATCTGACCCGTTTTTTTTTTTAACCCGTTTACACCTTATAAATACCCTTTTTTTTCTCTCATCCACACAACTCACTCATCTCAACTGATTTTTTTCTCTTCTTTAAGGTAATTTTTTTTATTAATTAATTTTTTTATTTAATTTAGGATTTATGGTTTATGGTACAGGGTTTAGGGTAATTTGTTGTAATTTAGTATAATTAGCACAGTTGACCATATTTCAGGGTATTTTGGCCTTTTTTTAACAAATTAGGCTAATTAAGTGTAATTTAGCCGAATTTAGCATAATTAGGATAATTAGACCATTTGAGCATATTTTACCGAAATTAGGCTATTGTAGCATATTTTAGGTTATTTTAACCGCAATTGACCAAAATTAGAATATTGTAGTCTAATGTAGCATATTTTATATTTTAGGTTATTTTAACCGCAATTGGCCCTTTTTAACATATTTTACCAAAATTAGAATATTGTAGTCTAATGTAGCATATTTTATGTTATTTTAACCGCAATTGGCCTATTTTAGCATGTTTAAGCAGAATGAAGCCTATTTTGGCCCTTTTTAGCATATTTTACCAAAATTAGAGTATTGTAGCATATTGTAGCATATTGTAGCATATTTTAGGTTATTTTAACCGTAATTGACCTATTTTAGCATTTTTAAGCATAATTAAGCCTATTTTGGCCCTTTTTAGCATATTTTACCGAAATTAGGGTATTGTAACCTATTGTAGCATATTTTAGGTTATTTTAACTGCAATTGGCCTATTCTTGCATGCCCTTTTAGCATATTTTACCGAAATTAGGGTATTGTAGCCTATTGTAGCATATTTTAGGTTATTTTAACCGCAATTGGCCTATTTTAGGTTATTTTTTACATCAGGATGCGTAGAGGATGGTCTACTGCTCGTCCAGTAGTTGACGAGCCGATCAGTACTAGCAGCACCGAGCATTTCAGTTCTCTCCTGTGGATGTCCCACGACGATCACTGAGTCTCACTAGCTTCTCGTGAGGTACATATCTTTTTTTAGGTTTTCTTTAAATTTGGTTGAGTTTAAATTTTGTTATGTTAACACCATGTGGATTACATTTTTCAACGTATGACATGTTTCTTTTAGATGTTAAGTTGCAGTGCGTTCACATGTAGTACTACGAGGTGATGGACCAGTACCTCATCAATCTGGGTCTCTACTAGGTTGTGGACATCTTGCAGACTGAGAGAAATATCATCAATGCATCTCTCATCCCAGGACTGGTGGAGCGATGGTGTCCCGAGACGCACACGTGTCACATGCCATTTGGAGAGATGACAGTGACACCCCAGGATGTGAGTGCCCTTTGGGGTTTGCCTATCAGTGGCACACCCGTATGTCATATCATATTATCAACTATCACATATTACTTGATAGCTTTGTATTACAACTAACATATTCCTTACAGGATGAGCCACAAAGGGCGACTGGAGTGGGACTGGAGCAACCATTTGCAGGAGTACTACATTACGGCGGCGGATTCCCTGTATCGGGACTTTTATCATGAGCCATATACGCTCCTTCAAACCCCGGGACATACCCTATTGAGGTACGAGACTTGGTACATGTAGGTCTGCATGGCCACTGTATATCTGTAGGGCAATTACGGTGCCCATTTACGTGACAAGGTCAAAACCGATGATGGTTACACACCCAACAGCATCAATTGGGCGGTAATGCACATAAAACTACATAGTTTTTTCCTAACTTGGTACATGCAAGGAATGTACCTCAAGGTTTGATCTGACAATTTTTTTTTTCAGCTTTTGTCCTCGATCAAGGAGTGCGGGCATGGGATCACCATGCTGGGAAAGAAGAACCGGAGACATCTTGGGTACCGCACCCTCAAGAAGAATGTGAATTATGTTGAGGATGCCAGACACGGTGGGAAGCTCATCATCATGCTGCGAGACGGCGGAGAGAACATCAACTATCATGAGATAGATCCAACCGAGCCTAACGCGAGCCCAGTTATGCTACAAGATATGCCACCTTACCCCGATGGGCATCTAGAGTGGGACTACCATCATTGGGTACTGTCCAATGCTGGGTGGGAGGCATTCTACGATGAGCATGGACGTCCGATTCAGACTCAGATATGTCATATTTCAGTAGCTATCGGGTTTGTACAAATTTCTTCATTCAAATCAAATTTACTAAATTATGTGTATGATTGCACGGTCCGGCTGAGATGCCGCCACAGCCACTGCCTCAAGAGTCCTTTACTACGGATGTCGAGTCTCTCTCGTACAGTCTCGATGAGATTGGGGTATACGAGGAGGGTTTTATGTCTACACCGCCAGTACCCCGATATGGGACAGAGATGCCACATGATAGAGATGCTAGTGGTAACGGGTCTCATACTCAGCTTGACTTTGGGACTGGGCTCGCTGCATCCATCTTCGGTACATCCCTGCCAGTCAGTCTCTAGGGGTGAGTACAGATGGGATACTGCCGAGCAGATACACAGCTACGCCGATGCTGGTATAGAGACCCCGAGAGAGAGAGCCTGGCCGCGCGAACGTCGGGCGAACGTTGGAGTACCGCCTGAGCGATGGTCCCCCTCTCCGTTTCAGTAGTACCTGGCTAGTTTTGTACTATTTATATTTTGGTATACTATTTTTGGTGTTTTATGTTTGGGTTATCCTATATTTCAGTTCTTTTGTGTGTGTGCTTTTATGATACTATTTTTATTTTTTCCAGATAAAATAAATTATCATGATATGCTAAACAGAAAACACTATAACAATAACAATAATAGTACAACATAAAATATAAACAGAAAATATTAAATTTTTTTTTGAATAAGTGCTTTAAACAACATAATACGTACTTTAAAGATTAAAGACACACCAATTGGCGCATCTCAAAATAAATTGAGTCGGTGTGAGTGAAACAAGTACTCAGAAAAATAGTCAAGAAAATAATATTACAATACAATGACAAAATAAAATTACACTACATAATCACAAAGCAGATCATGTACAAGAAGAAAATAATTTGTATGTAAAAAAAAAAATATGAGGAAGCTGGTCAGATTCTGGCCGGCTTCTGGGGAAGAGGAAACCGGCCAGAATCTGGCTGGTTTGGACATTTTTGGAAAACTAAGGAATTCTAGGTATATTTATTAATTTGTAATTAACTTTGGATATTAATAAAAATGTCGGTAAAACAAATCTCTCTTTATCGATAGCGTAGAAATCGACTTAACCCAATCTTGTGGCCTCTTAATTGAACGTCTTCTTTTATTTGCTGCTTGTATTCTCCAAAGGTGAATCTTTTATAAATTGTAGGATCTGAATAGCCTTCAATGGTGGTATCATACGATGGGCACAAAAAATACGCCACAGAAAATCTCTCAAATCTTGAGTTTGCCACAACTCTGTGTTTCACACTCTTGTACAAATTATTGCTCCATGCCTGCATTTTTTTTTTAATTTGCTATGATGTTAATGTTTCCAAATAAAAAATTTAAACAAAAAAATCATTTCTATTTTAATTTCTCAATTCTCGAGAAATTAAGATACATATAAATTTCTTAAACTGCAAAATTATACATTATATCTCTAATTTTGAAATGTAATGGAAGACAACCAAATAAAAATTGAAGAAAAATAAAAAAATCATGAGCCCCTTTTGTACTTAATTAATAGGTTTCCATGTAAAAATTTCCTTTCTAACTTAGATTTATAAAATAAAAAGCTAAACATTACGAGAAACTGATATAAATTTGAAGAAATTAGGAAAAGTTTGTAATAAAAGACATGTGGATGGATCCGGAGCAGATCTACAGTCAATGATAAAAATACTTAGCCACTCTTATGATTTTAAAATTTTAAATTAAACTTACTTATTTTTTTAATTTTTTTTATATAATTCAGCACTTTCATAAAACGCTAAACTTAATTATATCTGCAACTTACTAGTTAGAATTTACTTTAAATTCAAATTACATTTATATATATTTTATGTTTCGGTTTGTGATGCGAATTTAAAGTAAATACCTGGAATAAATCTCCAATATTGATTATCAAAGCGCCAGGATTAGGCCTGACATTGACCCAGCTTCCTTCCTTCATCAGTTGTAATCCACCGACCTGATCCTGATATAACACCGTTAGAAAGTCACTGTCAGTGTGTGGAGCGAGTCCAAATGCACCGCTTGGCTCTTGACATGGCGGGTAGTGATTCAGTCTTAGGTAGCATGTGTTGGATGTACAACATTTTTTAATGTATTTCCCATTCATGTCTCCTAGTTCTGCTCCCAGTATTGATGCCATCTCATGTGCTAGTTTTGACATTGCCTTTGACACATCTTGAATGATTTTCCTAAATGTTATCAACTTTTATGTTAAACATTGAGATCATTCTAAATGGAATAATAAGTATAAATGTAATTAGTGATAATTAATTCAATATTTGATGACCATTAATGCTAAAAAATTTACATGATGCACAAACATAATTTAGCTAATTTTTTTAAAATGAAACTATCTTTTTTAAAATAAAAAAAAGATAGAAAAGCATGTTTGTTTTATTAACTGAAATTAGTTACATAAGAAGCATTGTTAAATATCGGTACCTCATGTTATCTCCAACTGATTCACTAATTGAGTTGAGGGGGATATGATAGGCCTCAGACCACGACAATTGCTCCACATTAGTAGCAGACGGTGTACCCCAGCAATAATTCTCCGGTGCTAATTCTAACAGCTTCTCCTTTTTCTTTTTCTCAAAGGGTTCACGAAATAAATTTATTTGAAATTTTTTCAACTGAAAAAGTAGATCATGAGAAATACCATAGTTTATAACCTGGAAAAAACCCCATTCTGAAGCAGCTAAAACAATTTCATTTTTACATTTTTGTACTATATCAAAGTTGTTACTAGTTAGATCCCTAAGGTCGATTATTGGGAGATTGCATTCTGCAGCACCGATCCGACTGGGATCAAGTAGTTGGGGATGGTTAGCAAAGAGGGTCTTGTAGGTTGACGACAATGGTGGGTTTGAGTCCATTTTGCAACGTGTAGTATTAAATAATTATTCTGCTTCAATTGCTAAAAAAACTGTAACAAAAAGAAAATACAAAATATCTGTCAGTGCCAGCGCATCAATTGGATTGGAGCTTGATGTATCTAAGCCATGCATTTATTTATGTTTCGCAAAAAAAAAAAAAAAAAAAAAGAGCCCTGCATTTTGTCTTATCTGGCATTCCAAAAGCGATCCGTACTGTCCAAGAATAAAATTTTTGTCCTACTTCAGTTAATAAACAACAGAAAAAAAAAAGTCTAAGCAAAATAACGGTAAGCAACTAGAAAAATATTCTGATAATTTTTCATAAAGACATTTCGAATAAGTTATCTCAACTTGAATAATTATCATATATTAATTAAACAACAAAAAGTACGCACTTATCGCGAGGGAACTCCGTCGCAAAAAGTATTGTTGCAAAAAGAAAAAGCACAGTTATGACGGTACTCTGTCGCGAAAAGTGCCTCGCGATAAGTGCCTACTTTGTTGTTGTATCACATGCATATACTTGTACATATATAATAAGCACGCTTAAATTGTCTATAAAAATTGCGATTAATCAGCTATATATATATAACAATTAATTATTTGGATGTGCCACATTTCCCGAGCACAAATTGGTTTTTATGGTATTGGTATTTACTTCTACTACAAATGGCTAAATGACTTTAATTTATATAACCACATAGAGATAAAAATGAAATTTGATAATATGTTCTTATTTAATACGATAATTTCAAGGCATAATATTTCATTCTAATTAATATATATAGAGAGTGGCTAATATCAAAACGTTTGCACCAAGGTCCTCGTGCAACCAAGTCGTTTTTGGATTTTCAAAGTCCAAACGGTCGATCCAAACCGTTAGATGTTCAATCTATATTAAAATCTGCTTGAAGACCAAATTTTATATTGTTACTATTTATTAAGCTACTTTGAAAATTGCTGATCTGGGTGAACAGTAAAAACAGTGCAATCAAATGATAGCAATTTTCAAAGTGGCTTAATAAATAGTAACAAAATTCCAAAAAATGTAAAATTTGGTCTCCAAGCAGATTTTAATATAGATTGAACATCTAACGGTTTAGATCGATCGTTTGGACTTTGAAAATCTGAAAACGACTTGATTGCACGAGGACTTTGGTGCAAACGTTTTGACATTAGCCACTCTCATATATATATATATAGAGAATGGCTAATATACAAACGTTTGTTCCTGGGCTCAGGAACAAACGATTTGGTTCTCCGATTTCCAAAGTCCAAACAACAAATCTAAACCGTTAGATGTTCAATCTATATTAAAATCTACTTGGAGACCAAATTTTACATTTTTTGGAATTTTTTTAATATTTATTAAGCTGGTTTGAAAACCGCTGTTTTTCAATGCTGCAGAAATTTAATAAAAACAACGGTTTTCAAACCAGCTTAATAAATAGTAAAAAAATTCCAAAAAATATAAAATTTGGTCTCCAAGTAGATTTTAATATAGATTGAACATCTAACGGTTTAGATTTGTTGTTTGGACTTTGAAAATCGGAGAACCAAATCGTTTGTTCCTGAGCCCAGAACAAACGTTTGTATATTAGCCATTCTCTCTCTCTCTCTCTCTCTCTCTCTCTATATATATATATATATATATATATATATATATATATATATATTTGCCATAAACGTGTCGAACCTAAATTTATATAAGCCAAATGTATCATTTTCCTTATGAGTAAAGTACTAAAAAATACATAGTTATAGTGATATATATATTACTAATAATTTTCTGCACAATAAGACAACGAAAGATATGCAATTCATGCAAGTAGACTAAAGTAGCAAAACATAACATTTCATATAGCATACTTAACAATCAAGATTTTTTTTTTTGGTGGGGTTGGGGGGGGGGGGGGGGGGGGGGGGGGGGGGGGGGGGGGGGGGTTGGCGGGGGCGGTGGAGATTGAGATGGATATTAATTATCTTTATTCAACGGCAAGTGGCCTACTTGTGTCATTGGTTAGATAATGCCATTTTGTTCCGAGCCATAGAAAATTACTAAGAAAAGGAAATGTACTTTTTTCCCTTTCCTTTCCTTTTTTATCTCATAAACGTGTCGAAAATAAATTTATATAAGCCAAATGTATCATTTTCCCAGTGAGTAAAGTACTAAAAAATACATAATTATTGTGATATATATATATTACTAATTTTCTGCACAATAAGACGAATGAAGATGCAATTCATGCAAGTAGACCAAAGTAGCAAAACATAACATTCATGTAGCATACTTAACAATCAATATTTTTTTTTTGGTGGGGCTGGGGTTGGGACAAATATCATCCCTTCACTTTACGGTTTGAGATTAATTTCCAACTGCTTTGGAATTAGGGCTGACGGAGGAGACAGTATTGGGCTTTGAGATTCGTGTCAAATTAAAAAGAACGGTCCAGATCAAGTAATTGTAAAAGATTCTCTATTACGGTATCGAGAAAGATCTGAATTGTGAGGTTGGAGGGGCGGCGGTGGAGATTGAACTAAAATAATAATTATCTTTATTCAACGGCAAGTGGCCTACTTGTGTCATTGGTTAGATAATTCCATTTTGTTCCGAGCCATAGAAAATTACTAAGAAAAGGAAATGTACTTTTTGCCCTTTCCTTTGGTCCCTTTTTTGGTCATGATGAATTGGGCACAGGAAACGGCTCGGATCCTCTGCAATGGGAACTTCATGTCGTGGAATTGGGCTTCACTAGCAGAATTGAACTAAAATACTGAATTAAATAAATTACTTTGATTGGAGTATACGGTAATCATACATCATCATTTTATTTATGTTCTTATATCAAAATCGAATGCATCAGTTTCCTACTTTGCAACATATACAATATTTAAGTACAAAAATCAGTACAAGTCATTGTATACAAAAACAGGAAATTTTCCTTTTAAAAATATATGTATATGTATGTATATATGTAGAGTTAATGTACAGCATAAAATAACATAATTCAGATTTTTATTTAGCAAGATATATTGATTTGTTTGAGGTACATAATATAAATCTGAGAGAAATGACGAGACAAACCAAAAAAAGAGGTGAGAGTAAGAAATGAAGAACTAATGAAAGAAAATGAGAGGTAAAAAGTGTTTTTGAGCAATTACAGAAAAAAGTATTTATGTAAAATTATACCTAAATCAGTAAATATTGAAGTGTACACTACATGTTTATTATAATTTGCGTACTCCATTCTAATGAAAGAGGAACGTCCGAGTGGTCGCACATAGAGCATAGAAAAGAGAAAAGATGAGAAGAAGATATCAAAATAGAGAAGAGAGAAAGAAGTTTCCATAGAGGAAAAGAAAAAGAAGGCATTGTTGTCAAATAAAAAACTGTAGCGAAAATTGTTGCAGTACTGTAGAGTTACAGTAAAATGGTCATCTTAAATTGATACTATAGGAGTTGTTCGGCAAGGTTTCCTTAAGTTTTCTTAAGACTAAATGAGTCTCTTTTAGCTTCTTTAGTCGCTTAATCCTGTCAAACACTGGTTTCTTAGCACAGATTAAGATCACCTCCTTTAGCCTCCTTTTACCCGAGTCTTAAGGCACCTCTACCCCTTCTTTTAGCTTCCTTAGCTATCATTCACAGATTAAGACAACCGAACATCGGTTCTTAAGCCTCCTTAAGACTTAATCCTAGTGCGGATTAAGAGGTTGCTGAACAGTCCCATAATAAGATATAAATCGTTATTTGTATTTGACCAAATGGTCTTCCATCAGACTAAACTGCTCTACTTCTCCTAGGTAACCACTGTTTAGTTTAAAAAAAAAGAAAAAGAGAGGAAGTACTACCCTACTTGAGAGGATCCCAAATTGAATTAAGCGTTGAACTCGTGTCTGGAGCGAGAAAAAAGGGGAAGGGAAGGTCCCATAAGTGCATTGTCGCTTTCTCGGACAAAGAGACGTTGATGTGAAATTAATTAATCACAAATCACTATTCACCAAGAAAAAGAGATGTCGATGTGAAATCACAAACCACAATTCCGTCAACTAGGAGATACCAGAAGGGTAAAAGCATATTTTTGGAACTGTACGCTTGTACGAATTGAAAAAGACATTTCATAGAAATGAAGATACACTGATATAACATGTATATACAGATGAGGGTTCTATGTCATATTTATATAAATTTGCGAAGAAAGTTAAGCGAGTAAATGGTTGTATACTAGGTGGTACTTGGTCTTGAATCGATGATGAGTAGTGTGTAGGTGGGGTATACGTACTAAGTGTATGTGATTGATAGTGTGTAAGTGGGGTATACTAAGTATATGTGATTGATAGTATATGAGTTGAAATGGAATACTAAGTGTCGAGGCTAGTATATGGTATGCTATAATATTGCTATTCTATAAGTGTAGAAAAAGGTCTAGGGAGGATCTCATTTCTAAGTCGTATACATATAACAGATATCCAATCAGTTATAAGTTTAAGTATTATAGTTATAAATGATAGGATCTCATTTCTAAGTAGTATACATATAACATATATCCTATCAGTTAGAAGTCATATTTTATCTAGTTTTTTTATTGGACCTTATGAAAGGTTTAATATCATATAAATAAAAACCTCTAAGTGTAAAGAGTACAGGATGACATACATATAAAAATAGTAAAATGTAGTAATAAATTAATAAAGAAAAGAGGGTTTAAATAGATACTAATATAAATAAGAATGTAATATAGAATTGGTATAATTAAACATTTTCAAATAATTCTCATAAAAAGCATTCCAAAATGAACTAACTACATGACCGCATAAGATATAAAAAAGAGTCTATATAGTAAAATGAATAGATATTAGTAAAATGAGCATTTGCTGCTCTTGATATTAATATGTATATAAGGCAAGTATTAACAACCATGCATGCATGTCTAAGCTAGCTACTAGCAAAATATATACATATCTTGTGAAGAACAACAACTAGGCACTTATATATACCCATACTTTGTGCAAGTAGACAAAATACAGATAAGCAAAAGCTGGTACAAACAAGTCAAAAATAAAGTCTAGCTATTTTAATAAACTTTATATATACGCATGCATAATATATTAATTATTACCTGATCAGCTAGTCTCAATAGAAAATATTCTTCAGAAGTCCTATGTTGCTCAAAAAATATTCTTCAGAAAAATATCTAATATTCTTCAGAAAAATATATAGTACCAGGAATTATGGTGTTTTCTCTTTCTTGTTTCAACATGGAATGCTAGCTAGCTATTTATAAGAAAGAGGTGCGTAGTAGTCCATTCTTTAATTAGCCGACAAATCAAAGAGATCAAGTTGGTGTACATTAAAAAGTTTTAAAAATAAAACAAGATATATATAAATTAAGGTTGGGGAGTAAACAATATGTGAAAATGAAGTTGAGGAGTAAATTAAAAAGATTCTCTTAATTAATTAATTCTGGGACCGGCTAGCTATATATAACTTAACATATAGGGTGAAACATATAAAACATATCTATGAAAATGAAGTGTCAATCATCGATATATGGTTGGTACCTCATGACTGCGCGCCTGGTATCAAATTTTGACAAGTATATATGTATATAAAGTTATAAACTACTGTACCCATACATGAAACAAGTCCTAGTCATCTGCAGCTAGCATGGGCCTGATGTAAAATTCACAAGAATATATATTCCGTATGGCGAGTTAACAAGTAAATTATAATGTGGATGGCTAGCTAGCTAGCTTGACTCTCAATGTTTTTCTTAAAAAAAGGTAAATTAATGCAGATGCCATATTTATATTATTTACAATTTAGAACACCAGCATAGATGATTTTGTAATTTGAGTCTTAACTTTTTATAATTTTATTTGTGCTATATATAATAATATTACCTATTGAATATGTATAAAAACAATATAAAAGTCAAATATATAGTTGTACCCTCTAGCATCTTAATTAAGTTTAGAACTAATTATGAAATATATATATAAACATCATTTTTAAAAATAAAAAAAATCACAAGACGGTGTTAAGATATTTGTTGATAATATTATAGAACTGCACACGGTTTGGGTCATCCATACGGCCACAAAGAATCAGGGTTAGTATATGAGTGGAGACATGCACCCAAACGTTGAGACCTGCTTCTCTCCTCTCTCTCTCTAGTGTTTATATGGTAAGTGTATTAGCCACGTTCATTTGTTTCATTGAGGGGTTTAATATCTCTTTTTATCCAGTTTCCTTTCGTTTCATTTGCACACGCTGATGCCGCGTGGTTGCTTAACCTCTCACCATTCGTCGTTGCAATAATTCACTGTTGTAAAGGATGCGTCAAGGGTACATAATTAAGAAATCAGCTAGAGATCACTTATTGATTGATTGACTGGATATTAATGGATTGTGACTAACTAGCTAATCAAATTGCGGCTAATTGAGGTGTTCATATTCCAAGCATGTCGGCCATAAATTGATTGAAGTTTGCATATTAATCCATTGATGTATAGTTCGCTGGCTGTATTGTGCAATGATTAATTTTCTATATATAGCAAACATTCATGTTGTTATAAGTTATAACCTGGCTAATGCAACACACGGTTTTTCCAAAAACTTAAGGATATAATTTTGTTACAAACTTAAGGATATATGGTATTTCCAAAAGCTAGGAAGAGTTTGTTATTCTTCTACTCTTTTAATAAATCTTATTCTTCAAATAGGCTCATTTTTTTAGGTTCACTACAAAATAAATATTTATACAAAATAAGATGAATTTTAAACAAACAAAAAATTTGTGTACAACAAATTTAAAACATAATTTTTAGAAATGATAAAATTAACTTTATGGAATGTAAACTAGCTAACACAATTAGCCGCCTTATATCCATAAAGAGTAATACAAAAGAGTTATATCATGTTAAAAACTTAACTATGTCATAGAAACATTAATGACACTTAAAGGAGAGATAATTATCGTTGCATAAGTTATCCAATCAAGATAAACAAATCAAATTGATAACAATAGACATAACATGGCATGAATAAAATGCTTTAAAACATTTTTACAAATAAAGTAGTCGTTCCCCCAATAAATATTACATACATATGCATTAAAGAAGATTAATGAAGAAATAAAATAAAGTTGAGATTATCATATAATCTGTGAATCAGTGATCTAATTAACAAGGGTAATGTCATATATAAAATAACCAACCAAGTTAATTAATTGCTTGATAGTGATGATATAAAGTATATGCGTTAACGTTGACTAATTAAATAAATATTATTAATTTTATCGCTTATATGAAAACAGCAGTCAGATAGCTACCTCTGGAACTATTTTCTAAATAGAGAAAGAAAAGAAGATATTTTTGTATGCTCACCGAAACTGTCACAAAATATCATATATATGCAAACAAAATTATGAATGAAATTAACAAATGCATCATAAAAGATCGAGGATATTAATTACTCACATGCATGGTTTCCCGTAAATTAAATATAAAATTTCTATCATGTGATAACTATTGATTTTTGTATATTTCAAAAAATCCAAGGGCATCAAGACCAAATTTGGAAGACAATATTTCCTTGTTGTATATTACCCAATGGTTTAAATAGCGATTATAGCGGTATAGCGGGACGGTTAAAAAAAATAAGCAATTGCACTAAGTAGCTAGCTATAGCTAGCTATAGCGCCGATAGCTAGCTATATATCGCCCATAGCGCCATAGCTTTTAGGGTCCAAAAAAGCTATAGCGCAGCTATAGCGTAGCTATAGCTAGCTATTTAGAACCCTGATATTACCTAACATGCATTAGCTATTTGTTGCTCTATATATATATATAGTTGTTTCTTTGTTAACTAATTTGTTTTAGGTTCGAAATTCAGAAGGGATTCCTTGTGGTATTAAGACAATTTGGTAGCTTGATCTTCAATTTTATTACGAAAAACTGTTTTCTATTAGCAAATTAATGTTAGCAAGCTAACTGAGAAAATATTTTATATCATTCTCCTTCTTTACAATACCAAAATGCTCCACCCACATCCATATTGATGAATTATGAAGTACTAATTGTGTTTATTTGTTTGATGAAGTTTGAGGTGGTATGTGAATGAGAGACACAAAATTGCTCTTAAAAGCTTGCTTGACTAGGGGTGGCAAAAAAGCTCGTAGCTCGTGGATCGATCGTGACTCGCACCTGACTCGCTCGCTAATAGCTCGTTTGTTAGTGGACCGAGCTGTTAATGAGCCAGCTCGCCACTAGCTCGGTCCAGAATTAACGAGTTCAAGCTAAGACCTAGCTTGCTCGTCAGCTGGCGAGCTAGCTCGGCTAGCATCAATTTGTGAATTTGTCTGATTTTGTGTGCATTTTATACTATATAGCTCGGTCCAGCTCGGTACAGTTCAATCCAAAAAGTGTGTAGAATTTATTTTCTTCTTAAAACAAGATCCAATCAAACCCAGCGAGTCAGCTCGTCAGCTCGCGAGCTAGCTCGGGCTGGCTTGTCACGAGTTCAAGCTAGACTTTTAGCTCGGGTGCCAAAGGTCCAGCTCGCTCGGTAAATGCTCGGTCCAGAATTAACGAGCTGAGCTAGGACTAGCTCGGTCCGAGCCAGCTCGTTGACAGCCCTATGCTTGACTCTTCTTCATGTTTAAAAATAAAATAAACATGTAAGAATACTCTTTAGTGGGACCGGGCAAATACTCTTTAGTGGGACCGGCTTGCACGATCCCAGTATCCAGGAAGAATATTCCCCCATTTATAAAAAAAAAAAAAAAAATTGAGATATTTCAGTGAAGACCTTACTATTTATGATTTCAATTCCCACGTCATTTCAGAAACTTTTAAGAGTCTGAGACTCTGAGCTATATAAAATTAACGTTGAATAAAAAAAAAAATGGAGTTGGAGCTTATAACAATTTTCAGTTTAAGCATCAAGATATCTATCTTTTTCTATTATGTATGCGGTGCTCTTTGGATCTACCCTTTGTCTTTCCAAATCCACACAGCTAGCGTAAATCTTTTCTTGTACCATAGAAGGTACCATAGAAGGTCTTAACATGAAATTATGAGAACTGAAGAAAGATCGAAGAGAAGCCACATATCATGGGGATGGACGGAATTAGAAAATTAAAATTGAAGAAGCTGAATAAGTTATTATAGTACAGAAAGAGATAACCGCTTCGATATAATTATTTAATATATTAATAATATAATATATTAATTATATAATTATATATTAATAATAATTATTGATAAAAAGATACTATTATATAATATTATTATAATAATTATTTAATATATTAACAATATAAGATATTAATTATATAATTATTCATGTGAAGTGGTTTAATTTAAGCCGGCTTAAAGATCAGCTTATTCAATCTTAATTCGGTTCAATTAATGCTCGTTTGGTGGAATAACGAGGACTAAACCCCTTATTCCACCCTTTAGGCCACAACCAAACATGAGGAAGTGTAAAAGCGCGAATCGACCATATATAAAGGTTGATATTGTTGAAAAAAAATATTATAAAGTAGTTTATACAAATAATCGTAATAATCTGGTCGCATATAAGTGTAACAAGTAACCGTAATAATCCTTAATAGTTTAAAACACAGAGATATCATTTACCAAACAATTAATGTGTTTAGCAAATTCTAAAATATCTGGTCGCACGTATATATATGTATTGAAATCTTCATGTATTTTAGTCAAATATTTTTTTATCCCTTGTAAATATAAAACCAACGAGAGATGATATTATCTCCGATACTTGCGAAAGGTTTTGTTTTTATTAGGAGAGAGAAAGCGACAGCTATGAGAATAAAGTTTTTTTTAGCGAATTATTTTACTTCAGAAAACGATTTCTTAATAAGATTTTTTTTAAATAAGCAATTGAGTACAATCCAGAAATTAAATTAGAAAGTGACACAGAAAATTTAGAAATCGGTAAGAAATATCGACGGAGATGCTCTTATTACAATCTATGTGTGGAATTCAGTTTGCATTCTTGTGAAATATAAATATTGCACACAATTTTGTACAACATTGATGTATTATCCAATAATTTATGAAAGTATAAAAGATATTTTTTATATTACTTGACAATAAATATGGACGGATTTATATGAAGTAAATGGAGTCAATAGATCCTCATTTATTTTTAAATTTTCTATATATTTTAGAGTAAAATGTTATGAGTACTGTAAAATTAACATTCATACTCAGCATGAAAATTGTATATAATTGACCCGTAAGAATTCAGATCCAGTGCAATACTTGACCTAGTACAATGGGATCTGAATAGTCTGTTTAAGTTTGACACAAATTCCAAAACGAACCCCATATCTAAATAGACACTGACGCACTGTATTATATTTGGCCCGGCTGAGAGTATAGTACTCGGTCCAGTACTTGAGGGGATACAGACTCGACCTCCATAGCTTGAACGTGTGACTGTGTCTCTATTCTTTAACACTAAATATATATATATATATATATATATATATATATATATATATAGTAGAACTAGGGTGCTCCTAAGCTCACCAAGCCCTTCGTGAGCGCGACTCTAAAACCTATCGAATTGACTTCAAACGACATTTCCAAACCGTTAGATGTTCAATCTATATTAAAATGTGCTTGGAGACCAAATTTTACATTTTTTGGAATTTTTTTACTATTTATTAAGATGGTTTGAAAATCGCTGTTTTTATTAAAATTCTGCACCATTGAAAAACAGCGATTTTCAAACCATCTTAATAAATAGTAAAAAAATTCCAAAAAATGTAAAATTTGGTCTCCAAGCACATTTTAATATAGATTGAACATCTAACGGTTTGAAAATGTCGTTTGAAGTCAATTTGATAGGTTTTAGAGTCGCGCTCACGGAAGGGCTTGGTGAGCTTAGGAGCACCCTAGTTCTACTCTATATATATATATATATATATAGAGAGAGAGAGAGAGAGAGAGGAGGGATCCACTTACAATAAATTTGAGTTACAACAAAGTTACAACATTCATTTTTTTCATTTTCAAAGTCCAAATCGTCGATCCAAACCGTTCAACATGATCATCTAAATAAAATGTACTTGCAGATCAAATTTTATATTTTTTTGAATTTTTTTACTATTTATTAAGATGGGTACAAAATTCAATGGTCTAAGTATGGCTATTTTTTGTAAAATACTTAATAAATAGTAAAAAAATTCAAAAAAATGTAAAATTTGATATGCAAGTACATTTTATTGTGGAGATCATGTTGAACGGTTGGATCGACGATTTGGACTTTGAAAATGAAAAAAATGAATGTTGTAACTTTGTTGTAACTCAAATTTGTTGTAAGTGGATCCCTCCTCATATATATATATAGAGGAGGGTTCCAATGCCTCAATTTTTCATGCCTCCACCTTGCCTCCATTTTTTAAAACTTTAATAACTCAAAATTTAAAACTTAAAAGGCAAAATAAAACCGTTGGATATGATCTATATCGTTTTATCTATGCACGTGTAAAAAATTATGGCATTTCAATTTTGTTTTGGTTGTCATCAAGAGCTTGTAAAAAACGTACTAATGTGGATAATTTCTAGACGTTGATTTTTCAACTTATTGATTCACATAAAAACAAAATCAAAATGTGATAATTTTTTATGAGCACATAGATAAAATGATGTAGATCATATCCAACGGTTTTATTTTGACTTTTAAGTTTTAAATTTTGAGTTATTAAAGTTTTAAAAATGGAGGCATGGTGGAGGCATGAAAAATTGAGGCATTGGAACCCTCCTCATATATATATATATATATATAGATAGATAGGCTATGGTGAGTTGTGAAGTAAAACGTCGTTTTAATTCACGCAAATATTTTCATTTTGAAAATTCAAATAACCGATCCGAACCGTTCAATTTTTTCTAAATATTGAAATGTGCTTGGAAACTAAATTTTACATTTTTTAGAATTTTTTTGCTATTTATTAAGCCACTTTGAAATCGCTGATCCACTGTGAACAGTAAAAAAACAGTAAAATTTTCTGGACCACCGGATCAGCAATTTTCAAAGTGGCTTAATAAATAGTAAAAAAATTCCAAAAAATGTAAAATTTAGTCTCCAAGCACATTTCAATATTTAGAACATGTTGAACGGTTCGGATCGGTTGTTTGGATTTTCAAAATGAAAATATGAGCGTGAAGTAAAAATGACCTCTTACTTCACAACTCACCATAGCCCAGCTCTATATATATAGTAGAACTAGGGTGCTCTCGAGTTCACCAAGCCCTTGGTGAACTCAAGTCCAAAACTCATCGGATCGGCTTCAAACAACGAATCCGACCGTTGAAACCCGTCTACCTTACAAGTGATGCGTTTACATGCAAAAATTTTAAAATTTGAAATTAATTTTGCATAGAGTCAAGTGGTAAAAAAACGTCAAAAAATGAATGCATTAAAATTAATTTATTAACCTTCTAATTTTGACCACTTGACTTTATGCAAAATTAATTTCAAAATTTAAAATTTTTCTAGAATCATCTAAGACGGGCAAATACTCTTTTCCTAGATTTCTAGAATCATCTAAGACGGGCAAAATTAATTTCAAAATTTATTAAACTAATATTTCTAGAATACTCTTTTCCTAGATATTTTAATACACATTTCTAGACTCGAGGATACTTTCTTACAATATTCTAGAACCTAAGTATTTAACAAAACAAGAAATTAAGTTTATACGATTCAACAATTAATCCAAACTTATTTTATTTTTTGCCTATATCCAACCATCCAAACCTTACAACTCTACAATTACTATATATGTTATTCCTTCTCATTAATATTTTAAGAAAGTGTCCTTATTAGCCTTAAAGCACTAAAATTCTATATATCAAGGACTTCAAATTCCTAAAACTAGACATATTAGTATATTGCCAGGACAATGACATATCTATATCATTGAATTGGAATTTGTCCAAAGAGCTTTGGACAAAGTCTCATCTAAAGTCTGATTTTAACCGTCCATTATGTATTAATTAAGATTCACACAAATGAATTAAAACTTAATAAGTTTAGATGACTCCTTGAATTCAAACCATCTGTGTGAATTTTCACAAAGATCAGACGGTTTGGGACAGCTTTGAATGTGCCTTCGTCCAAAGGGCTTTCGACAAAAACCCCACCCCCAATTCATTTATAAATCAGAAGAATGGAGAAGGGAAAAATAGAGAAAGAGAAGAATCTTGTGGCTAAAAGTAATATCATTCGTATGGGAGTTCGTAGGTTTAAAACTCAAATGATAGATTTTTATGAATATAAATTTAAAGGTGAGATTTTGATTTTCATCTATCTTTATTCTTAAAACATTGTTGATAGATATGTATGAATTTTATCTCGGCTCGACCTTCTACTTTTCTTAAAAAAAAAAAATAGAGAGAGAGATTTGGTGTGGCAAGTCCATATATGGTCCCTCTTCGGATTTAATTAGTGTCAGAAAAAATAACAAGATAAGATGAAACTTCAAAGAAATAAGAGTACATGATAGCAAAAGATAATGCAGGAATAAATCATTGTAATTGAACAAATTACAACTTTTTAACTATTTTAAGATTTTAGTTACAATTAATATTTGTATTATTTTTCAGAGACAAGGGAAAAAATCATTCGAATTAAATGGTCTAAAATTTTAAAGGAAAATTATTCTTACACCCCATATAATGGACTCCTTAATCCTTATCTGCACCTAAAAGGTGTTTAATACTTAATTAGTATGTAACTTGTTAATATCTAATATCAAAATTCAAGCATTATATCTAGTATGTGAAGTGCTCGTCTTTTTTTTTTTTTTTTATGATTATTAGGAGGCTTAGAAAAATGTCAGATAATAAAACAATATAACTATTAGAGAACTTAAATTTGTAATAACGGAGAAATTAACCACGTTTGGTTTAGTAGTTAAAAATAATATTCTTCGTGTGAAGGATCTCTTGTGAATATTATTAAAAGGTGGAGGGGTGTCTGCCTAGGGCTGCTAATGAGCCGAGCCGGCTCACGAGCTAATGAGTTGAATAGCTCAATAAATTATATCGAGTCAGGACCTAAACTAAATAATTAAAGCCCGAATTCGACTTGGCTCATATTTTATCACTCAAACTGGACCGAACCCGAGTCGAGCCGAGCCGGCTCATGAGCCCTCTTGTACATTGGAGATTTGTTCTTAATGCTATTTGAGATATTTGGACTTGCCATTTCTAACTATCCAGGAAACATGGATTATTTAATTTACTACTTATTTACTCTCTTTTTTTTAAAAAAAATTATTTAAAAAAAAAGTCAATAAATATTTGGTATCAATTTTGGAACTTATGAAAGGATCAATTTAGACTTTTTTTCTCTACCTAGCAACTTTCGTTTCTAATTGGAGCATTAATGAAGTGTAAATATTGTTTTTGGAATTATGTAGATTTGTAATGATGTTTCTGGAATTATGTAGAAAAAAAAGAAACCATACAACAATGCATTTCAGCGTCAGCTTGCGCACTATCAATAAAAATTTACATGTCATTTTAAAAGCGAAGAAAGATTTAACAGCGAAGAAAGATTTTCATACAAAAATTATCAAACAGCGATGAAGAAAAAGCTCAAATATGGTCTGAGCCGGCTCGCGAGCCGGGCCGAGCCGAGTCTAGCTTAATAGATCATTTTATGTAAACGTGAATAAAATTTGATCATATACATAAAGTAATAGATCATTTTTCATCTGTAAATTGTAAAATTATAAGTTATTTATTACTATGGAGATTATCAAATTAATTCATTGTTAATAAATCTCTAACCAAATATTTTTCAAAATTGTTATTATTTGTATAATTTTTTATATCAACTTTGGATGCATGTCCTTGTCTCGAATAATCGAGTCAAATTTAATTCGGATCAGGTGCACTTTTAAAAAAAAAAAAAATTGGATCGGATTTTACTCCTCTAAACCTGGTTATATGGTTTCTAAACTTTTGATTAATTAGTTAAATAAAAAATTTATAGCTAGGGGTCGCCACGGTTGCAAGAAAAGAAAATATTTTATTTATCCGAGATTGTGTATGATTCATTTATAATTACCAACTAAAAGCAAAAGGCCTAAATATATATATACCTTCATATCTTCATATCTTTATGGTGCATATGTGGAAACTAAAAGTATTATTAAACTATATCTTTTAAACTATATTGTTAATTATTTTGCATTTCTGAGCATATGTGAAAAAAATGAGCATATCTTTTCTGAGCATATTGTTAATTATTTTGTTAATTATGGTGCATATGTGAAAAAAATGAGCAAATATCAACTAAAATAGGTAGGCTAATATTAACTACGATGCATGTCTAAGCTAGCTACATGCAAAGTACAGAGCAAATACAGGTACAAACTAGGAAAAGAATTAATTGTCAAGCTATATATTTTAAAAAACTTTCTAACATATATTCTAAGTAGTTTCTAGAATCAGTTTTAATTAGTAGCGTGAATATATATATATAATTGCTTAACAGTACGTAGCTATTAATTAACACTAATATATATCATATCCTTAAAGCTAATTATCTCTGTGGTCATAATTAGTTATTTTTTTCTATCCTCACCTTTCCAACTGATTCTTGTAATATAATCATATATAAAAGTGAAATCTTCAAAACTGTAGGTGAAAAGAATGGCACAGTATATAAACTGTGTCATTCTTTTTCCAAGAATCTATGACACAGTTGCCTGACTGTGCCGTGCACCCGGTGACAAACTTCACAAGCACAGTCTATAAACTGTGTCCATGGAACAAGTCCTAATCATCTAGAGCATGAGCCTCATGTAAAATTTCACAAGTATATATAGATATACGGTATGGCGAGTTAATATGGATGCTATATTTGTATTATTAGCAATTTAAAAGATCAATTCAGGTGATTTTGTAATTTGGGTCTTATTTTTTATTTTTTTACTTTTTTAATTTTATTTAGGGCTACACAATAATAGCACTTATTGGATATAGAACACAGCGTATAATTATATACATATTAATTGCACACGGTTTGGCTCATCACACGGCCACAGAGAATCCGGGTCAATATATGAGTGGAGACATGCACACAAACGTTGAGACCTGCCTCTCCTCTCTCTTATCTTTGTATGGTGAATTAGCCACGTTCATTTATTTCATTGGGGGGTTTAGTATCTCTTTTTATCCATTTTGCTTTCGCTTCATTTGCACACGTTGTTGCTTCATGAGCACATAACAAATTAGAGCACGTTGTTGCTTCATGAGCACATAACAAATTAGAGCACGTTGTTGCTTCATGAGCACATAACAAATTAGAGCACGTTGTTGCTTCATGAGCACATAACAAATTAGAGAGCTTATTGGCTACAAATTAATGGATTATGACTAAGTAGTTAATCAAATTATGGCTAATTGAGGTGCCAATATTAAATCCAACCATGTCGGCCAGTAAATTAATTGATGAACTAATTCGCAAATTAATTAACCGATTAATGTACAGTTCATTTAGGCCCGTTCGGCAACGGCACTGTTGCCGTGGGAAAAAAAAATTGACTCTTGAGTGAATTTTTTTTTCCCACGGTGAACAGTAAAAAGTAGTTCAAATATTGTTGATTCCTATTCCCATTTCTATTCCTTAGCAGGCCGCCGAACAGGGCCTTACTCTAGAGAAATAACATAACGTGACGAAACTAATACACAGTTATTTGGTCACGTCATGTCACGTGACTAAAATTTATTCTTACATGATACGACGAGACATGACTAAAATTGTATAGGACAATTACGTGATGTGACTATTCGTGAAACGTGACTGATCGCGTTTAAGTATTGTTTTTTATTTAAGTTAGTTCAAAAAAAAAAAAGAATAACAAAATGTATAAAAAAAATAAAAAAAAAACTATTACAAAATGTTCAAACCGCTTGTAAATAGATCTAGTTCGCCTGTCATGAGTACATAGTGAGTATAGATAGTGTCTGTGGAATCTAAATTAGGACCTTGTAGAACTTTTTTAATTGTCAATTAAATTGTTGTAGCTTTAAAAGCTTCCAACCTTCAAAAAAGAAAAATGTTCAAACCGTAAAGAATGCACAATTATTTCAGTAACTAACTCTTTCTTTCAACTACAATGCACAATTTCTTTAATTTAAATACATGCATGCCTAATATATATTGGAAAAAGCCATCAGTTATTTCAAACTTTTAGGACTATATTTTTTTAAGTTGGAATGAATATTTGTATGCTAGATTGCTAGTGCAAAGAAAAATATTTAAAACAATGTTGTATAGTCAGTGCTGATCATGTACCATAATGTCGCATTGTCGCAGCTTATGTACTAAAAGAAATGGAACAATAACCACTTTACTATAGTACCAACCTCTGGTATTGAAAATTTTGACAGTTTCGAAACATTTCATATTGCTCACAAAAACAGGAGAAAAACACCACAAAATGGCTTTATCTAACTAAGTCAAATCCCTCAAGTTTCAGTACAAAAAATTAAGTAGGTACCTAAGCAACTGAAATTCCCTCTGTATTATTGGGTTCGTCAAATTGAGGCAGTTTGGGCTCCAAATCAATGAACTTATTAGACATGCTAGCTAGATGAGAAATGCTGACCCGACCTTCCCTCTTTATATAATCAGCAACCGCTTGCATCTCTTCTTGAGATATGTATATGTACTTTCCCCTATCATCCATCACTCCAGATAACCTCCCTATATTTTAAAAAACAAAATGAAAAAACCTGTGAGAATCTATAAATCCAAATGCTGTTTGTGATAAGCATAACATTAAGCAGAGTGATAAAAAATACCCAAACTTTCAAGTGTCATTATTCGGTTGATACAATCCTGAGTACGTAGCTTGAACTCAGCTGCAAGGTCCTCCAATTGGACGCATTTTTGTATCTAAACCACAAGAATATACAAAACAAAATAAGCAAGCATGACAAACTCACAAGAGTTCTGGAAAATATAAAGTTTGATCAATTTCAGGTAAATAGAAGTAGAAAGAAAAAAAAATAAACAGTCTCATTTGTAACGTTAAATTAGATACAAATATCTAGTCCATACTGTGACCTTTAAAATGGATACCTCCCCGAATAACTTTTCTTAAGCAATTAAACTGTTGTAGCAGATTAACATATTTGTATTTCCATAATTTAAGGAAAACAAAGCAGAATTTTCTTTCATGTGTGCTCCTAGCCCCATACAAAAACCTAAAAAGTATCTAATATCCCGTTACAAAGCACGAAAAGTGTAAGGCACACCAGAAACTTCAATTTCTTTAAAAGATATTTCTCCCTTGCAGATGATCACATGTATATATTATACCTCCTGTTTTATATGTCATATTCTAAGGAAATGAAGTGACATTGTGCATTGATATACAAACCTTGATGTATTCAACAAAATTGCGGAGCAACCCCTGGCCATCATCCTGTGACTCATTTTCAGTAGTTCCCTCTGCATCAACAGAGAATGCATCTTTCCATTTTTCAAACTCCACAGCAGCTGCTTCTTCCTCTTTTGCTTTGCGGGCCAGCGCCTCCTCTTCCTGTAAACAGTTGATAGCAAGTATTCCATCAGAATGAAAGCATAAAGAGGGAACATTTTCACATATTACCCAACAAAAGACATTGTTTCCAGTTTTATTCAAATTGAGGGAAATTTAGGTACTTCTTTGCAGAAAGCAAGAGAGCAGGGGTATGTGTTAATATAAGTTACTTAAATTCCCAGTTTTTTGGTGTATATATGATCATCCAAAGTTTTTAGGAACAACCACAAAATTTAATAATACTTATAGAACCTGCTGACGCTCTAGGGCTTCTCGCTCTTCATCCTTCCTCCTTCGCATCTCAGCATATCCATCCTGCTTTGACTGCCTCGATTCCCGTGCTGCTGCCTCTGCCTATAAAAAAAATTATCCCAATAAATATAAAATAAGGAAAGAAAGTATGTGAAATGACAAACATCCCAGCTTGCAAGGACACCTGGCGCTGGGCTTCACGCTCTTGCCTCTTCTTTTCTTTTTTCTTAGATGACTTGCCAACATTTTGCTCCTCTTCTATCTCTTCTTCACTTCCATCCTCAACTTCTGATTATTGCAACCACAAAAGAAATGATTTAAGTGCATCTGTGCATATTTTTTTTTTTTTTTTTCCATTTTTTGGGTTTTAATTGGATTGATAGAACTAACCATCAATGCTGGCAGAAGCAGTAGAAGTACTGGGTCCTGCACCAGCAGCCGGCCTCCTACGCATGCGACGGCCCCCACCAGCACGCACCACTCTCTCCACCTGCATTATTACCAAATTCACTTACAAAGCTGATATACCGTTCCATACTAGAAATGAAGAACATTTGGGACCTCTCCAGTAAGAAGCTAATAGAGAGCATAGAGCTTTCAGACATGTCCTTTGATACTTTATACTTAAATCTTGGTGAAATTCACTACAGGGCTGTATGTCTGATTTTTGCAATTAACGAGCTATAATCAAGTTGGTCCTATCCAAATATTGGACATAAAGATAGAAATTTAAGGAAGCAAAAGTCTTCTGATTTGTCTCTTTGGTGAATACATTAAGAAATTGATGTGACTTCGATTTAATTTGGGGGTAAATTTCTACTAACAACTGAAAAATCAGGTATCCTCGTGCAAAATTGGGCGACTAACAACAAACCAAATTCAATTAAAAGGTAAGCTAAGAAATTAATTTGGAAAATTTAAATACCTGGGGAGCCTGAGGTTCTTCTTCGTGCTCATGGTGTGCGATCTGGCGGCGCCTCCACCATACAAGCGGGAACAGCGCCACCACCAAAAGCATACATATCACCGCCGCTATTATCTCTTGCATCTCTCTCCGTCAAGCTGGATTTACCGAAATTTACCTTTCTTTTTCTTTTGTATTCTGATCGTTCTTTGCTCCAGTTTTTCCAGGTACCGTACAAGGAAGCAAAGAGAGACAGAGGGGTGGTAGCATCTCGTTTTTTCTAGTTTTGGCCGTCGGATTTAATACGCACGGATCGGATCCATCCGATGACATCACTCAGGGAGATTTAAGTGTGAATCTGATCCGTCCGTTTAAAATCATGGTCCAGGCCGTCTGATTATGTGTCTATCAGAAATATAACATGCACATGGTGTACACCGTACGGTGAAGAAGATTAACAATGATATGTTGGACCTATTTTGTACCAGTTTTCCACGGCAGACAGTGTCCGATTCAAACGGACTCCAGGGAAATATCGCTTCCATAGGTAATTTCCCGTTAACAGTCCAAGCACAAAATTGTACACATTACCTATACTAATCAACTGTAAATTAAGAATATAATTTTTTATTAACTGGCATAATATTCATTATTGTAAATTTGCCAATACAAGAAAGAAATGCCTTTGTGCCTATTGTCAGTGCAATTTGTTGGTGCATTTGAAGAGAAATGATTTACACTTTGCAACACCTGTTACTAGATTTGTGAAATCAATTATGTCAATATTGGGCTGGTCTGGGAAAAGGGCCTATGTTGGAATTGAAGCTGATACCAGTGCAAGTGATAGGGCCCATAGTTATTTTGCTTGGAGACACTGCGGAACATCTGAATTCTGACATCAGTAGCAAGTTCAATTTCGAGGTGTAGTTGTACCCTTAATGTTTTCAACGGAAGAAGAGTAAAAAAAATAGCTTCCCGCTTTGAGTCTCTACGCGATTTTTATCTTTCACCCACTTCCTGAGCAGGCGCTTCTGAATCGTAAGATAGGAGAAGAAAGAGAGAGAGAGAGAGAAGAGAGGAGGGCAGAGAGAGATGAGGGAAAGGCAAGAATATCAGCATCATCACTGTTTCTTTTTTTTTGTTGCTGATGAGTTGATGTTGCCATGTTGGTTCTTTCTCCTCACCCCTATCTCTTCTCTTTTTGAACCATCTCTTTATTCTCCTCTCATCTCTCCCTCTCTTGTCGAGCCTTTTCTTTCCTTCTCATATATTTCTTACAATTAGTTCTCTATGGTTTTTGTTAGTATTACCAGTTTACCACCTTTTGTTTCTACTGTGTGTGTTTGTGTTAGTTTTAAGCTTTAGCTAAGTTCTCTACGGTTTTTGTTTTCATATTACTGTGTATTAGTTTCAGTTTTTCTTAGTATTATTACGTGTTTCTTCTTTTCTCTTTCCACACACCTCCATTTCTCTGTCTCCATCCTTCTCCATGGTTTTCTCTATTTGTTTTTCGGACCATTGTACATGCTTTTGCGCACCTTTGCGCCTCAATACCGTTTACAGAGAAGAGATGATGAAGAAGAGAAGCATCGCTCACCGCTTTTGCATCTGCTCACTGTTGGGTCTGGAGGAACCGGAGGAATGAAACACGCGTCCCATGATGAGAAGCTGAGCTTGTACATGTCAGCTTGCATGTAAAGGACGTGGCGCGCAGCGTAGGGATATCTTCTCTGTACACTATCACAAGTGATGCTATAGCCCAGAAGTCCAGAACCCAGCCAGAAGACCCTAACTCAAATTATAGAAGCTAAGGCTAGAAATCCTCCATCTTAGAGGAAGCCCACAGGAGGAAAGGCCAAACTGAGCCATCAATATATTCAGAGGGATCAAAGTCTACAGGCTCACCAACTGTTCAATTGAGCTAGACTACAAAGAGTTGCTTATGTAATTTACATACCCTCTGAGTGTTGCTTAATCATGTAATATCGATGTACTGAATGTTCATGATCTAATCTAAAGCCTACGGGTGTTTTACCAAAAAAAAAAATGTAGCAAGTTCAATTTCTAAAAGTGATATCAAAATGAAAAAAATAACAAAACCCTGGTGCCCAAACCAGCTTCTCGTTTCTGTGCTCTGGAGATTGTTTGTTGCTCCTTTATACTGCTTCTTGGCAAGTTGGCATGTTGTTGAAGTTGAATTGGTGTTACATATAATGATACCAGTCAGCGAGGCAAAAAGGTAGTTTGTTGCCTTAACTAGTAATGGTACCATTGGTACCAGTACAGTACTATCAAAAAGGGAGGAAAAAAAGAGATTATGTACCATTTGCAGATCAGGGTTCTTGATACTTATTATAAGGGTAATTTAGTTTTTTTTTTTTTAAATCTTTGTAATACAGTTTCATATCATTGTAATCGGTAGCTCTATGCTACATTGTTCTCATGAAAAGAAATAAAGAATGTTTGTTGACAACCTTTTCCCAAGAAGTTTTCCTTTTACCGCTTAATTGCTCGTCTTGGTGATTTGCCCCTTAATTATTTTGCTTTTGTTTAATCGAAAGTAAATTAAACTGTGACATGGAATAGGTAAGGTTCTAATGCTGATGATGTAATGCCTACATGCACCGATGAATTCCCGATGTAATTGGTTAGTGCTGATAGGGTGACTCTCAAGTTAACATTAATGGTGAGGTGTTTTGTTATATTCTGTAATTTAAGGACATATCAAATTAAATAAATATATGAATTAGTTCAGAAAGTCGATGCAATTTAAAGGAAATCAGTCAAGTTGAGCCATTAACAAAATTTAGAGTCCAAAATAATTAATAGCAAAAAAGAGAAAGATATTAACAACTAGGCCATTGTCTACTACTTTATAAAGAAAATTTGTACTTTGTCTCCAAATAGACGCATGTCTCCTTGTACAAGTTTTGATAGGTAGCATCTTCTTATTTTGATATTTAGTCCTAACCTAGGGCAAGCGGTGCCGCTTTTTGCTTCAACCTGAATCCTTTTGTTAATTCAAAAAGAAAAGAGTAGGGAACACTCTGCACTCCATAGCCTCACTCTTCATACAAACTTATATTGAACTAATCCTAACCTGACGGCGTCATGATCTGATCTGAATTTATACAGGTCCAACTGCTAAAACTACGAGGCCCATGAGCAAGTGCTATTGCAGCCCATTTTAACAATTAGCCCAATTCCTAACCTCCTCTTTTAACACCAAATTCTTCCACGAGCTTTCTCTCTTTCCTGACCACACATCAAACACCTTTTGCAGTTGCAGGACATGACAGCCTCATACTCTCCTTTTTCTCTTTCCTCTTCCCCTTCATTTCCTTTTCTCCTCCTCAGTCGCTCTTGTTTTCTTCTCCCTCTCTCTCTTTATTGTCTCCAGCGCACGACATCCCCCCCCTCTCTCACTTCCGGTTATCTGCTACATTGAATTTAGAACTTCTTGGTCTATTGGCAGCATCGGAACCAACTTATTTGGGTATGCCTTATTTTCAAGTTGTTATAATGGAAGGTTTTATATTAGTCATTGAATAAAAGGTAACTAGAAACGATTAGAAAGAGGTTTGATTTCTCTTTAAAAAAATTATGTCTAATTTGCTGTGTTTACAAACTGGTATCTTAAAACTACTGTGATATACCTACAGAAAATTTCTGAATTAGATTGCACATTGAGTTCAAAGAAAAAAAAAAGTTGTTGTATTAATAGGCCTGGTAGTTCAATTAGAATTTAAAACTTTCCATACTCCTTTCAAGATAGCTAATCAGGTCTATCCATAAAATTTTGCAATTAAATCTATTTGTATCATACTAAAGTCCTTCAAGTGTAGTTCATCTTACATGATGCCTAACAAGGTTGGCCCTTGCCCCAGTTTCTTAATGTTATGGTACTATTATTATTCTTGAATTTTCCAATAGGCAACGATTAAAATGGAAGTTTTGTAGTAAAAATTGAGTATTATGGTATTTTGGGTAAAAAATCTGAGTATTCAGGTATTCTGGTACGAACCAGGGCCATGCCAAATTTTAGCATTCTATTATGTATCTGTTTAAATTCTGGCATTTTTAGCCATTGTTTTACATATTCCAGCATTCTATTAATGTTACAGGTGAATTCCATTTATTCCAGGGGGCTTTGACAGCCCAGAGGGTTGACCCTGTAAATTTCCCCAGGCAGGGACCTAGTTGAAACAGCTCTGCAGTATTGGAAGGAAAAACTAGATTTCCAATGGAAATTTCACGAGAATACCCATTTTTGTATAAAATTTGATATACAAATTGAGACAGAAATATTGATTAATAGTTCTATGGAAAATACCCATTGAACTGGGGGCAATTGATTGTGTCAAATCTAAAGGTTTAATTAATTAGGGCAATTGATTGGGTCAAATCTAAAGGTTTATGAAAATACCCTTGGAATAGTTTCATATTTAATCAAATAAGATGTTGTGGTTTAATCTCATAAAAAGTTCGGGAGAAAACTCACTAAAAATAATGATACTAAGCATATTGGTACCATTACTTGTCATCATGGTACTGAGTTGTTTTCTGTGATATATACTGCTATATTAATATTATTTCCTGAATTTTGAACTAAAATAACATTGTCCATATAAATGAATTGAAGATAACATCTTTTACTGTTGAATAATGTATATTTATTTTCTCTCTGTAGGTAAGCATACTGTAAAGGGAATCCTCTATTTAAAAAAAAAAAAGGTTTAAGAAGGGAGGGAAATGCTAAAAAATATGCTTGCATGTTGTAAGCTATACATATCAGAAAGCCGAAACATACGTGCCTTGCATTCGATTGAAAGCTCCTTAAAAGAACATCCAAAAACCCTACTTGTAAATAGATTCACTGATGAGGTCTACAACCGGGTCGGGTACACTCTGGTCTCAACCCTAATTCCAGGCACAAATGATACTGGTCCAGCATCTCCATTGACCGAAGCTGTATTTGATATGTTGGAAGCTGCATATGAGTTTGCCGATTTGGGGCTGCATTGTGGGACCCACCCAAGACTTGGTGTAGTGGACCATGTTTGTTTTCACCCGTTAAGAGATGCAACACTGGATCCTGTTTCAGCTTTGGCCCGATCAGTAGCGGCACGAGTGGGAGAGGAACTCGCAGGTAACTTTAAAAATTTCCCCCTTTCTTTTGTATAATTACATAGTTTCAGATACCTCTCTTGTTCTTCATTTAACCTTGGTCAGTATGATTATTCAAAGAGTGGATCCGTTTTATGTTGCTTTAAACATGATTACAGGGTATGTTAGGTGGTTTGGTTCTTCTATCTTGATATACCTTGGTCAGTATGATTAGTCAAACATCTCCAGTTGTGTATATCAAGAACCAAACCACCTAACATACCCTGTAGAATGTGATTTTTTAATAGAGATGTTCTAATTACATACTTGCCCTCTATTTACTTTTTAATTAAGCTATGGGGTACCTATTAAAATTTTGACTAATTATATCTCTATTTCACATTCTATTATCTTGATATACACAACTGGAGATGTTTTCAAGTATACAATCGAGGGCAAGTAAGTAACTTCAAAAAGAAAACCGGAAGCAAGGGTTTACTTGTGATTTTTTAATTGTGCATTACAGTACCTACATACCTCTATGGTGCAGCCCATACAAGTGGTCGAACTTTAGCCTCAATTCGGAGACAATTAGGTTATTTTAAACCCAGTGCTTCCCAAAATCAATGGGCTGGGTCACTAAGCCCAAATTCCTTAAACCTAAAACCAGATTACGGTCAAATCAATCCTGCCCAAAATTCCAAAGGAGTTCTAACATTAGGTGCCACAAAGTGGGTTGATAACTACAATGTACCCATCTATTGTACCGACATAGAATTGGTCAAAAGGATTGCAAGGCAAGTGAGTGAAAGGGGTGGTGGGCTTGAGTCGGTGCAAGCCATGGGTTTGGTACACAGGGAGGGTGTGATGGAGGTGGCATGTAACTTGTTGGATCCGGGTAGGGTTGGTGCAGGACGGGTTCAAGCTGAGGTGGAGAGATTGGGGAGGAAAGAAGGGTTGAGTGTGGGGAAAGGTTATTTTACTGACTTTTCAGAAGAAAGAATTGTGGAGTTGTATATGAAATTGATTAATTCAAAGTAAATTCAATCTGGTCTATTTTAAAATTTGGGTCCAGCTGATGGCACAGGTGCTGGGCATATCTTGATTTATTGGGAATCTTGTTACCTTCCACATCTATACAATCAATTTTGATGCTGGCAAATTTTAATTCAATCTTTTAGCAATACTTTGTACTACTTGTATACATAATATCTTGTATATATACTTCTTACATGTTTTTTTTTTTTTGCCTGTTACATACCCCTGCATGACTCTATAATGTATTTCTGATACCATACCAACTTTGGTACATAGTTACCACTCATATAGATAATGAACAAGTAATCTCAGGATGAAAAAGTAGCTTGTAGACACTGGTACCAACCCCTGAATGAGCGGGAACCTAAGGAGCCATTGTTGACTGATTAGATGCTATCATTTTCCTGTCACCTTCTAGAGTTCCATCAATTGCTATATACTATGAAAAATAAATGATATTTACATGATATATTTTTCTCAATTTCACACCATACACAAGCAGAGAGAACAAAACACAGGCAGTACATACACAACAACTACTGTCGCCACATAATATTCTCATCTGTCCCTTTGTAAGTAAACATTTTGTTACATTTTACCTTTCTTTATAAACATGAATTGTCTCTGATTTGTTCACATTTTTTACAAAAGATATTAGAAGCATAATTATCGAGCTTTACCGGTTATCTATTTTGGTTGGTAGTTGACTTGGCAATCGAGAGAGTGAAGTATAGCAGTATCAGTGTTCCCATGCTTGATCTAGATATTGTCAGGAAAAAAGAAAAAGAAAACAGGGAATAATTAAGCTCTCTTTTGTGTTACAGGAATATTTCAGTTCAATATCAAATAAGACAGTTAGATAAGATAGCTTCTGGATCTGATTACCTAACAAAGATGTAGGCACAAATTTGTGTGATTTATAGCAGTCATTTTACAAACTAATTAATGAAAACAGCTGCCTTTAAGGTTATTTATGGGTGAAGCATGATTTGACATGCTTTGACATGCTTGGTTAGCTGATCTTCTACACCTACTTTGCATTATTATTTGGTCATTTTCAATCCGATATTTGGTTTGGTACTTTAGGTACCAAATAAAATTTTTCTACTTAGCTAATCAAAGTACCTGCCCGGCCCATTTTGAATATCACTTTCAATTCTTTTATGGTAATCTAGGGTGGAATATTTGCCAAGTCAATGGACTTATCGTCTAGTTTTGTTTTGGTACTTTCATACTCATTTTGTTATATCTTTTAAGAGTATTTTGGTTAACTTAAATTCTAATCTCTGCTATCTTTGCAATTTCTGAGAAGTCTTACATTATTTGGTTATAAGAAAAATTTAGTCAAAATTCAGGTATTAGGGACTATAACCTCAAAATTACATACCTACCTATCCAAATTGCATTATGCATTTTACCTATCCAAAACTGGGAAATACAATTTTGACAAAGATTTTAACTTAGGGGTTAAAATTAATAAGAAAAAAAATATTTTGCACCTTTAACTGCACCCAGATATAATTAATAATAATAATAATAATAATAATTAAATAATAGACGGACACATTTTATCGTTAATTCTTATTTTCCCAAATTTTTGTAGTTATCACAATAAAAAATAGAAATTAAATGATTACCACCCGGCTCAAGCTATTTTCAATCCTACCACCCATACGGACTTAGTTCGCGCATCAAATTGGGTTCGTGCGCGGACTGGGTTGGCGCACCAATTGGTGCTCTAATTGGGTTAACGCACCAAAATTGGTGCAAAATTAGTGCTCAAATGGGATGAAACGCACTGAAGAACAGTAAAAATTTCAGAACAGTTGGTGCACCAACCCAGTCTGCGCACCAATTCATTTTGGTGCGCGAACTGGATCCTCGTGGGTAGTAGGATTGAAAAAATCTCAACAAAACTGGTATTCATTTAATTTTAATTTTATGCTTTGGTAACTAAATAAATTTTGGCTTATTTTCGCCGGATAAAAGAACAAACACCACCGTACAAAGGTACTCAGTACTTGCCACGTGCTGCACCACCGTACCACTACCGTACAAAGGCAATCCAATCAAATACTCATATGATGTATCTAATAAGCTTTTAACGAGAAATGTACGAAAACCCAGCTTAAAAAACGTATCAAGGGCAATAGGGACATGTTGATATCAAGGGCATTTTGGTAAAATCTGGCGCACTTACAAAGCAGCGAAGACAAAGAGAACGTTCCTTGGACCGAGCCACGTGGACCGTCGCCTAGTCGAACGCTTACACTTTCCTCCAACTCTTGGGGTTGTAACACGAAAAACCTCACTGGGACCACCAGCTTGCGCCACGTGGACAAGAGTCACCTCCTTCTCGTCTTCCCGCAAACCATCTGCTGATGTAATTAAACCATACTAAATTGTGATTAATAGCAATAACCGATAAGAAAACCTAAACGGGTAAATTTTTTAACAGAACAGTTTTGCCTTCATGCAGCGCCGTTTTGTTTTGATTCTACAAAACCCAGAGCAATAAGAAAACCGCTATACTCAATTACTCATGAAGCGGCTCTGATATAATTTTAGATTTCTCAAATGCATAAAAGATTCACTTACCAGTGTTCTCTTCTCCGTTTCTTTGATATCCATTACGAGAAGACGAATTCTCCATCTTCCCAATTCAAGAAGTATATGAACAAAAGTCAAACAAATTATTAAACAAGTTCAAAAGTAGAAAGTATATATGCTTTATGGAGGATCACATAATTGGAAGTAATAGATCAATTAGGGATATCGTACATGCTCTGTTTTTGATGAGAGAGCTTCGATGTCAACAGCTACAAATCCATCAGGCGATCGCTCGATCATGTCTTCATTCTTTCCATGATTTTCTATCTGAAATTCCAAATACGAAAAAAAAAAATATATTACCAGAACTGACATAGGATAAATGTTTCAAGAAAAGAACAAGAAATGACTAGAGATATATCATACTGGTAGAGAGACCTCCGCCATGAGACTATGAGAGCTAGTGTATTTTATTCCTTTTGAATCTCTTTTATTTTAGTAATCGAATCGGTGGAGTGCTTAGATATAACTCTTCTCGCTTTACTTATTTTCTGTGTCTTTCATTTTCTTTTCATGCGGTGGTTGAAATAAATGATGTTGAAGATTGAAGAGTGCAAGAGAAACGGACATTTAGTTGGGAAAGTTGCATAATGGTCCTCCAAATTTTAATATTAAGCTTGGTTCCGTGATATCATGCTGATGTACTTTTTTGCAAGGTTGCAACATAATCGCCTTTTTGTTGATTGGTTTTTTACTTTCTAACATGTCATCTAAAGTAGGGATTATGTTACCGACATTTTTATTAATATCCAAAGTTTAATACAAATTATTATTTACACCCAGAATCGGACCCAATATCGAAAATGTCCAAGCCGGCCATTTTACTCCCCCGGTCCCCCCTTAAACCGGCCATTTTCTGGCGGGCTTAGTCTTTTTTTTTTTTTTTTTTTTTTTTTCAGAGACACTATGAAGAGAAAAATAATGAAATCTAACACTGAAAATTTGAATTTTGTGTTTAAATTATTTGTTAGATTACTTCTTTTGATTTATAATTAGCATATTTATACTAAAATACACTAGATTACTTGAAATTATGTTGAATTACACTATATTACAATAAATTATGTTGAATTACCCTAAATTATGTTAAATTACGCTAAATTACAATAACTTCGCTAATTATGCTGAAATACGGTAAATTACGCTAAAATAGACCGATTATATGTCATCTTTCATGAATCATAAAAAATAGTAAAAAAATTCCAAAAATAGTAAAAATTGGCATTCTACAAGTTCATTATGTAACTAATTTACTGAGCTACTTGGATTGAATAATAGAATTGAAAATCTTAATCGGAAACTTCAACTCAAGTTTTGAGGCTCTTCCCTTTGTTTTTTGGCGATTCTGAATTTTGGATTTCGGCATTGCAAGCACGGACGCATGCGTATTTTCACAAGCTTTTCGAAAAGTGGTCATTTGCTGAATCGGACACTCGAGCGCCGTTTTATAACCGTTTGAAGTTTCGTTGTCGTTTTTCGCCTTTTCAGTGAAGATATCGTCCATATTCATATGTAATTTAGCGTAATTTACCGTATTTTAGCGTAATGTAATGTAATGTAGTGTAATTTAACTTAATATAGTGTAATTCAACATAATTTCAAGTAATTTAGCGTATTTTAGTATAAATATACTAATTATATATCAAAAGAAGTAATCTAACAAATAATTTAAACACAAAATTTAAATTTTCAGTGTTAGATTTCATTATTTTTCTCTTCATAGTGTCTAAAAAAAAAAAAACCACTAAGCCGGCCAGAAAATGGCCGGCTTAGGGGGGAGTAAGCCGGCCATTTTCTGGCCGGCTTGGGCATTTTTCGATATTGGGTCCGATTCTGAGTATAAATAATAATTTGTATTAAACTTTGGATATTAATAAAAATGTCGGATTATGTTACATCAAAATAGGAATCATGGTGAACTAAAAAATAATCATTTTTTTTTTCAAAATAAAAACTGCATTGAAATGAGTCCCAAACAATTAATGTTTGTGATCATTTTAATCAAGTTTTTCGACTTCAGATTTTGTTTTATTACTTTATGTTTTCATATTATTCAATCAAAAAAGGGTGAATGAAAGAAGCGGTGTTTTAAAATGTGGTTTTGTTCATGCATGTGGAAATTCACTGCATATTAATACAAACAATTAATGTCTGTGTTCATTTTAATCAAGTTTTTCGACTTTAGATTTTGTTTTATTGCTTTATGTTTTCATATTATTCAATCAAAATAAGGGTGAATGAAAGAAGTGGTGTTTAAAATGCGATTTTGTTCATGTATGTGGAAATCCACTGCGTACTGCATATGTGGCATGTCGCTGTATATGCGGTTTTTTTATGCATTGTTAAAGGAATATAAATAAAGTAAAACAAATTTACATTACAAGAGTTGTCTAGTCTAGTAGTTTGTGTTTGGCAATAGATTCTAATCTCTTTCAATGCAAAATAATGTTTGAGTTTTTTCTATTTTAAATCCGCATGAACCGTATATGCAGCCGCACATTAAAAAAACGTATGAACTTAACTGTATGAGATTTTGTATGCAGAAGACGGTCCATTTTAAAAATACTAGAAAGAAGTATCTTAATAATTATATATTCCTTAGGCTGCTTTTTGAATGTAATGACATCATGAATAATTTTTTTATGGTTGGCACGAATTCCAATAACAATGGTATTGATAAAAATAGTTATTTACAAATGCCCTATTACACAATCCATTTATGAAATAAATTGCCAATATTGTACAATAAACACTCGCATGATCAATTATCCCCATCTTATTTCTATTCTTAAACAAATAATTGTCAATATTGTTCACCGAATCTTTTTGTGAACTCAACTCTAAAACCTATATCAGATTGGTTTCAAATGACGAATGTGAACTGTTGAAATTCATCTACTATATATACGAATGATATGTTTTCATGTGAAAATTTTAAACTTTCAAATTAATTTAATATAAAGTCAAACAGTCAAAATCAGAAGGTTTATATATTAATTTTAGTGTATTTATTTTTTGAACGTTTTTTGACCATTTGACTATATAAAAAGTTAATTCGAAAATTTAAAATTTTTGCATGTAGATACATCACCCGTAAGATAGATGAATTTCAACATTTCGGATTCGTCATTTGAAACGAATTTGATAGATTTTAGAGTTGAGTTCACAGAAAAACTTAGTTGTCGAAGCGGTTCAAGTCTTATGTTGACAACTTATGAATCAGTAGTAAAATGTTTTCTACTGAATATGGAATGTCACTTCTAGGTCAACACCTTGCTTAAATTACTATAGATAATAGGATTACACATTTATAAATTAGTATAGATTATTGGAGAGATTTGATATATTTTTTGCGATTTGGAGATTACTCAAGGAGGGCCCCAATTATGAATGCCGACATGTAAATTTTGAAGGCCGACATGCATGTAGACAAGCCATAATTGGTTTTGGCAGACTATCTAGCAAAACAAACAAGGGAGATTTGGATGGAACTATACAAACTTATCCGACATGCATGGGATCAGATTTTGAACAGGGTTACCACTTACCAGGTGTCAGGTCAAGTTTCTCTGGGTTAATTTTGCTTTGATGTTTAAATCACTGTAACGATCTTTTGTTCAATGGAAGTGCCTACGGGCCTTAAAGAAATAAAAAATATTCGTTCCAACCACTTTTTTTTTTTTTTTTTAATTAAGGTTGGTGAAGAACCGCCAACAATTATATTGATAATATATAAAAAGTCAAAAGTTACGAGAGTTACAATAAAAATTACAATAGATTACGGACTAGCACAAACCATCTTTATAAATATAATTACAAATTAATTACATAGTTTAAACAGCTAGATCATTTCTAATTTGTCACTGTTTGTGCGGGTAGCTCACCTTAGTTAACCATTGTTGATCCAGTGCAAGATGTCCATACCGCGCCATCTATAATGTGATGCACAAACCTATGTTTATTTGTGAAGAGCTTCCGATTCCACTTTTTTCGTAGTGTCCAAACACCGGCTGCCCACATCGCATCCCAGAGAATTTTGCTGCGCAGGGATCGATGTCTCTTTCCCAGATTCCACATTCCAGGAATGGTGTTAACCCGAGTTCCTGGAAAGGTGAAATTGAAATGCGCGCACAAGCCCCTCAATAATCTCGTTGCATACGGGCATTCCCAAAACATATGGCCGCTTGTTTCTACTGTTGTTGCCTGACACATGTGGCAACCCTGCTCGACCTGGCAACCCCTTGAGATGAGTACATGCTGTGTTAGAATTTTGTTATCCATCATCAACCAGATGAAAATCTTGATCTTCATTAGTACTCTCATTTTCCATAGAGGTCCGTGGTAAGGTGAGATGAACCCCGAGTTGTGCGAAAACCGATATGCCAATGCTGTAGTGAAAACTTTCATTGACGACCATCGCCACTTTATGCCATTATCCCATTCCGTTGAGGAATTAAAAAACGGTAAGAGATTTGCCAAATCGTTCATGAAAAATGCATGAATGATCCTGGTTTCGACCAATTTGTCCGGCCGTAGAGATGCCGTATAGCCTCATGACGGTTGCAACCACTTAGTTTATACAAATATGTGGGAGTGGTGCTAGTGTATCTTGTGCTCATCAAGAGGTTTGGTGAACACAATTTCAAAAATCTATTAGATTGGTTTCAAACGACAAAACTAAACCGTTGAAACCAATCTTCTTCATGAGTGATGCATGTATATTCAACAGTTCGGATTCATCATTTAAAGCCAATTCAATACGCTGTGCTCAACAAACCCTCTTAATGAGGACAACACACGCTAGCTTTGTTCAACATATAAATTAGACATCTAATTGTAATAATCGAGTTTGAGAAATGTACAACATAGAAACATAGATGCATAGCTCTGTAAAAATAACTTCGGCATTCATTCCTTTATTTCTTCCTCGTATCCTATGTTGCATGGATACCGGTACGGGTATCTTATCGGATACGATATGGATACGGCGATACGACAATTTTCAAAAATCTAGAATACGATACGTCTATTATATATATTATTTTTTATTATTTGATATATTATATTTAGATAATCATAACTTAAATCAAATTTCTATAAAAAGTTGAAGGCATAACATAAGAATATATAAAATATTATAGTAACTAGAATATAACACAAAGAAACTTTGGTGGAGTGGTTAAAGCTTTTGACTCCTTCCACAGAAACGCGGGTTCGAGTCACGCGAGCAGTAGAAAAAAAGGGATTTTCGCTGGTTCACAGGCGCGGCTCATGGCGCGTGGGAGCGGTTCACGAGCGCGGCTCACAGGAGCGGTTCACCGTATCCACACGTATCCCGCCGTATCCCACTGTATCTGTGAGTTTCAACGGAGTATCGGCGACCGTATCGGCCAAGTAAGGATACGCCACGTAGGCGGATACGCCAGCTGGTGTATCGGATACGTATCGGTGCCGTATCGGGCGCGTATCGGTATCTGATACGTGTCCGATACCGATACGCGGCCTAAACCGGCGTATCCGTGCAACCTAGCTCATATCCAATCTCATATAAATATTACCATGAGGAGAAATATAAATGAACAAGGCACAAACTTTTTTCTTAAAATGTAATTAAAATGAAAAATGAATTAATTGACAACAACAGAGAGAAATATCTACAAAATTCTGCAACTTCACCTTGGATCCACAGAAAGCACCAGTTCCAAACCTCACTAAACAACCACAATATCAAACAATTTTTCCAAGAAATGTAACGATCGAATCAAATTAAATTAGAAGGAAATAAGAAAATTAGCACCCATTAATAGTTAACAGTGGAGCATTTCTTTCTGATCTCACCCTGGTCTCTTGTAAGCACACCAATGTTGCCCATCTTGATCATCGACTCGGCAAAATCTTGGAAGAATTCAGACTCAAATCCGTTGGCATGCTTCAGGACATATGCTCTGGTAAAGCTGTCTGTCAAGAGGGCCCAGTCTGAGTGGAAGGCGGATCTTCTTTTTGCCACATTTTTGTAATAACTTGTATCGAATGTCTTGTAACTGCCAGGGTCCATCTCAATCAGTGTCTTGGTATCTGTCGGGCTACACTTTGATCTCAGTTTGGCAATGTAGTTCCTGTCCAAGAACGGGTCGACATCGATCATTCAAGTTGTTTTGGCCGGTGAAATTGTACAAACGGTCTTTGATGGTTGCACAGTGCGCTGTTCCAATTGTGTGAGCATGTTATGTTTGACCCAAATTGCTATTTGGGCCCATTGGGCTTTGTATCTTTATTATGTTGCATATATATAGACTCTTTGTACGAGAGATAATTAAGTCTAATAGAAATCAGTTTGAGTTGTCTCTGTGTCTCTTGCTCTCTTCCTCTTCTAAAACTCTAGAATAACTAACAAATTGGTATCAGAGCCATCTCGCTGCCGGTAGTTCGATCGGCGGTTCCAGGGTTCAAATCAGTGTCCGCTGCCGCTAGGGTTTTCTGTTCGCTTCTCTATTCATTGTTACGCTGCCGCTGCCGCCGCCGCTGAAGGTTTTAGGCGCAGATCAATTTCTGTGCACCGCGATTCCTGCGCACCTTTGGGCCGCGACAACAAGGTCACTCCGCTGTTCACTAATCCTGTGAGCCGCGATTCTGGACCGCGCGTTGAAGACCCGCCGCTGTGAGCCGCGATCTTTGTTTGTGAGTGCTTCTGTGAGCCGCGATTTCTTTTGGCACCTTCTGTGTGTACACCGCGCAAGAAATCACAAAGCACTTTGATTTTTCCATAAGCCACGTGTGAGTCAATTTGGTATCCATTTCCGAAACTAAATTGAGTTGACTTTAATTAAGTCAATTTGATAATTCTAATTTTTTGTTCAATTAGAATTTTGTCTCTGTTGTATCGGTGATTTGGGTAATTAATTTTTGGGAAAAATTTGGAGATCTGTTATTTCGTGTGAAATTTGAATGGCTATGTCGGCGAAGTATGATATTGAGAAGTATGATGGGAAGACGAGTTTTGCATTATGGCAAGTGCGTATGGCGGCAATTTTGTCGAGCCAAGGCGTTAAGGATGCCATTTTTGGTCGAGAAAATTTGATTGATGCGTTGACGGATAGCAAGTGGAGAAATATGGATGATAAGGCACTCTCCATTATCCAATTGTGTTTGAGCAATTCAACATTGCAAGAGGTCCTATCGGAGAAAACCGCTAAGGGTTTGTGGGAGAAATTAGAGAATATTTACATGAAGAAGTCTCTCACTAATCGATTGCGATTGAAGTTACGCCTCTACACCCTTCGCATGGTTGAAGGTACATCAATTTCCGATCATATTTCGGAGTTTGCATCTATTTTGAATGACTTAGATAAGATTGATGTTAAGGTGGAGGATGAGGACCAAGCCCTTTTGTTATTGTGCTCATTACCCGCATCATATAAGGCCTTTAGAGACATGTTGATTTATAGTAGAGACAAGATTTCCCTTGAGGATGTTAAGAGCAATTTGCAAGCCAAGTTGCACATTGATAGTGAAATGACCAATAGTGAGAAAGGGAGTCAAGGTGTTGGTTTAGTTGTTGATCGAGGTAGGTCATGGGACCGAAACTCGAAAGATACAAGAACCCGTTCACAGTCTAGGCACAAGAATTTGGCGTGTAACTATTGTAAGAAGAAGGGACACATTAAGGCCGATTGTTTCAAGCTTAAAAATAAACAAAAGGCGGATACTAAAGGTTCTTCTTCGGAGGAGGCCAATGTGGCCGAGTGTGACACGGTTGATACTCTTTGTGTGGTAGACACCAATGTTGATGACATGCATTGTTGGGTGATGGATACGGGTGCTTCGCAACACATGACTCCGAATAGAGATTGGTTTGAGACTTATGAGCCTATGGATGGTAAGGTTCTCATGGGAAATAATAACATGTGTAAGGTTGCCGGAGTTGGTTCGGTGACAATTAAGTTCCATGATGGAAAGATCCGAAGATTGACGGGTGTGAGGCATATACCCGATTTGTCGAAGAATTTGATTTCTTTGGGGTCTCTTGAGGAAAAGGGGTGCAAGTTCCAAAGTGAAGGTGGAGTTCTTAGAGTTTCTAAAGGGGCTCTCACAATCATGAAGGCGAAAAGAATTGGAACTCTTTATTTCCTACAAGGTTCCACGGTCACGGGCTCGGCGGCCATTGCACGTTCGGGTACTATCTCGGATGCAGATGCTACAAAGTTGTGGCATATGAGATTGGGGCATATGAGCGAGCGAGGAATGACCATTTTGAGCAAGAGAGGCTTGTTGTGTGGCCAATGCACAGGCAACTTGGAGTTTTGTGAGCATTGTGTATTTGGCAAGCATAAGAGGTTAAGCTTCTCCACGGCCATTCATTCGACCAAGGGAACATTAGACTACATCCATTCAGATCTTTGGGGACCTTCTCGTGAGCCTTCCAAAGGTAATGGTTCTCGTTACATGCTTACTTTCATTGATGATTTTTCAAGGAAGGTTTGGGTTTATTTCTTGAAAGAGAAAAGCGATGTGTTTCGCACCTTCAAAGAATGGAAATCACTTTTGGAGAACCAAACGGGAAGAAAAGTTAAGAGGTTGAGAACCGATAATGGTTTGGAGTTTTGCAACCGTGAGTTTGATAATTTTTGTAAGGCCGAAGGGATTGTTCGGCACAAAACGGTGGTCTACACTCCTCAACAAAATGGTGTTGCGGAAAGGATGAATAGGACACTACTTGAGAGGTCTAGAAGCATGCTTTCAAATGCGGGTTTGGGTAAGGAGTTTTGGGCAGAAGCCATTAACACATCTTGCTATTTGGTGAATCGATCTCCTACCACTTCAATTGAGTTGAAGACACCTGAAGAAGTGTGGTCGGGTAAGCCGGCCGATTATTCAAATTTGAGGGTGTTTGGTTGTCCTGCTTATGCACATGTGAATGAATGAAAGTTGGAGCATAGATCGAAGAAGTGTGTTTTTGTTGGATATCCCGCAAATGTGAAGGGATATAAATTGTGGTGTCCCGAATCATCCAAGTTTCTCATCTCGAGATATGTCATTTTCAATGAGTCGGCAATATTAAAGGTAAATGATGTTGCATCCGAGCCGACTATTAAGGAAAATGAGACGGTTGAGAAGAAGGTGGAGTTTGAGGTGCCGGTCCAAGAAGGTGATGATTTGATCTCACATGATGATGCCAATTTGGAAAAAGGCCAAGAAGAGCCACAACCATATGCATTGGAAAGGGACCGAGCTAGAAGAGAAATTCGACCACCTACAAGGTATGGTTACTCCGACTTTGCTTATTGTTTGGCAATTGCAGAGGATGTGGAGTATTGTGAGCCATCTTCCTACAAGGAAGCCATTTCTTCTAAGGATGCGGCCAATTGGGTTGCCGCTATGAATGAAGAGTTACAATCCTTGCAACAAAATGAGACTTGGTCTCTTGTGAAGCCTTCTAGTGATAAGAGGATTGTGGGTTGCAAGTGGGTGTTTAAGAGAAAGATTGATGGCTCAAATACCGCGGATTTTCGATACAAGGCAAGGCTTGTGGCTAAAGGGTATAGTCAAGTCCAAGGTGTGGACTTCAATGATGTGTTCTCTCCCGTGGTTAAGCATACCTCCATTCGAGTTTTGCTCTCTTTAGTGGCAATGAAGAATTTGGAGTTGGAGCAAATGGATGTGAAAACCGCCTTCTTGCATGGTGATTTGGAAGAGCAAATTTACATGAGTCAACCGGAGGGTTTTGAGATTGCGGGAAAGAAGGACCGTGTGTGTCTTTTGAAGAAGTCCCTTTATGGCCTTAAGCAATCACCGCGGAAATGGTATAAGAAGTTTGACTCATTCATGGTGAGTATTGATTTCCATCGTTCCAATTATGATAGTTGTGTCTATTTCAAGAAGTTAGATGGTGGAGATTTCATTTACTTGTTGCTCTATGTGGATGACATGTTGATTGCATCCTCAAACTTGAAAGAAGTTAGGAGGTTGAAAGAGCAACTAAGTTCGGCATTTGAGATGAAAGATTTAGGGGCCGCCAAAAGGATTCTCGGGATGGAGGTCACAAGGGATAGGTCCAAAAGAAAGTTGTTTCTTTCACAAAAGAGTTTTGCCGAGAAAGTGTTACGCCGTTTTGGCATGGAGAAAGCAAATGTTGTTTCAACACCTCTTGCGGCGCATTTCAAGCTTTCGGCCGCTTTAAGCCCAAAATCTGATGATGAGAAGAAATTTATGGAAAAGGTTCCATATTCGAGTGCAGTCGGGAGTCTCATGTACTTGATGGTGTGTACTCGACCCGACATTGCTCAAGCTGTTAGTGTAGTAAGTAGATATCTCTCTTGTCCGGGAAAAGGGCATTGGGAAGCGGTGAAGTGGATCTTCCGCTATTTGAGAGGTACTATTGATGCTCGTTTGGAGTTTGGTAATGGCAAGGCACTAGCGGGTTCTATATTTATCCTTGGAGATTGTGCAATTAGTTGGAAGTCTACACTTCAAGCCACCGTTGCACTCTCAAGTACCGAGGCCGAATACATGGCAATTACCGAGGCTATTAAGGAGGCTATTTGGCTTAAGGCATTTGTTGGTGAGATGTCTTCTTTCGAGGGTCCTATTACGGTGTTTTGTGATAACCAAAGCGCGATTCATTTGACCAAGGACCGCATGTATCATGAGAAGACGAAGCACATTGACATTCGGTACCATTTTGTTCGAGATGTGATCTCTGAAGGCAAGGTTGCCGTGAAGAAGATTGGTACCGAGTCGAATCCAGCCGATATGCTCACAAAGCCTCTTCCAATTGCAAAGTTCAAGCTTTGTTCAAGTTTGGTGTCGGTTTGTTTCTAGCTAGTTTGAGCTAGTTTTGTTCCTAGCATGTTGCTAGTTTATCTTTATGTTTATCTTTGTTTAGGTTATGTTTGCTTTATGCATTTGCTTTATGTTTTAGTTTGTTTTAGATGCAATTTGGTTCAAGGTGGAGATTGTTATGTTTGACCCAAATTGCTATTTGGGCCCATTGGGCTTTGTATCTTTATTATGTTGCATATATATAGACTCTTTGTATGAGAGAGAATTAAGTCTAATAGAAATCAGTTTGAGTTGTCTCTTTGTCTCTTGCTCTCTTCCTCTTCTCAAACCCTAGAATAACTAACAGAGCAGCTATAAAGAATACAGAGTAAAGGAATTTTGGTTAAACGATTCATTGCAATAGCTAATAAATCTGTTTTTTTTTTCTTTGTGTGCAGCTGTATCTGTCAAGTACTTGTATGAAGTCTGGCCAGGACACTGCTCCAATATAATTACAGAACCTCAACTTAAAAAAAATGGATAGGAACTTTGAAAAAGATCAATTTCATTTCTCATGATTAGATGATGGAAATGTGATGGATCCGAAACTAAAGAATATTGTATATTTGTATCTACTATTACCAGAAAGAACAGCAAGGTCCTTGAGATCAAGGCCCTTGACAGCAAACATCTGTGAATCAATTGAGTTAGATTTGCTGTAGGTGGTGGAAGCTGCTTGGTCTCATTTTTAATAGAGATCCTACCATCTCTCCTTCCTAGCGACACCGACCATGTGGGCCCCTTGCTCTGAACATTGACAAAAGGAAACACGTTATTTTGCTGGAATTCATTAATTCATCATATTTACCAATGAAATGTTGGCGAAATAAATTCAAGTAAGCAAGGACCATGCATTTTCCCACCATGTTGGAGTTCAGCTTATATTTGTGAGAATAAGCAAGTCCATAGATGAAGAAAATGTTTTGCACTTGCAAGAAAATGACTCACCAACCACACAGAATCACGAGCCATCAGTGCGAGAACATCAGCACAAGAGACTGTGTTTGGGCAAGCCTTCTCCAACTTAGCCTTCACCCTCTCAATTGAACCAAATCCGCGAAGGATCAGGTTTGGAAGAGCATCTTTCTCTGCCACAATGCTCTTTGTTGAGTTTAATAATACAGATCCGTCACAACCCTGCATTTGAAAAATAAGCGTAAATTATGACGGCATTATATATATATAAAAGTGTAATTAGTGATTTTTTTGGCAGTCAATATGCTATACAGAATCAGATATTATTATTACCATAGTAAGATAGATACGAGTCATAGTATAGTGCTTGTATAAGTAAGCGTACCCTAACAAAACAATCATGGAAATGCATTCTGAGAAAAGGAGCAGCAAGGCTCGGTGCAACCGAAAGAATTTCAACCATCTCTTTTCGGACAATGTCTTCGACATTTGGGCATGTCTTGCTATAGTATTCAACACTCAATTGCGCTCTGGTTGAACCCAACAGGAGAAAACATGGAACCAATGTGACAAAAAATGCCAATACACTCCTTCTTTCCATATATTCGGAAGTTACTTTGCAATAGATTGGATAACAGTTATTGGTTTCTTTGTTGTTGAGGTGGAATGAGATTGCTTAATATTTCATTGGTACTTATATACAGAAGCAAAAATGGCATCTTAATATCATATTAATTACCAACTGGAGGTTGCAAACACAGCTTATTTTTGTAATTGTATATACATTTTTGGTTTCCCTATGTTGGAAAAGCTTGAGATTTGAGATTCTCTTGGAAGTTATAACTACCATAGTTGACAATTGAATCGATTGTTTTGCTGGATTTGGAAAGGAAGCAGCCACCGGAAACATACTAACACTTGGAATGGGGTTTTGTTTGAAAGATTTGGACAAAACTTTATCCAAATTCTGATTGTATTCATTCGATCTGCGTTGAGATTTGTGCGGACATATTTAAAACCGTATGAAGTTAAATTGTCCCATAAATCTAATCCGTGCATATTAATTAAAATGCGGATCAAACGGTTTATGTCCGATTTTGAATAAGAATCTGTCCAGAAAACTTCGGACAAAAAGAAAAAAAAAAACCTTAACAATTATATGCTGAGACTTGCTTCATCTATCATGCATGAAAGAGGGATACTAGCTGAGTTGTACCATGTTACTTGTATATTCTGACTTTAAATTACTATTATATTTTTTGAAAGATGGAAGCTGGTTTGGGATTTTGGCCTTCAATTCTTTACCAGATGTGCTTAAATTAATTTACTTGTGCTAGCCACAAGACCAGTCACCCCCCATTTAAGGAAACTTTTATTATTCCTCTGTTTTTTATGCAATGCCAGCAATGTTTAACGGGATTTAGTACAATAACGTATATTCTTCCACTTCATAACATGTTGGCTAAACACTAAAATCAAAAGATTATTTACTGGTAAAAATTATAGTCATTGTGTCGAGCAAATAATCACTAATATGCATATCATGGTAATATTGTATTGTTAAATTATATGAAACAGTCATGATATGGATCAGCAAAATTGGAACTGCACAGTTTAAGAAGATTTCTCATTTCTAATAATTTTGTTATTTTGTTTTTCTTTCCTTTGTTTATTTCCTCAGCGAAGCTAGTAAAAAGTAGCTAGATGGTTTTCCTTGAAAGTTCACATATTGCAGCAGCTAGAGTGGAAAATACGTGCTGTGTCGTGCCGTGACTAACACGCCATGACTTTAGTCTCGTGCCTGCCATGCCGTGCCGTGCCGTGACCAAGTTAATTTTTCACGTGTCGTGCCGTGCCGTGATCAAAATATCAAGGGATGGTCACGGCACACGAATGGTTACGCCATGCCTAAACGTGCCGTGACCATACGTGACTCGCGTGACCATTTAATCATAATTTAAGTTAGTTTATTCAAGATTCACCATTAAATCAATATCTAATGGTCATAATTACACGTGACTCGTGTGACTACCTGTCGTGCCGAACCGTGACTAAATCTTTCATGTGCCGTGCCGTGCCATGCTAAAGTTTCAAAAAATGAACATAGCACGCGAATGGTAACGGCACGGGACACGCGAGTCACGACACGTAACTGACATGTGTGGCGTGCCGTTCCGTGCCGTAACCGTGTCATTCCGTGACGGAGCCGGCTCCGCCGTGCCATTTTTCCCACTCTAGCAGCAGCTAACAGCGGCATATACATGCTCCATTTCCAAATTTCCTTGGATTTAGGCGGGCAGCTGGGCAACAGTAGAACCATCTGACACAAATCTTAAACCTGACCATACGCCTAAAAAGTTGCCCGTTTCAGATACTGATTGTACGAGTTACACACCAGAAGCAACGCAGGCTCAACTACTGCGCTCAGGTGCATCAAATTCCAAATGTAGTACTGGCATTGATGATGGTTGGATGATACAATTAGCATTAAAATCTTAAATGTAACCTAAGTTTGTCTTTCATGCATTTCAATATATAGGTCAAAGTGACAAAGTGGTATGGCCCGGACAAGGTCAGGATTTGTCAGTAATTCAATTTACGCTTTGACTCATTACACTTGTTCTGAATAGTTTTGGCCACAAACAATCCAGTTAAAAGTATAATGTAATTAAAATGACAAATATTTCAGTGCATCTCTTCTTTTGTGCTATCCCTTAGAAATTGCAATAGCCTGTCAACAACCCGTCACAAAGTTATTCTACAACCCGCTGCTCTATTTTCTGCATAGAATCATCTACAGAAAGTATTGGCAGAAAAAGGTTCTGCGTTAAAAAGTCCGAAATTTTTATTAATAGAAAAAAAAAAAAAATATCGACATTGAAAAACGATTTGACGGAAATTCGAGATATAACAAAGACGGACGTTATGGACCATCACGGTCAGATTTGCACCTAATTACCTGCGTTAGTATAACAAAAATACGGGCTGTTATGGTCCATAACGGCCAGGAACACGCTGAAAAGAAAAGAAAAAAAAACTAGGCCGTTATGGTTCATAACGTCCAGCTACAGTGATTTTTTTTTTTTTCAAAAAACGCAAACTGAAGCAAGCAACCAAAAAAAAAAAAAAAAAAATTACTGTAGCTGAACGTTATGGTCCATAACGTCCAGCTACCATGGTTATTTTTTTTTTCAAAAAATCGCAAAATGAAGCAAAAAAAAAAAAAAAAAAAACTGTAGTTGGACGTTATGGACCATAACGTCCAGCTACAGTGTTTTTTGTTATATCATTAGCGATCAGATTAACTGGACGTTATCGACCATAACGTCCAGCTACAGTGTCCTGGACGTTATGGACCATAACGTCTTTGTTATATCTCGAATTTCCGTCAAATCATTCTTCAATGTCGATATTTTTTTATTTTATTTTCTATTAATAAAAATTTCGGTCAAAAAGTGGGTAACATACTAACATCAGAGAAGAAAATAACCGGCTGAGCTGTCCGGACACAGCAACACTTATTTGGAAAATAAAGGCATAATTACAATAACAAAAATATTAAATGAAATACAACAAACAAATGAAAATATTTGATTTATTCCTTAACTTTTCCCCAGACGATCAATTTACTTTTCAATCTTCTACTTGCGTCAAATTAGTCCTTCAAATAAATAAAAAACAATTAAATTAATTGTCCTAAATGGTTTTCAATAATTGATTTAGTGCATTGGAAGTCCAGAGACCTACTTGATTTATTTATTTTTAAATATTATGTACCGATTTTTTATGAAAATTCAAGGATCAATTAATTTGATTTCAAAATAGCAACGACAACATGAATTTTTAAAAATAAGATAAATTAAAATCCTACCGTGAGAAGATGGCTAGTGATACATAATATAATTAAATTTCGTATATCAGGTTTTTGTTGTAGTAATGTGCATGACTTGTATAATTCTATCATTTGTTAGTTTCCTCAAAAAAAAAAAAAAATAATTAGTCCTTCAAATTTAAAAAATAATTAAATTAATTAATTGGTTTTCAAGAATTGACGTAGTGCATTGAAATTCAAAGACCAACTTGATTTTTTTGAAGAAGATTATATATATACCATTTCATTGCATATATGAAAAAAAAAAATTCAAGGTCAATTAAATTTTTTAAAAACTTTAGGAACGAAGACATAAGTTAAAAAAAAAAAAGGAATCTACTAGACCCGTTGAACAAGTAACTTAGAAACCTTAGATATTGTTCTCAGACTAAAAGATATAAGTTTCTAAAAAATAAATATATATAGAAAATACAATTCTACCGTGAGATGATGGCTAGTGACACATAACATTTCTAATCCTTGGTTTTGTTTTGTTTTTGTTTTACTGGTCTTATATGTTTATTTTGAACAAAGTTCAAAATAGCGATTATAGCGCTATAGTTTTTAAGGTCAGAAAAAGCTATAGCGTAGTCATAGCTAGCTATTTAGAATCATTATAAAAGAAAAAATGGTTAATAGCATTATAATTTTTGAGGTCCGAAAAAGCTATTGCGTAGCTATACCTAGCTATTTAGAACCAATGTTTTAAATAACGTTTATAGCGTCATAGCGGGAAGGCTACAAAAAAAGCTATAGCGGAAGCTATTCCAAATAGCGTTTTTTTTTTACAAAAATTATATTATATATTTGTACTATATATTAACATTATCTAAAGTTTCATAGAACAATAAATAACACCAAATTAATTAAGAAATTATAATATTCATATTGAACTAGTACAAAAGTCCATGGTCAAAATATTCATAATAATATCATAAACAATCGATCTTTTTCTATACAAAATATCTTAAGCATCATGATTCATTTTATTTTTTTTTCTTTACAAAATAAATTTTATGGATCTTTATTTAAGCCCATATAAATTGTCTAAAAAAGCCCAATATGCATAGCGCACAAATAGCGCGCTACACGCTATGCGCTATAGCGGATCGCTATTACCGCTATAGCGGCCGTAGCGCAGTTAGCGTATTTTCATGCCATAGCTTAGCATTTAGGGTCCAAAAACGCTATAGCGCGCTATTTAGAACACTGTTTAGAACCATGATTTTGAAGAAGTCTATGGTCAATGTTTCATTTGCACTGTTGCGTGCTGAACTACACACGCATGCATGCTGGAGGTTTGAATAATTGTCTCTTCTTCTCATCTCCATCGTCAACAAAAATATAGAGATTGTCATTATTTAATTTTGGTAGTAATATTATTTTTAGAGTAAAATATAGTGTTGTTTATTATATTAAAGAATTATATGAAATTTGGATTAATGTAAAAATTATTTACCTTTCCATCAAAAGATTTCAAATTTGTAATGGTTAATTATGATTTACAAACTTTTGGAGGAAGATCAATTAAAGTTTAAATTTACTGAGATATGATACATGTAATATCAAAATAATAGAAAATATATTTAACCTTTAAATTTTCTGGTTAAATAATATTTTCAAAGCGAAAGGTTCCAATGCCACAGGAATGCCACATGCTCTCTTAATTATGTTTCAAATTTGAGACTTAATTAAAATGTCGAGTCTAAATAAAATTTTAACCGTTATAGATTTATTTTACATCATTCTTTTTTTTTTTTTTATCTCTTGATATAATATAAATGAGTTTCTAATGTGAACAAATCTCTCTGGTGAAAATAATGAAGTTCACCTTTTGGACTTTAAATTTTAAAATATAAATATAAAAAGAAATTAAAGAGTATGCATGTGTTACTTTTGTGATATCAATAACCAATGATATTCAAATTCTCATATTCTTGAATAGATCAAATTTATGTACGATAAAAGATAGATGTAAGGTACAATTATTCATCTAATTATTTATAATTTATTTTGAGAACAATGACGAAACTATTGAATCATATATGGATATGTCAACAACATCACAAAGATCCAGCTTGGCATGCAGTTGGAACTAACAATGTCATGCTAGCTAAGCATGCTAACATCTATTTCCATATATTTACTTGGTCAACACTAAATTGTTATCGACTAGAACATACATTCAGATCATAACAGGCAGGGGCGGACCCACACACAGTCAGAGGGGGCTAGCTGCCCCTCTCTGGATTTTGAAATTTAGTGGAAAATTACGGATCCAGTACTACTTTGCTCTTCTCTGAAACTGAAAATTCCACCAGACCAGTCCAAAAACACTGTTAATGAGAAACTTTGTTGTTTTTATAGAAATTTTATTGAAATTTACGAATCCGGATCAACTTTTTGTTGTTTTTTAATATGTAAAATGATTTTTTTTTGTTTTTTATTATGTAAGACTACTATTTTATTGTTTCTTATTATGTTGATTGTTTTTATATTTAGTACCCGATCAGTTAATGAGTTTGAACCCGATAAGCTATTTTAATCCAATTCTTACTACTCCCTGACATAAATACTGTGTGTTGGGGGATCTTAAAGGTCAAACACTTATGCCTTATCTAGAGATCAAACAATTACATCTCATCTAGGGGTCAAACACTTACACTCCGGGGAAGAAGAAACAATCCCCACCTTAAACCTAAGGACCGTCCTATGCCAAAGATACCCGAAAACATAATCTTAAGTGCGGAATTATACCTGATTCCATGCCGTTTGTCATGGAATATCCAAAGTCTTTAGCAAGCCGTCTCCGTGAGAGCGAGACAAGTTTTTAACGGCAATAAGTCCTTCTCGCCTTTGTGGTTGGGTTGTGGATTAGATCTTCCAAAGCAACACACGCCCTTGAGAAATCTTCTCCAATTTCCTTATGGATCTCTCCTCTCAATTCTTTAATGGAGAAAGAAGGGAGAAGGCACTCAAAATCCTGTCTAAGAATAACTTCTTTCCAAAATTATGAGTTGAGTTGGTTATCTTGTGTCTTGGGGACCCATCCTTATATAGTATTGCACATCTGGCACCGCGAGTGCGTCTGCACTGGGCCGCACTGGGACTCAGTGCGTCCATACTGGGTTGAGACGTTTCCAAATAACTGATTTTCCTTCAGCCCCGAATTTTTCCCAATTCCTGAGTGCGTCCGCACTAGGCTTGGACTTTTCTGGTTTCTGCACTGAACTTCATAAAATCGGCTTAGTCCTGAGTGCATCCGCACTGGGCCGCACTGGAGCTCAGTGCGTCTGCACTAGGCTCGGACATTTTTCCATTTCTGCACTAAAGTTTCGAAAATTTGGCTAAGTACTGAGTGCGTCCGCACTGGGACTCAGTGCTCCGCACTCAGGGTTCTGAAAATAGTTTTTCGTATTTGCAAATCTCAGAATTAGTCCATTAATGATTTGATCTTTGCCCAAATTGTTCTACACATTTATGGATCACATCCTATTAAATACATAGATTGTCTAATGTCTTAATTCCATATTATATCACTTTTAATTGTGACAATTATATTGACAGTATACAATTCATAATTATATTACATATATGCTCAACGTTAGATATATGATCCAACAATCTCCCACTTGAGCAATACGTCATACTCTTTTAATTATGTATTGTTAACCTTATGTGCGCACATTCTTTTCTGTCATCTTTATGTATTTCCAAACCAATTCCGTCAATCAATTACATTAGCAAATGACTAAAGCAGCTTTCGTCACATTTATATTAGTCATGACTAGACCATCAATAATCTCAGTACTAACATAATCAAATGACATGAATCATGATGTGGATGTGTAGCATAGAAATTACACGCAATTGTGATCTTACTGTGCCAATTTCTAACTGGGTCTCCTACTTAAAACTTGAAACTAAATTTCATAAACTTGTTGTAAAATGCAAAATTCAAACAAACAATTCACAAATCACATACTCAATTGTAAGGTCAAAACAAAAATTAGAGATAGAATGCATATAACAATTCTTTTGCAATACCATGCATACAACATAAATAACTTGTTTTCTGTCACAAGTTTCATATCCAAAATTACAATAAGTAAATAGGACATTGAATTAAACAACCAACAGACTCCCACTAAAATTGAATTTTCCTAACAGAAATTACACCCATATGAGCAACATGCTCTTCAAACTTATTGGGTGGTAATCCTATAGTAAGTGGATTCGCTAACATGGAGTCTGTCCCTATATGTTCTATGGATAACTGACCCTTCTGCACTCTCTCCTTTACAATCAAGAACTTGATGTCAATGTACTTGGACTTTGACGAATTTCGGTTGTTATTTGCGTAAAGTACGGCTGAATTATTGTCACAATACAATTTTAGTGGTCTATCAATAGACTCCACTATATGCAGCCTAGTGACAAAATTGCGCATCCATACACCATGATTCGATGCCTCATGACATGCTACAAATTCTGCGGCCATTGTGGAAGATGCTATAAGTGACTGTTTAGCACTCTTCCATGAAATAACCCCTCCAGCTAACATGAAAATGTAGCCGGATGTAGATTTCATGCTATCTTGACATCCTCTAAAATCAGAGTCGGTATACCCAATGACCTCTAGCTTGTCCGATCTCCAATATGTGAGCATGTGATCTTTTGTTCGCTTCAGGTACCTTAAGACCCGTTTGGCTGCTTTCCAATGATATAGACCTGGATTTGATAAGTATCGGCCCAACATGCCAGTGATGAACGCAATATCCGGATGCGTACACACTTGCGCATACATAATGCTCCCAACAACTGAGGTATATGGATACTTTTGCATTACTTCCTTTTCTAAAGGATTCTTTGGGCATTAGCTGAGACTGAATTTGTCTCCTTTTGCCACAGGGGTATTTCCTGGTTTATTGTCTTGCATGCCATACATTTTCAGGACCTTTTCGATATAATTCCTTTGGAATAAACCTAACATACCTTGGGTTCTATTCCTCAGTATTTCAATCCCTAGGACAAATGATGCATCACCAAGATCTTTCATTTCAAAATTCTTCATCAGAAATTTCTTAGTCTCATGCAACATATTTATATCATTACTGGCAAGCAATATATCATCTACATATAAAACCAGAAACACAAACTTACTCCCACATAACTTGAGGTATATACACTTATCCACAAGATTTGACTCAAAACCAAATGAGATAATCACATTGTGGAATTTGTATTACCATTGACGAGACGCTTGCTTTAGCCCATAGATGAATTTCTTAAGTTTGTACACCATAGACTTTGTGTCTCCTGACACATAGTTTTCTGGTTGCACCATATAGATTGTTTCCTCAATGTCACAATTGAGAAACGAAGTCTTAACATCCATCTGATGAAGCTCTAAATCGAAATGCGCAACTAATGCCAATATAATCCTTAAAGAGTCTTTCAATGAAACTGGAGAGAAAGTCTCTTTATAATCGATGCCTTCCTTTTGTGTAAAACCCTTAGCGACAAGACGAGCCTTATATTTCTCCACATTACCTTTCGAATCCCTCTTGGTCTTAAATATCCATTTTGAACCAATGGGTCTCGCTCCTTTAGGTAATGGGACAATTTCCCAAACGTTATTGTCAGCCATAGATTTTATTTCCTCATTCATGGCATCGATCCACTTGCTAGAATTAGAGTCTTGCATGGCTTGTTGAAAATTTATGGGGTCATTTTCTAACATGCCAACATCAAACTCATGTTCTTGAAGGTAAACTACATAATCCGAAGATATTGCAGACCTTTTCTCTCTAGTGGATCTTCTTATTGGCACTTCTGAATTTTCTTGAGAGTTTCCAGCATTGTTGTCAACAACAATCTGGCCAACAACGGCATTCTCCAGAATTTCTGAAATTTCATTTTGTACTGTTTGATCTTGTTGAGTTTGGTCTTCAATAATGGTTTGATTTTCGACAATTGTATTTTGAGTTAAAATGGGTTCAATATCCACAAAACTCTCAACACCTGTGGGAATATTTGCATACTCCTCTTCGAATTCATCCATTATTGTATCTCCCCCCGCAAACTCAACATCCTCAAAAAATTTTGCATTTTCCGTCTCAAAAACTGAATGTTCTGTAGGATTATAAAACTTATAACCCCTTGATCGCTCGGGATATCCAATAAAATAACAACTAACAGTTCTTTCATCTAGATTTTTTTCATGCAGCCTATAAGGCTTTGCTTCAGCTGGACAACCCCACACACGCAAATGTTTTAAATTAGGCTTTTGCCTATTCCAAATTTCGTATGGGGTTTTGTTAGTTGCTTTAGTTGGCACTCTATTTAGGATATATGCTGCTGTCTTTAAGGCTTCACCCCATAGATTATTTGGTAAAAAAGTGTGACTCATCATACTTCTTACCATGTCCTTAAGCGTTCTATTGCGCCTTTCAGAAACACCATTAATTGCCGGCGAACCGGGCAATGTATACTGAGGCACAATGCCACATTCATCTATGAAATGTGCAAAAGGCCCTTTACATTGTTCACCTGATCCATCATATTTGCCGTAATATTCACCACCACGGTCAGATCGAATGGCCTTAATGCGTTTGTTAAGTTGTAACTCAACTTCCGCTTTAAAATTTTTGAACATGTCAAGAGCTTGAGCCTTTTCCTTAATCAAATATATGTATCCATATCTTGAATAGTCATCTATGAAACTAATAAAATACCGTTGACCATTTCTTGTGGCCATTGAAAACGGACCACAGATATCGGTATGAATTAATTCCAAGAGTTCCGAACACCTTTTGGCTTCATATTTTCTTAAATTGGTTTGTTTTCCTTTTATGCAATTTATACAATCATTAAGATCTGAAAAATTTAAGGGTTCAAGAATTTCATTAGACACAAGTCTTTCAATTCTGCATTGAGAAATGTGGCCTAATCGCTTGTGCCATAATGAAGCTGACTTTTCATTTGTTAATTTTCTTTTTTCTTACTATTTGTATCCACATGCAAAGCTTCAATATAAGAACTATTGACTTCCAAAGAATATAGATTATCATAAACAGAAAGAAAACCAGAACCAACTTGTTTTGAATCATGAAACAAACTGAAATTTCTATTTCCAAAAGCACAAGTAAATCCATACTTATCTAATGCAGAAATTGAAATTAAGTTACGTCTAAAAAACGGTACAACAAAAGTCTTATACAAATTCAAATAAAATCCTGATTTTAACAATAATCTATAAGTCCCAATAGCTTTCACCTCAACTTTATTGCTAACGCCCACAAAGATGAATTTCTCATCATCACTTGGCTTCCGGTAATTTAGGCAGCCCTACAAAGATATATTTATATGAGTAGTTGCACCTGAATCTATCCACCAAGTATATCTAGATACAGAAAATAAATTAACTTCCGTACAAATCATAACAAGAGATTTACCTTTCTTAACACGCCAAGCATGATAATTCTGGCAATGCATCTTCTTGTGTCCAACTGCACCACAGAAGTAACAGGCACTTTCCGATGAGGCAACTGATTTGCCCTTATCCTGTTTCTTGTTGGTGTTCACTGTAGCATCCTTATTATCATTATTCTGATTTGATTTCTTATGCTTAGCCGATGGCTTAAATTTGAAAGTTGTAGCAAAATGGGCACTTTCTGTCTTCTGGGCACTTTCTGTCTTCTGTTGTTTCAATCTTTCCTCTTCTTCAACACAATGGGAGATGAGTTCATTGAGTGGTCATTTGTCCTTTTGACAATTATAGCTCACCCTAAACTGTCCAAAGTGTGTAGGAAGAGATATCAATGCCAAGTGCACTAAGAGATCATCAGAAATCTCCAACTTAAGTGCCCTTAGTTTTGAAACAACATTAGACATCTCCATGATGTACTCTTTAATACTTCCCTTATCTTTATATTTCATTAAGACAAGTTTGGTCAAGAGTGTACCAATTTCAGATTTTTCATTCTTAACAAACCTTGTCTCAACTTTGGCTAAAAATTCCTTAGCATTAGTAATCTTATCAGAAATCGAGCCTCTAAATGCCTCTGGAATGAACCTTTTCATAATCATTAGACTCACTCTATTAGATCTGTCCCACTTTTCCTCAACTCTCTTTTCTTCAGGAGTTGAGGTAACAGTAATTTTGGGACAGTCAGTTCTGAATGCCAAGTCTAAATCCATGACACCGAGAGTTATCATAACGCTCTCCTGCCAATACTTGAAATTGGTACCATTTAACATCGGAATGTCTTTTAAGCCAGTAGTAATGCTAGCTGAAAAATTCGAACAAAAGACACACAAAACAAACACGATTTAGCAAAAAAATCTGAATTTATAAATTATATTCAAATAAAGGCTAAACTATACCATTATTACCAAAGTATCGGTTTCCATTAATTGATCACCGGAGGGCAACAAATTAATTTCTTATGATGCTTTGTCGCAATAATAAAGTATTGATGATTCATTAACATATCGACAACATGCCTTCCGGAGGGCCGACATTATGACATATGTATAAACCATAATAATCATCATCACACTTTAATATCACTCAATTGTACATAAAATTTTAACAACCACTATCTTCCGGAGGGCCGATATATGATTGCTTCAACTAAATGTACACTTAATTTCCTTTTATATGATGAATCTAAATTAACTTTGTCAAAAGAGGCACCGGAGGGTACAATAATGACTCAATTAATTTAATTCAAGATATATATAACTTCAATGCCTTTAAAAGAATCATAATCTATACTTATACCATAAAATAAAATTACAATTAAATAAATATAATTGCATCATAACAACTGCAGTTAGGTCATAAATTTTTATTTTTTTTTATTTTCGAAAACTGGGAAAAATAACTGCATTTGTTATGCTGAATTTAGACACGATCTAGAGAGATTTTAATAAAAGATTGGAAGCACCTTAAATAGCCTTTCAAATTTAGAAATTTCTTCTAAATTTGTAAATTGTTGTTTTAGAATTATTAAAATAAATTTCCCAAAACTCTAATTTCATAACTGCCCAAAAAACTAAAAATTTTCAGGATCGAACATCATTTGATCAGAATTTTGTGATTTCAAATGAAAATCTTCGAGCAAACCCTAATCAAATTAATAATTTAACTTTTAGGCAATCATGATTTCAAATAAAACTTTTGTGCTCTCCAAACTTAAATTTTCAGATCAAGAAAATCAAGAAAATCAACGAAAAAACAACATCAATTCCTAATTCTCTCTAGATCCTTAAATACCTAATCCTTCGGTATAGGAATGCTCTGATACGACTTGTTGGGGGATCTTAAAGGCCAAACACTTACGCCTTATCTAGAGATCAAACAATTACATCTCATCTAGGGGTCAAACACTTACACCCTGGGGAAGAAGAAACAATCCCCACCTTAAACCTAAGGACCGTCCTATGCTAAAGATACCCGAAAATATAATCTTAAGTGCGGAATTATCCTGATTCCATGCTGTTTGCCATGGAATATCCAAAGTCTTTAGTAAGCCGTCTCCGTGAGCGCGAGACAAGTCTTTAACGGCAAGAAGTCCTTCTCGCCTTTGTGGTTGGGTTGTGGATTAGATCTTCCAAAGCAACAAGACACGCCCTTGAGAAATCCTCTCCAATTTTCTTATGGATCTCTCCTCTCAATTCTTTAATGGAGAAAGAAGGGAGAAGGCACTCAAATAGTATTGCACATCTGGCACCGCGAATGCGTCTGTACTGGGCCGCACTGGGACTCAGTGCGTCCGCACTGGGTTGAGACTGTTATAACCCGTAAAACTAATTTAGTTAATTAGTTTAATAATTAAGATTTGCGACTAATTAAAACTTAAATTATTAGTTAGATGAAATAATTATTTAGATAAACTTATTGTTTAGATCAATTGGTTATAAATTGATTGATTAAATCAATTTATTTATTTGGAATTCTAGTTTTGAAAATTTAAAACTTAGTTAATTATGAAATTAATTAAGTAAATTATGTTGATTGATATGTTAACTCAAACTAAAATTTACAAATTTATGCGTTGATCCTTGTAATTATAAAATTCCAGAATGAACCCGATCCATTAGTACCTAGATTAATTGATAGCTAAAAAGAAACTATTAAGGTATAAAAATAAACCAAAAACAAATCGAGACGTACGTATTAGATTCTAAATGCGAATTTTGTTAATCATCTCTAAATTTAATTAGAATGATCACTAGAGAATCTCATGGTTAACCATATTGATGGTCCGAATTATTATAACCGCTGGATTAACTTTGCACGAATCTTAAAGCAATCAAAAGGGTTTTTGAACCCTTCGATCTCCCTTCTCTCTCTGTCCATTGGGGGCCGCCTCTTACCCTTTTCATTCTCTCTCTTTTACGCTGTTTCTTCGGGGAGAAGGAAATGGAGGCGATCGCCCTCCTCCCGCGCGGTCGTTGTTCGAACTGCCACTGTTCCATCGATTGTACGATCTTGACTATGATCGCTGAGGCGCGTGGGCTTTCACCTGCTCTCTGAGAGCGTTGAATAATGGGGTTTCTCTCTCTCGGGTATTATAAATCCCTTTTTCCCTCCCTCTGTGTTGGTTTTTGCTTTCGTTCTTGCTTCGCTCATGTGTTGAGAACAAAATCTCTTTCTCTCCTCTTTCCGATTGCCTCTGTCTTGATTATTGCCGAAACCCTAGGGTTTTTGGGTTGTTGCCTTTGTTCTTGCGATTTGGTGAACTGTCTTTGGTGTCTCTGTCTCGGTACTTGCTGATTTTTAGGCGGCCGTGAGGCGAGGGAATTACTTGGTGTCGGCCGTCTTCTTGCCTCTTTTGCGATTCCTTCTCTCGGGTAATTAAAGCACCCTTTTTTACTTTGATTGTGTGTGATTACGTTGGATTTGGGGGAAATTAATTTGTCTCACCCGAGTTGTTGATTTTCTCGGTGAGACGATGACATTGGGGGTGATTGTGCTGGTATTCATCTGCTTGTTCTGTTGGTAACCCTGTACGCCTTGTACCGGGTTTTTGTTTGATTTCTCTGTCCCTGTCGTTGCTGATTTTTCTGGTTCTGGCTTGTTTCTGGCTTTGCTGGTTTTTACTGACACTGTACCAGTGCTAGTACGGTGACCATTTGCATGATGCCCCCTCTAAACTGCGACGATGCCATTTCTTTTGTTTGTTTGATGATTTCTGCCCTGTGCTGGTGAGGCACTCGTGCCTTTTTCTTGTTTTCCCTGTACTGGTACCGATCGGTGCCAGTATATGAGGCCTGTGCTTTTCTTGTTGCGTGCCTCTCTGGCTTTTTTGATGTGGCCAGTGTCGCAATGATTGCTGGCGCTGGCTTTCTTTCTCTCTGTCGCCTGTTGGCCTTCTGTTTTGTTTTGCTGTTACCTTGACTGTGCTGGTACAGAATCGGTACCAGCCCTCTGTTGTCTATGTCGGCTATGTGCCTTGTAATGCCGTTGTGATTGTTGCATTGTGAATGTTTACTGGTACAGTCAGTACCAGCCCAGCGATACCACTGGTACCGAGAATTTGATCTGACAGGGACCCGAACGTAAATAAATTAATATAGAGGGGCTTTGAGTAAATATTTAGGCCTTGGACGATATTTTGAAATTATAAGGGCCTAGTTATAAAGATGTGAATTTTTGAATTAATGGGCCGGCCTATAAATAAATTAAATCAAATTGGCCCACTTTATTAATGGGCTCGGCCTTGATTGTAACTCTTAAATTTTGGGTTCAAGCCCAAATCTGAAAATATATTATATGGGCCTAGGCCCAATCCGAAAATGAAACTAATTAATCTAATGGTTTTGGAAATTCAATTAGGCTCTAGTAATTTAAATAATAGGCTTGACCCAAATCGAATTTAAAAGAGAAAGAAATTAAAATAATTTAGTTACAACACATTTTTAATTAATTAGGATTTTAATTAATTAATAAATTAAGTAGTTAGATTTTTAAAATAATTAGTTAAGTAATTGGATGTTTCAAATTTAGTAATTAGAATTTTATAAATTGAGTAAGTAGAAATTTTAAGTAAAGAAAATAACTTCCAAATAAAATAAGTTGTTAATTAATAAAGGACAATTAATTAACAACATATTAATATTTTCAAATTATTATGATTACAAAAGTTTAGTTAATAGGATAATTAGATAATCACGTATTATTTGTAGTTATAAATTAATCGACTTGTACAAATTTTTAAAATTAATTCGTACGACTTTAGAAATATTATAATTAAAGATTTAACATTATTGAGTAAGTACTTAGGATTTAAATTACGTATATCTAAATTGATTAGGAAACACCTTTATATTACACATAAATAGTTAGGGATCAAATAATAACAATTTAAATTAAGTAGATTATAATTTAGTAGATGAGCAGTTTATCTTTATATTATCGTAGTTAAGCATGTGCATTGGTGAGTGTGAGATAGAAGACCGAATGACTACTTTCCGTCCTCGTAGTATGGGATGCGAGGCGGCTTGTGGGTCATTGGGCTGAGGGATCACTTGATCCCTTAGAGGTCTTATTAGGATTATATTATTATTAGCATTGAGTTGTTATTATATTATTCTCGATCATTTTTCCATTACGTGCGGACTGCGTGTCCAGAGGCACGGAGACGATTCGGGAGTTATCCCCCTACATTAGGAGCTACTTGCCATATACGGATTTTTGTTTTAAAAAGAAAAAGAGGCTGCGTGTCTCAGATGTGTGATATGAGACTGCGTGTCTCAGGTGTGTGATACGGGGCTGCGGTCCCATGTTTTTTATACGAGGCTGCGTGTCTCATGTGTGTGTCCCATTAGTCTAGCCGGACGGTGGAGTTCCGTCGTCTGCTCATGAGGAGACGGATTGACTTATTCTTATGCCTTGCTTGTAGTTTTCTCCTATTTTATATGTTTGGATGATGAATCGTCTTAGAGTAAGGCAAACACATGGAATTGGATATAACTGTCGGCTAGCGTGCACTTGCCTACTGGTTGAAGTCTTTGGAGGCAAAGCTCGATGCTATTAGGCATCGGGTATCTTTGCACCCTCTGATCGCAGTCCTTGTGTTATGTCACCTTTGAGATATAAATTCAATTTGTTTTGGCACGGCACGGGGTGACAAAATTATCCGTATTATTACTATATCAAATTGTACACACGGTACCTATTGTACTGGACTCCGATTGAGTATAATATTCATCCTCATATTTTATTTTGGGAAATTTCATCATTTTGGCATATTAGGATAATTATATCATGTCATATACTATGTAAGTATTTTTCTTTTGTAGTTATTATGATAGATGTTAATTTCTGCAGCATGTGCATTAAAAATGAATAATTACCGATTTTACGTAGATTTCAAATTAAAATGTGCTTTGACTTAAGAGGATCCCTGAAGGGATAATACTGGGTCACATACTGGAGGATCATTCGCTCATCCCCTTCTTTTTTTGGATGTGGGCAGGTACGGAGTCTGACGGTCCGCAGCAGGAGACGTCAGGAGCTGTCCCCGAGACCGCACCGCCTGATTAGATTAGGGACTTTTGTTTAGGGTTTTGTGGGTCCAATGTTTTTGTTATACACATTGGACTCGATAGATGATGTATCTTTTTTTTATTATTAGACTATGTATATTTGATCCCGGTGGGGATTTGTATGGATGATCTGATGTACATTATGTTATTTTTATCTTATATTTATGACTTTGGCTTATTGTTTTATATTCGCTTCCGCTGTGAATGATTATTTTATTATTTAGTCTTGCGTGTCTTTCCGATCATTAGACACGAGACGGGGATTAATCACACCTTAATCCGGAAATCCTGGTTTGGGGTGTGACATCCCAAAGTTTCCAAATAACTGCTTTTCTTTCAGCCCCGAATTTTTCCTAAGTCCTGAGTGCGTCCGCACTGGGGCTCAGTGCGTCTGCACTAGGCTCGGACTTTTCTGGTTTTTGCACTGAACTTCATGAAATCGGCTAAGTCCTGAGTGCGTCCGCACTGGGGCTCAGTGTGTTCGCACTGGGCTCGGACTTTTTCCATTTTTGCACTGCAGTTCAGAAAATTGTCTAAGTCCTGAGTGCGTCCGCACTGGGGATCAGTGCGTCCGCACTAGGCTCGGACATTTTTCCATTTCTGCACTAAAGTTCTCAAAATTTGGCTAAGTACTGAGTGCGTCCGCACTGGGACTCAGTGCGTCCGCACTCAGGGTTCTAAAAACAGTTTTCTGTATTTACAAATCTCAGAATCAGTCCATTAATGATTTGATCTTTGTCCAAATTGTTCTACACATTTATGGATCACATTCTATTAAATACATAGATTGTCTAATGTCTTAATTCCATATTAGATCACTTTTAATTGTAACAATCATATTGACAGTGTACAATTCATAATTATATTACATATATCCTCAACGTTGGATATATGATCCAACACTGCATCCGCCCCTGATAACAGGGTGGAAAATTGTTCTGGTTTTTGTTTGCGTTGCAAATTATTCTTCTACAGATTAGCACTAATTATCAAGCCAACTAAAATTTGTCCAAGGAAAAAATCCCTTTTCAGTTATTGCATGCAAACTTGGCCCATGGATGTATTATTGTATAATTAAGAGTTTGTAGCTAGTTAGATAGGTATTATAAATTTTTTTTTTTTTGGTTAAGCTAGGTATTATAATTCGTCACCTACAACAAGACTTGGTATGTAGTAGGTATTGATTTTGTAGTATGCAAGACGCAGTTTGTTACATATATATACTTTATTTTTTTCTGTACTAATTAATTAACCAAATAACAAATCAATACCAGCAAGGCAAAATGCATAATATATATACTTCATGATGATGACAGTATTTTTTTTTGTTGATTTATATAAATTCTTCAACTGTCGCTCGCAACTTGAAATTTGACACGGCTAAATAAATCATTTTTGTTACAGGACAAATATTAAATGATTCCGAAGGTTATAATGCAAAGGAAAACATATTTTATATGTATCCTTGGAAAATCTCAAAATTACATATATAATTCTCCAATTCCAAACATACAAATTTCATACTTAATTTATCACTCTTTTTTACGTAAGAACTTATATATACACTTCTCTTCATACTTCTCTAAAAAATAAAACTCACATAATTAAATAATAACCATCTAAATACCCAACATTACATATAATCCCTCCAAAATGATCAAATCCCATACGTATAATTTTTAAATAAAGAAAACTGTCTGATTTACCTAATATTTGTTATCTTTTATGAGGGGAAACTATGATATATACTTTAGGATGTTCAATGAGAGAATTTTTTGCTTCAAAGTTAATATGATATATAAATTACAAATGTGTAACTTCACAAATTCTACCTGCAAAAATTGCAAATATCATATTAACCATCTAATTCCGTTTATATATGCAAATTTTCCGCTTAATTAGTGGTTAATACTGATCTTGCATATGGCACCCAAAACTTTTTCTTTATAATCCTAGCTGGCACAATATGTATGAAATACATATATTGTTGTCAAGAGATCAAAGCAATTAGAAATTCTCTCAAAAATGCAATATCACTCAAGAATATTCCTTAAAAATAAATACCTTCATTTATTATCTTATGATAACATCATTTGAAACAGTCTTGAGCCGAAAAAGTTTCTGCCTCCTATATATATACATAGCACAACCACAGTGCAACTATGATTAAATCCAAAAATCCTCAGAACTAATTTTTCAATATTAATTCATAATGGCTTCGGTTCCTCTGTTCACCGTCTTGTTTCTCTATTCCATTTCCACAGCCCTTTTAGGCACACTTATGGCTTCAGAAATACCTCGAGAGAGAGGTCGGCCTCGTATACTGGATGATACGCCATTAGAAAAAGGCGGTTCACACCAAGAACTAAAGGTTAACTTCTATGAAACAACGTGTCCGAATGCTGAAGATTTAGTGGCTTAAGAGATGAAACGGATCCAGGCTGAAGATCCAACCCTTGTGCCATCACTGATCAGGCTCCACTTTCATGACTGCTTCGTCCGAGTAAGAAATCGTGTTGTATATAACTGTTTATTGTGAACTCCCTCTCGTTTGTGTGTGTTCACTGATTCACTTGCGATCCCTCTCCAAATTTCAATCTGAGCATGCAGTCAAATTGATTCAAAAATATGCCTCGCCAAGTTCCACATATTCTGAATTTCTTTAGTATTTCTTTTGATGGGTGCAAACTGTTGCAAATCAACGGTCTGGAATGCTTAAAAATCATGATTCATATTAAAAAATGGTAAAAACGTTTCAAAAAAATGTAACATATAATTTGAAGCATATTTTGACACGTAGTAAAGAAATAACAGTTTGGATCGCCTGTCCTAATCTTAGCTCAGCATCGTAACCCCACTACTGTTTACATATATCTTTACAGTATTATCATCACGAATTCAGGAAATGTTTCGTAAATTAAAATCTGTGAAAGCTTGTAGTATGATCATCACAGACAGAAAATCTAAATGGAATTCTTTAAGTAAAACATAATTTTTTTTGTTGTAATTTTTTTTTCACTGTGAGTTAATTTAATGATAGGGATGTGATGCCTCGATACTGTTAGATTCAGGGAGTGGGATAGAAGAAAAGGAGGCAACTCCGAGCCTCAGTTTGCGTGGATTTGGTACTATTGAGAGGCTCAAGGGTGTTTTGGAAAATGCATGCCCCAAAGTTGTGTCATGTGCAGATATCATAGCGTTGGCTGCCCGTGAGGCAGTGTTCCTGGTACAACTGATATCATGAATATCATTCTACTAATTATGATTATGATTTCATTAGGATCCGATAGAGGCTGAAATTTGCAGCACATTTGCCATATTTTTGTTAATTTGGATGAATACAATCTCTTACAAGGCCTTTAACTTCAATTAATGCATGCATGCTTAGAAAATTTGTTGCTCTGTTTTGTACCAGTAGAAATCAATCTTTTGTCATTGCAGTTGATGGCTGTTGAGTTGCACCTAACTGACTCCTTAGAAATCATTGTTTTTGCACATGAAATCTCTCTAAATTATAAGGTGACCAGTATCAGGACGGTGACCACTAGTTGTTTTGTCCTTGTCATTTCCTTCTATTTGCTTGTACCTATTTGGTATATAACTGTATATAACATTTTTTGAATTAAATAACATTGTAATTTTCCTGCCACTTTTTTTTTTTTTCAAAAAAAGGGAATAAAAAATTCTGAAATTTCAGCATCAATGAATATATATACACTAATGAAAATCAACTTTTATTAAATTTCAGAGCCAGGGACCACGATATGATGTAGAGACAGGAAGGAGAGACGGGCGCATTTCAATTGCCAGTGAAACTTTCACCAACCTGCCACCTCCAAATGGAAACATTTCTACTATTATTGGTATGTATGCCAAGAAAAAATTAACCAAGAAGGACGTCGCTGTGTTATCAGGTAATTAAATTTGATCTATTAGGGGCTTTATTACACAAATCTTTTTTAACAAAACTGTACCCTGGCACCCTCTAGAATATTAAGCGTTCAAATCTTTTGGTAACCAAAGTAACAAACCTTCAATCAATTTTCTAATATAGTATTTCTTTGAAAATAAAATTTAAGTATTCTACAATATTCTTTTTATGGTTACAGGGGGGCACTCGATAGGGGTCTCCCATTGTTCATCCTTCTCTTACCGCCTGTACAACTATATTGGTACAGACACCACAGACCCATCACTGAACCCTATGTATGCAGAAAAACTGAAGCAGCAATGCTCACCTACTGACAATAGCACTATAGTTCCTATGGACCCGGACAACCCTCTCACGTTTGGCTTGGGGTACTACAAATCAGTGCTGAATAAAGAAGGGCTGCTCAATAGTGACGAAGCACTGCTTCACAATAAGGCAACGAGGGCTTACGTGGCTGAACAAGCTAGTGCCACATCATCGCAGCAATTCTTGAATGATTTCGCAGAGTCCATGGTCAACATGGGAAGGGTCAATGTTCTCACAGGATCCAATGGGGTGATCAGATCTGTGTGTGGAGCTTATTACTAGAGTTATACAAAAAGCAATATGGTTTAATTGGGATTACAATTATTCATGTAAATTTGTCTACTGCCATAACAGTATGTAATCACAGATTCACAGTAGACAAGTTAATAAACGGATTTTCTGTATAGCCATCCGGGTGCCTTTACTTTTTTTGGAATATTGGATTGCTTTTTTTAAATGTTATATGTATTAATTTATTTTTGATGAATATTGTTCCGAAAACTCTTTAACCAATTAACATGCATTTTGGCAAAATCAAAGTTAGAGAAAAGCATAGCATGAGATTACTTAGATAATGATACAATTTATCACCATAAATAAAAAAAACACTGTAATATGCCTGTCATTATTAGGTTGATGACCAAACCAAATGTCTTTATACAAGGATAATAATCATTTATCTTGTTATGAATTTAGAGCCCATTAATTTAGCAGCTCAGAAACAGACTAATGGGCCTTGATTCGTGCTAGGGTAATTTAAATTTGGTCTTGGTCCATGTTTGTCATGCTTGTCAATTGAAGGCCCACCAACCAGACATGAAAAGCTCAATTCGGAAAGAAAGCTCATATTATTTGTTGCTATCATAGTTGTTGTTATTTTTTGTGACTAGTAAACTTCCGACATACTTAGTTAAACTTTAGATGTATATACTATTAAAAAATTAAAAAAAACACAATAACTAGAAACTAAAATTAGAAGTTAGACATTAACATACCATGACTGACGTCATTAACACATCTGGTGATGTAAGCAATAAATATATCACATATATGTTTATTAAATTTCTCTGCATGGAACTAATGGGGTATATAGATTTTGCTGAAATCTTTGGAAATTAATACACAGATTCAAATTTCTCGGTCTGACTTGGTTTTATATTTACACGTACTTCACCTAAGATTGGAGTTGACAGAGCAACATTCATTTATTTTATGTTGTATTTTAGGGTCTTTTGTTTTCAACAAAGAATAACAAGAGAGCATTATGCAAAAAAACCAACTTATTGTTAAAATTTAATTACTTTAGAAATGAATTAACATTCAACAAGAATATGGGGGGACTTTTCCCTTCACAAATATATAAGTTTCCCTACAACTAAACACCTTGCAAGGAACACTATGAATAATTGAATATCACTAATTAATCCCAACCCAAAAACAAAATCAAATCTGAAGGGAAAAACAAAACAATCATTAACAATCAGTTAACAATAGAGCATGTCTTTCTGATTTCACCCTGGCTTCCAGTAAGCACACCAATATTTCCCATCTTGATCATCGACTCGGCAAAATCTTGGAAGAATTCAGCCTCGAATCCATTGGCATGCTTTAGGACATAGTCTCTGGTAAACTTGTCTGTCAGTAGAGCCCAGTCAGAATGGAAGGCGGATCTTCTTTTAACCACTTGTTTGTAATAACTCAGATCGAATGTCTTGTAACTGCCAGGATCCATCTCAATGAGTGTCGTGGTATCTGTCGGGCTACATTTCGATCTCAGTTTGGCTATGTAGTGTGGGTCTAGGAATGGGTCTACATCATTCAAGTTGTTTTGGCCGGTGAAATTGTACAAACGGTCTTCGATGGCTGCACAGTGCGCTGTTCCAATTGTGTGGCCAGCTAAATATAGAGATAAAATTAATTAAATACCTTCTGTTAGAATTATACATTAGAAATGTACTTGTACTATAAATATTTCAGTTATTGTTAGCGAGTACGAGTAGCGAAGGTTTTCATAGGGGTGGATTTGGATTTAAATAATGTATCACTACTTCAATTATATATGCCAGTGTAATACCTGAACAGTAAACATTTAATGGGCTTGGGTTTGAAATGGATCAGCACCCTTTAAAGTTTAATTAAGTACAAAAGAATGATAGATTCAAGCATGTATTATTACCTGAAAGCACAACAAGGTCTTTGAGATCCAAGCCCTGGACAGCAAACATCTGAATCAATTGAGTGATATTTGCTGTAGGTGGGGGAAGCTGCTTGGTCTCATTTTTTAAAGAGATCCTACCGTCTCTCCTTCCTAGCGACACCGGCCAAGTGGGCCCCTTGCTCTGAAACAAGCAAATTCCATTTTGAATCATCTTAAAAGCTTAATTATTACACTGCACCACTTATTTATTACAAGCAAATTTCATTTTCTCAGTGACATCATATGTTCTTGTTGTGTAAAAGCCCAACAAATTCATGTTTCAAATTTAAACAGAAATAGTTACTAACCAACCAGACAGCATCCCGTGCCATCAGTGCCAGAACATCGGCACAGGAGACTGTGTTAGGGCAGGCCTTTTCCAACTTAGCTTTCACCCTCTCAACTGAACCAAATCCCCGAAGGCTGAGATTAGGAGGTGCGCTTTTCTCTGCTTCATTGTCCTTTGTTGAGTTCAATAGAACAGAGCCGTCGCAACCCTATGTCACATACATATTTAATGATTAATTTAGTCTGTTCGTTTTTTTTTTTTTCAATTTGGTAGACACCTTCTTCTTTATTAGAAGCGTAGCCTCAGCCACTTTCCGGACGGACATGATAAGTGATAACAATGCAAGTGAATATTACACTTCTTTTAACATAATAAGTGGTAACAATGTCATAGCAGTGGCTATTGTAATAATAGGACTACCAAATAACAAAATGTAATAACACCAGGAGCAAATAGTATAAGTAAAAATCATCAAAATGAAATGATACCCTAACAAAACAATCGTGGAAATGCAGCCTGAGAAATGGACCAGCAAGACTTGGTGCCACAGAAAAAATTTGGATCATCTCTTTCCGGACAATTTCTTCGGCATTTGGGCATGTCTTGCTGTAGTAATCAGTGCTCAACTGTGCACTTGTTGTCCCAAAAATAAGAAAAAAGTGTGCCAAAAGAACCAAAAGCAGGGGATAAGCTCTTGATTCCATGTTTAGAAGGATCTGTTGTTTGTACTGGATGAAAGAGGCAGGGTACTAATGGTGCTTTATATAGTGGCAAGCTAGGGGAATTGCTCAAGTTGTGATTGACTGGGATGCCACAATGTTACTTCAGTTTTTCTCCGTCCTTGATTAGTTTAATGATATATAGAATGATTAGTGAGGTGATATGGAGGAGGAATGTTTCAACCATGTGCATCTTAATTGAAAAATTGTATAATAACATTTGAGTTCCTGTTTTGGCTCTACAGAATAATTGTTTTTTTTTTTGAAAATCATAATTGTTTTTCTTGTAGCCATGAATATATATGAAACATTTTCTATAGCTTGCGGAAGGTCAGAATTTTGTAGATACAAAACCCAAAATAATATAGAAAGTGTTTATACCTTATATCATTAGTATTATAAACTTCCAAAACTATAGTTTGACTTATTCAATAAAATTAACTTAAATTTTCATATATAATCTTTAAAAATATGTGGTAAACACATTATATTTGTATGTATAAAAGTTTTAGGATTCACATATAAATAACTTTTGTGGCAAGTACAAATACTTCTGAGATGCAGATAATGGGTACAAGAATAACTGTTTTTTTGTTTAACTTAGAAGAAAGAAGAGGCTGCAACTTCTTTTATTTTAATATCTGCCTTTTCGGGTTTCAACTTCCAACAAAATTCGTTATCCGTTTTATGCATACATATTTTTCAAGGTTGATATGAATAAATTTTACTTTTTTGATTAGCTTGTTGATACAGTTACTATATGATATTAATTTTCCTTATTAATTTTATTATGTCAGAACACAACTAATTAATTTTATATCTGTTCCCTAATAGGCTAAATAAGATATATTTTTAAAATAATAACCCAAAAAACATGCATGACATTTTATTATATTTATGGTTTTATCAATTAAATATTCAAATGTTGTTGTCCTTTAGTATACTCGTTAATTAATTTCTTTGTTCTTAACTTTGCAGGAGAATGCATACTTGTCTCTTCTATTGAATAATAACCCTTAATTATCCGATAACTAAGATGATTGTAAATAACTGTATGCGGTCGTGGGATGGACAGGGTACCGTCAAACGATTAAAGAATTTTACGGATAATTTTGCGTTTTCATTAAAGTTATGTACATATACTCATAATTTATTAAAAAAATAATAATTTAATTCATCAAACTTATCAAATAAACTTATTATAACTTAGAAAAAGTCCTGATAAAACAAGACGAAACATGTAATGGATTAATCGAACAAATCGGTCAATTTGATGGACTAAATGACCCAAAATATAACAAATCATGCCCAATAATTAAATAACTAACTAAAAGGCCTACGACTAATGTAATAAAAAAACAACTAAACGGAAATAAACGGAAATAATTAGAAATAATTGGAAATAATCGGTCGCACTTGATGCTCATTTGTAAAAGAAGCATCCATTAGAATTGTTGTTTACTTGTGAATTAATTGTGATACGACTTATTCCTCTATCATGCATGATAGAGGGAGAAGATAATGGCTCAAATGAGTTGTACCATGTTACTTCAACTAAATGCATGTTCTCTAGTTTCATTTCTAGTAAGGAAACATTCAAACAACTATTTTAAAATGGAGTTTGATTGTGCCAGTAGGATTTTTTTTTTTAATTAATGGAATAGGTCAAGCAGCAAACACAGTACGTCAACTACACCGATTATACTTATTTATTCAACTTATTAATTTCTTTGCACCAGACATATTTCATTAGAGCACATATATTCTTCCACTTCATGTCATGATTGGTACTTACATAGATTCTAAAATAAGGAACTTTTCCAAATGTCAAAGTCGTTAGGATAACATAGTTAATGTCCTGTACAAATCCTTTGAATTTTTTTTTTTTAAATATTATCTACATCCCAGCAACTCAAATGAGTTTCTAAATAACTGTTAACTATTTTTTAAAAATTAAGGTCTCTAAAGTTTCTAACTCTCACATTCCTGAAATTAATTTTACAGTTTCTATTAAGCCACGTCAGCAACAAATTAAAAAAGAGAAATAATTTGAGCCAATCATTTGATCAGCATGGAGTTTATAAACAGTTTCTTAATAAGAAACTTTACTGCATAGTTTCTAAATAAGAAACTCTCCCACATACCTGAAACTGGATTAGAAACTGTCACATCGGATTAGAAACTCTAATAGCACCAGAGATGTAGATGCTCTTAGGAGCTGCTGCTATGGTAATCTTTTGAAGTTTCATTCTTTTATTTTTTGAACATCAGTGGTGGCTTAAATGAACAATTTAATGTTCAATTATTTCGTAAATGAACAATGTTAGTGGATTTTTTTTTAACAGAAACAATAAAATTATGAAATACGAGGGGGGGTGGGGGGTTTGGTTAAAAATGGAGGATTGTCTCATTTTTTTTTATTGAAGAGAATGTTTATATTAAAATAAGACATGTACATAGCAAGAAATATATTTGTTCACAGCAGGAGAAATAGGATTTGATCAAGTGTGCCTGTGTCTTGTTGAACTGAAGGCTGCCGTACTGGAATACGAATCCAGTGCAATACTTGACTGAATAGAATGAGATCTCAGTCGTCAGTTTTAATCTGAACAGAATCTCTCGGCTAGAAGATTATTGAAGCTAATTGTACTGAGTCAGGTACCTTGGAGGATAGGATTCGCCGTACTGTGAGAAACTAGAGAGTGCGCGTCACGTGGCTTTGCACCACGGCTTTTGCAAATCTTTTTCCATGCGCCTGGTCTGTCCGTTTATGACAGAATATGAAACAAAGTTTCGACATAGATGATGGACCCCGCACGGCCTTGTAGGGTTTATATAAGTTAATGGTGAACCGGTTATATGCCAATTTATGTATTCTATTATGTAGCATAACAATGCGTTATAGCTGTGTCACCTTTCTCGGTTTTCTTGCGGAACCTCTAGTGCGGCTAATCATGTGTCTCATTGATGTAATACAGCTGTTTTGACCCGCTACATAGAGCTGTGAATACAGAGAAGTCACATTGTTACTGTCCATCCGAGGAGTTTGAATTATTCCGATATTTTTATTAATACCCAAAAAAAAAACAAATTATCAAATCTGCTCCCACCCCAACTTTATTTTTATTTCTACCATAACCGCCCGTGGGCTGGGCGGTCCAATTTCCATAGCTGACCGCCCATCAGCTGGGCGGTCCACTGTGCATAGCTGACCGCCCAGCCACTGGGCGGTCTAATTTCCATAGCTGACCGCCCAGCAGCTGGGCGGTCCGCTAGTGTTTTTTTTTAGATTAGATTAGAGACAATATGAATATAAAGATGCTGAATTCTTAACGCTAAAAGTTCGAATTTTTTTTATAAATATTAGTTAGATTACTTCTGTGAAGCATATTTATACTTAAATACGCTAAATTACTTGGAATTATGTTAAATTACGTTGAGTTACACTATATTAAGTTAAATTACACAAAATCACATTACATTAAATCACATTACATTACGCTAAAATAAGGTAAATTATATATGAATAGGGACGATATCTTCACTGAAAAGGCGAAAAACGACGACGAAACTTCAAACGGTCATAAAACGGCGCTCGAGTGTCTGATTTCAGCAAATGAGCACTTTTCGGAAAGCTTGAGAAAATGCGCATGCATCCGTGCTAGCTATGTTGGATTTTGAAATTCAGAATCGCCAAAAAACAAAGGGAAGACCCTCAAAACTTGAGTTGAAGTTTCCGATTAAGATTTTCATTTCTATTATTCAATCCAAGTAGTTCAGTAAATTAGTTACATAATGAACTTGTAGAATACCAATTTTTACTATTTTTGGAATTTTTTTACTATTTTTTATGATTCATGAAAGATGGCACAGAATCGGTCTACTTTAGCGTAATTTTGCGTAGTTTAGCGTAATTTTGCGTAGTTTAGCGTAATTAGCGAAGTTATTGTTATTTAGCGTAATTTAGTGTAATTCAACGTAATTTAACTTAATTCCAAGTAATTTAGCGTATTTTAGTATAACTCACTTAAGTAATTTAGCATATTTTAGCGTATTGAGTGTATTTTAGCGTATTGAGTAATTTAGCGTATTTTAGCATATTGAGTAATTTAGCGTATTGAGTAATTTAGCGTATTTTAGCGTATTGAGTAATTTAGCGTATTGAGTAATTTAGCGTATTTTAGCGTATTGAGTAATTTAGCGTATTGAGTAATTTAGCGTATTTTAGCGTATTGAGTAGTTTAGCGTATTGAGTAATTTAGCGTATTGAGTAATTTAGCGTATTTTAGCGTATTGAGTAATTTAGCGTATTTTAGCGTATTGAGTAATTTAGCGTATTTTAGCGTATTGAGTAATTTAGCTTAATTTAGCGTATTTTAGCGTATTGAGTAATTTAGCGTAATTTAGCGTATTTTAGCGTATTGAGTAATTTAACGTATTGAGTAATTTAGCGTATTTTAGCGTATTGAGAAATTTAGCGTATTGAGTAGTTTAGCGTATTGAGTAATTTAGCGTATTGAGTAATTTAACGTATTGAGTAATTTAGCGTATTTTAGCGTACTGAGTAATTTAGCGTATTTTAGCGTATTGAGTATTCATATTGTCTCTAATCTAATCTTAAAAAAAAAAAAAAAAAAAAAACCACTAGCGGACCGCCCAGCTGCTGGGCGGTCAGCTATGGAAATTGGACCGCCCAGTGGCTGGGCGGTCAGCTATGCACAGTGGACCGCCCGGCAGCTGGGCGGTCAGGTGGGAAAAGTGGACCGCCCAGCCCACGGGCGGTTAGGGTAGAAATAAAAATAAAGTTGGGGTGGGAGCAGATTTGATAATTTGTTTTTTTTGGGGGTATTAATAAAAATATCGGTGAATTATTTGACATAAAAGTTTTTATACGATCAAATCGATATGCCATGGCTCGACTCAAATTTTTTAAGACTATTCATATAATAAACTAAAACCTTAAAAAAAAAAATTCGAGTTCTAGAGAATAATGATCCTCGGCCCGTTTCCTCACCCAAATTCAAATCTTGGTTTCGCATTTGGTTTTCCTCGGAATTACCAATTTGGACTCGTATTGAGGCCCAAATTTCGATTAAAATGGGACCTAAGAATCCAGTTACGATCAATGGGCCTGAGTCCAGCTACAGAGGATTGAATTACAATTTATTTTATATCGGCCCAATTTGTTATTTTTGCGTTCAACAATTATACAATCCAGGTCTAAGTAACTCAAACCCTTTAGGGCCTGCTTCACAAATTCAGGAAAAAAAGCGAGTTTACCTCATAATTATATATACTTCAAATTGAGGGTGAAGAAAATCACCAACTTTTTATACACGGTTCACCCTTTCTCTCCCGCTCCCCTTCAATTCCTCTCTAGTCAGGTAGGTCAGATTTATATATTGTTTTTTAATCTCCCCTTTCTTTTCTTTAATATCTCCATTCTAAATAGACCCATTAATTGTCGTAGACTAATCCGCTTTAAAAATTTCAATTTTGACCATTTTTTGTTATTGATTTTGTTGTTCAAATTTTTATATGCACGAATCTCAATAAAGTAATATGTACAAATCTTAACAAAGACCAACGGTTAAGATCAATAACATGTTCATGTTATTGACAAACAATAACAGCAGATATATATCCAACATAAGCAGTCAACTCTATACATCAATTTTGCTTAATTTACAGTGAGTCTGAATTTGATAAAAATAATAATTAAATAATATAAGAATATGTGAGTATATACGAAGGTAAAAGTGCTTAATAACGTCGGTATTCTCGTAGATACTTTTATTGGTAATAGCGATACATTCGATAATAACAATTTTTGTCTGCTTATTATCAATTATAGTTATTTTTTATCCTCACGGATATTTAGATTGATGCATATTTGTTTATTTAATAAAAAAATATTATTAATTGATAACAAACTATAGAATTTTATTAAAAATAAACAGAAATTACACATAAATTTTATTATTTTTTTAACATAAATGAAGCTTAGCTCTCCTTATTAATTATCTCCACTTAAATCCACCCCTACCTTTTTTTTTAATTGAAGGTTGGCGGCGAAGATTGCCACCAATGATATATTGATTAAAAAAGTGATATTTACATATTTTTGAAAGTAAACTCGGTGCACAAATGGTAAAACCTAATTCTACCTAGCATCTATTGCCAAAATCCTCTCCTACTTATTAGCCGCAGAGAAAGTTAAAGATAAATTGATCAAATATTTTAACTTGTAATTTCTGTTTGTTTGTTAAATCTGAGCAGGTACAAATCTGAGCATGATCATAAGTTGATAACATTATAAAAGGAGGCAGTTTCATCATCAAAGAATTTGTGCAAGTTTAAGGCCAAGTGGCTTACAAACCAACGTCCATGTTTTATTGTCATGATCATTATTAGTTGGAACTAAAATATCTCATCCTAGCTTAATTAGTCAGCTTGAATAATTTTTAATTAAATAAGCTGGACCATGCATGTGGCCATCTAAGCAAATTTTAAAGAGGCTTAAACCACTACGGCAACAAACCTCTTTGTCTATTAGCTACATATATATATATATATATAATAATGCAATGGATTACTGATTAGAGCTGTAATTAATCCTGGTTAGCGATGGCTTAACGACCTAATTCACGGCCGACAGCATGTGCTTTTGTTTGGTTACCATCAAATTTAAGTTCCAAAGCATATCAATCATGTTTGTTTCTATTTGTAAAAGTACATATGGTTTAGTTTTGTTGTTCAGAGTTAGAAGTAAGAATTTCATAGCTGTACTGAACTACAAACAAATACGCACTACAGTACCGACCCACCCAGACAAGCACACTTTTTTAATCAGATATTTTTTCATGCACAAGTTAGGTACAGCTTGAATATATGTCATTGTTTGGGTACAATTTGGTTCCAGTGTTTTTCTATCCCATGCCATATAATTTAATTGCAGTTCATTAATATATGTCCGTGTAAATTTAAGTTAATTTTAGCTCATAAAATTGTACTGGAAAATTGCTTTAACTTTTTACAATTAATATTTTAGAATACAAAATTCAAATAATCAATTGTAATATTTGAATTTCAGATTTTAGAAATATTAATTTGACAGAAAATATGATAATTTGTTAATTGTTCCATCAGAATCAAATTACATTACTGAGAAACCTCGTTTGTGTTTGGTAGTTCATGAATTCGTATCCTCTGCATTAACTCAAATTTTGAGTTAAGATCTGAACCGTCCTATTGAGATCTGCACTAATATTAAAGTGCACGTGCGTTATAGGAGTGGACATGATTGGTCCGAATTATGATCGTACGGTTCATAAATTAACTCAAACGGTGCGTTAATGCAGAGGATACGTATTCGTAGTTCACACCATACAGTCATATGGAAGTACTCATTTAACTTTTTGCTAGATTAATACCATTCAAAAATCGAAAATGAACAATTCTTATTTTTTATAATTACTTCTCTTTACTCTTGTTTGGAATAGTTTATATATAGAAACTCACTCGTGCTCCATGAATCATGGTTGAAATTTTGCATAGAAACCCAAAAGCCTACAATATAACCATGCTTGTTTTGAAGGATAAAATAGGACATAAAATTACAGTTTAGTCACCAAATCACGGAAAACAATTGATGTGCTATAAAATATAGCAGTAATTTTTTCCTAATTAATTTATATTATATAAGTACCTGAAGAAAATTCTAGACATTATTCGTTTGTTACTGCACATTAATTCGTTGCATCGAGATGCTGGGTTTTAACCGTAATTTTTAAATATACCTCTGCCAAAAAAATAATAAACCAAAAGATCACAGATTTTGGAGAATTTCAAATTTACCCGGGCCGCAACATGAAATGGCAGCCCCATTCTTGAGGGCCGCCATTTCACGTTGCGACCCCACAAAAAAAAAGTTCAGCCAAAACTTTTAATCAGAATATATTTGTTTAGTACTTTTCAAAAATAGAAAGAAAAACTAATAATTTGAATATATTAGAAAGAACATCAAACAAAATAGATAAAACATCTTATAATTTAGATGTACTAGAAGGACTCCGAAACATTTTTCAGGCATGATTTTTTCTGGCTGTAAAAAAAAATTAAACAATTTCTTGGTGTGTTACTGGAAAAAATAAAAATACTTTGGATCTGAATTATTAATCTCGCTTCAAAAGTCACATCTAGGTAAATAAAGAAATTATCATAATTACATTCAAATTGTAAGATACTCCGTCTATTTTAAAAAAGAATAACTGATTTGACATGTTGTAATGATGAAAAATCATTACAACATAGTACCTTAGAATTTGAATGTACTAGAATGGCCATGATAATTTTTTTATTTACTAGAAGTGACTTTTGAACCGGAATCAATAATTTAGATTCAAAGCATTTTTATTTTTTTCCAGTATCACACCAAGAAATAGTTTAGTCTTTTTTATAGCCGAGAAAAATCCTGCCTAAAAAATATTTCAGAGCCTTTTAGTACATCTAAATTATAAGATGTTTTATCTAATTTGTTTGATGTTCTTTCCAAAATATTCAAATTATTAGTTTTTCTTTCTATTTTTGAAAAATATTAAACAAATATATTAAAATTAAAAGTTTGGCCGAATTTTTTTTTGCGGGGCCGCAATGGGGGCCGCCATTTCAAGTTGCGGCCCGGGTAAATCTAGAATTCTGGAAAATTAGTTGTTTTTTAGTTTATTTTTTTTGACCGAGGGAATATTTAAATTTTTGGGTTTTATTACCTCCTACATAAAAAAATAAAAGATAATTGATCACTTTCTGATTTATAACACTCATTTGAAATAATTAATGCATATGCCATTGCACCAATAGAAAATCAAGCTTGGCAGTGAAAATGAGTTAATGACTTAGTTAACAGTGTTAACTTAACATTAATTTAACATTTTTTAGTATCCACTAAGACATGTGTTCTCCTATATTATTATTTTTCTTGAGATAATATGATTGGGAGTAACAATATCTATTGGGGGTGAAAAACATTCTTCAACGAGATACAGTGGGGAAGGTGCTTACTGGTACGAGACAGGGCAAAGAGAAGGCAGGGTTCACTTACTGGTACAAGGCCTGATACCAACATTCGGTACCAGCAGTAATAGCGGGACAGAGAAGAATTTACTGGTTCATCACCATTTTATTTCACAATTTGTATTTTCTTTCTTTTTATTTTAAGTCAAGTTTTTAATTTGTTCTAATTTGATTCTCTTGACAACTCAACACTCATGAGTTGAAATTGTACTTTATTTTCGGTTACAAGACTTCTGTAACAGTTCAATGAAATCAAATAAGGGTTTTTGACCCTTATTTTTATTAAAAAAAAAACATTCTTCAACAAACCCTGATCATTTAGCTAAAATGTCCCTTCAAAATTAAAAATTCTTTACAAGGCGTCCATTTAACAATATTATATTAATTAACGAGTTTGATAGTTCATAAATTTATCAGAGATTGTTTAATAATTATTTAATAATATGAAGAATTAACTATTACTACAGTGAAAAAAGATAATTAATGAAAGCAAAAAAAAGAAAAAAAATAATTAATTCGATTGGAATATTAATTCTTATGAATTTTTCAAAATTACAAAACTTGACTACTCATCTTTTGCGTCAAGAAAAAAAAAACCAACTAATATTAAATATGGAACACCACAAAAGACCCAACTAATTATTCTTCCTTAGAGGTTCCTTTCGATAGTGGTTTGTCAATATATATATATAACTAATTATTAAACATCACGAGTTTACCAAACCTGTTCCTTTCAATCTGTGCACATGCAAGGATTCTTCTTCTTGGTATCATTCTGTGGTTTGCATAACTATCTCTCTGCTATCTTATTGATTTATTATTTTATTAGCCTCATTACTATAGACTCATCCGTTTGAGGTAAATAAATTCATGAACTGTAGACCCTATTCTGGATCAAGTAATTAATATTTTTTGAAAGACGCCATATTCCTCAGATTACTTGTGTAAAACAAAATTGATTAGAATATCTCTGAAATTTGAGCTTAAAAAATTTCATACACAATACATCCAGCAAACTTTCTGCATTCTGCTGATTCAGCCAAAATGGTTTTATTACATTGTCATTGGATAAATTGTACAAAAGATAAGATGCTAAATGTTCTTCTACATTATAAATGTCACTAATGATGTATCCATTGCTTCGCGCTTCACCCTGTGAGGCTGTGCACCCTCCTCGGGCAGCATAAATCCCAACAAAATTTAAATTCGAACAAAATCTGTTAGATTTTTACGTTAGAATTTTATCAGTGATGTCGAACATATGAATTTCAGCAATAACACCTCACTTTTCTTTTTTGTGGACTTTTCCTATTTAAAATTGAAAGTATTTTACACACTTAGGAGTACTTCAAAAGGAAGATTTATATAATCTTTCTTTGAGTTAGATGACAATGATTGTGAACCTTTCAATTTTCTATGTTAAAATTCAACTTCTTTGGTACATTCCACCTCACAGAGCCTGCTGGTACCACTCTAAACTAATCAAGGGACAGATAAGTTGCAGTTTTTCTACAAATTGAATACCCACCAATTACAACTTAAACAACCAATTGGTCCCTATATAAGCAGCATTAGGCCACTTCACTTCCATCTCAAACTAAGTAACAGAGAGCTCTTGTTCAAGTATACCTAAACCGGTCCCATATATCTCATCATGGGATCAAGTACGCTTGAAATGCAACTGGTTCTTATAGCATCTTTTCTTTTTCTTTTGGGGTCAACAAGCGCACAATTGAGTGTTGATTACTATAGCAAGACATGCCCAAAGGCTGAAGAAATTGTCCAGAATGAGATGAAACAAATTCTCTCTGCTGCACCAAGCCTTGCGGGTCCATTGCTCAGGATGCATTTCCATGATTGCTTTGTTAGGGTATGTTGTTACCTTCATCGCTACTTATCTATTATTTGTTTCGTGCGATGTTGTTGATTTCTGTTGTTACTGGCAGAACTGCTACTATACATGATGTACAACATCGGTGTCTTTTTTCTTTCATCATGTTTTACTAAATTGATATATCAGCATGTTTGGTTATTCTCCTCATATAGAGGCTCTGGAACCAGCTGTGCTGGATGACTGATAATTGTATTTAAATTTCAGCAATGGAATGGGCATTAGCCTCTTTTAAAAAAAAAAAATATATCAGCATGTTTAACCATAGTAAATATAAAAACACTAAGTCATTTCTTTCTTGTATAGGGTTGTGACGGCTCTGTTTTGCTTGACGCGACACCTGGAAATAAAGCAGAGAAAGATGGAAAACCAAACCTCACCCTTCGAGGATTTGGTTCAGTTGAAAGGGTTAAAGCTAAGTTGGAGAAGGCATGCCCAAACACAGTCTCTTGTGCTGATGTTCTTGCACTGATAGCACGGGATTCTGTCTTGTTGGTAAGTAAACAGATTTCTTAACATAATTCTTCTGTGTTTGAGCCTGAGTATAATTAACTATGAAGGTCCAGTGTACAAATGAAAGACTGGCCTAAGCATTGAAAACATTGCTGTAAAATAACAACATTAAATGATTTTTTATAGAAAGTTGTATGAATATAAGTTGTAGGCACTTAATTAAGAAACAGTTAACTATTTTAGGTTAAAAAAAAAATATATGAAGAGAGAGTTTGATTGTTTCAGAGCAAGGGGCCCACATGGCCAGTATGGCTAGGAAGGAAAGACGGCAGGATATCAATAGCAAATGAGACCAAGCAGCTACCACCACCTACAGCAAATCTCACTCAATTGATTCAGATGTTTTCTGTCAAGGGCCTTGATATCAAGGACATTGTTGTTCTTTCCGGTAATGAATACATTATTACAAAAAATCTCAAGATCAAAGTTTATTCTTGGATCCATCATTTGCTTTGTACTTAATTAGACTCTGAAAGGTGCTGATCCATTTCAATACCAAGCCCATTAAATGCTTACTGTTTAGGTATTTGAGTAATTAATAATCAATTGGACCTGTTATGTACATATCTAAGCCCAAATCCACACCTATGACAATTTTCACTACTCGGTATCAATAACTGACATATTTCTCGAAAAACTATGTTTCTAATGTATACTTCTAACAGAAGGCACTTACTTTTTCGCTATATTTAGGTGCCCACACAATTGGAACAGCGCATTGTTCAGGCATCGAAGACCGTTTGTACAATTTCACCGGTAAAAACAACTTGAATGATGTTGACCCCTTCTTGGACACGAACTACATAGCCAAACTGAGATCGAAGTGTAGCCCGACAGATACCACGACACTCATTGAGATGGATCCTGGCAGTTACAAGACATTCGATACGAGTTATTACAAATACGTGGCTAAAATAAGATCTGCCTTCCACTCTGACTGGGCTCTACTGACAGACAAGTTTACCAGAGACTATGTCCTGAAGCATGCCAATGGATTCGAGTCAGAATTCTTCCAAGATTTTGCTGAGTCGATGATCAAGATGGGAAATATTGGTGTGCTAACAGGAAGCCAGGGTGAGATCAGAAAGAAATGTTCTATTGTTAACTGATATTTGAAGTCATTGTTTTTTGTTCTGGATTTGGCTTTATTTCTTTTTTTTTCTCTTGAGAAAACAATTTATTTGAGATTGTGAATGTGTAGTGAGGTTGTCAATAATTTATTTGGTCTGTTTTCTCCTTCATTCAACAAGAAACTCTTTGATTCGTCTCCTTAATCTTCCTTTATTCAAAGTTAGAACAAAACTTAAACATTTGTGTTTAACCAAACTGACACAAAAATTTGTGGTTTTCATTTGTCGTTCACATATCCAAGAAAACATCATGCCTGGTGGTTTGCATTTGTGGTTTGAATTTCAGATTAGATGAAATATTAATTTAACAGAAAAATATTATAATTTGTTATTTGTTCCATTGGAAACAAATTACATTTACTGAGAAACCTCGTTTATTTTTAGTAGTTCACAACACAGTCATATGTAAGTAGTCATTTAACTTTTTGCTAGATTAAAACCATTCAGAAATCGAAAATGAACGATTCTTATTTTTTTATATTTACATTCTTTTTACTCTTGTTTCGAACATTTTATATATAAATCTCACTCATGCTCCATGAATCATGGTTGGAATTTTGTATAGAAACAAAAAAAAAAACCTACAGTATATATAACCATGCTTGTTTTATAGGATACTAATAGGACATAAAATTACAGTTTAGTTACGAAATCAGGGAAAACAATTGATGTGCTACAAAATATATAGGAGTATTTTTTTCCTAATTAATTGATATTATATAAGTACCTGAAGAAAATTCAAGTCAATATTCTTTTGTTACTGCACTTTCATTCCTTGCATTGAAATGCTGGGTTTTAGTTACCTCCTACATAAAAAAAAAAAAAAATCAAATTATAGCTTACTGATTTATAACAGTCATTTGAAAAAATAATTAATGTATACGTCATTGCACCAATAAAAAAAAAATCAAAATTGGCAGTTAGATATTAAAATAATTAATTAAATCCTGATCTCCTGTAGCTAAACGTTCCGATGTCTGTATCACTTGAAAATTACTTAATTAACAGTGTTAACATTTAACATTTTTTAGTATCCACTAAGACATGTGTTCTCCTATATTATCTTTTTCTTGAGATAATATGGCTGATTTAACCGTTCCTATGGGTGTGAAATACATTATTCTTCAACAAACCCTGATCATTTTGTCCCGTAAAGTAAAAATTTCTTTACCACGCGTCAATTTAACAATATTATATTAATTAACGAGTGCGACAGTCCATAAATTATTAAGAAATTGAATAATTATTAGTTAATAATATGAAGAATTAATTATTAGTATGGTGGAAAAGATAATGCTCTCTATACCTGAGGTGGAGTTTCGTAATTCGATTGGAAAATTAACTTCTATGAAATTTTCAAAATCAACAAAACTTGACTATTCATCTTTTGAGTCAAGAAAAATGAACCAACTAATTAAAATTAAATATGGAAACCACAAAAGACTCAACTAATTATTCTTCCTTGAGGTTCCTTTCGATAGTGGTTGTCAATATATAACTAATCATTAAACATCACGAGTTTACCAAACCTGTCTGCACATGCAAGGATTCTTCTTCTTGATATCTATCCTGTTTATTTTTTTTTTTATTAGCTTCATTACTATATACTTCTCCGGCAGGGGTAAATAAATTCATGAACCGTAGACCCTATGTCTTCTGGGTCAAGTAATTAATAATTTTTGAAGACGCCATATTCCTCAGACTGCTTTTCTAAAACAAAATTGATTAGAATCTCCAAAATTTGAGCTTCAAACATTTTAAACAAAATACATGTGCAAATTTTCTGGCTTTCTGCTAATTCAAACATTATAAATGTCACTAATGATGTATCCATTGCTTCGCCTTGTGAACCCTCTTCGGGCGGCATGAATTCCAACAAAATTCAAATTTTGAAGAAAATCTGTTTGATTTTTACGTTAGAATTTTATGAGCCATGTCGGATATATGAATTCCAGCAATAAAACCTCACTTTTTTTTTATGTGGACTTCTCCCATTTAAAATTGAACGTATTTTCCACACTAAGGAGTACTTCGAAAGGAAGATTTACATAATCTTTCTTTGAGTTAGATGAAAATGATTGGCGAACCATTATATTTTCTATGCTAAAATCCAACTTCTTTGGTAAATTCCACCTCACAAAGCCAGCTGGTACCACTTTAAACTAATCAAGGGACAGATAAGTTGCAGTTTTCCTACGAATTGCATACCCACCAAGTACAACTTAAGCAACAAATTGGTCACTATATAAGCAGCATTAGGCCACTTCACTTCCATCTCAAACTAAGTAACCGAGAGCTCTTTGTTGAAGTATACCTAAACAGGTCCCATATATATATCTCATCATGGGATCAAGTACCCTTCAAATGCAACTGGTTCTTATAGTATCTTTTCTTTTTCTTTTGGGGTCAACAAGCGCACAATTGAGTGTTGATTACTATAGCAAGACATGCCCAAAGGCTGAAGAAATTGTCCAGAATGAGATGAAACAGATTCTCTCTGCTGCACCAACCCTTGCGGGTCCATTGCTCAGGATGCATTTCCACGATTGCTTTGTTAGGGTATGTTGTTACCTTCATCGCTACTTATCTATTATATGTTTGGTGCGATGTTGTTGATTTCTGTTGTTACTGGCACAACCGCTACTATATATGATGTACAACATCGGTGTCTTTTTTCTTTCATCATGTTTACTAAATTGATACATCAACATGTTTAACCATAGTAAATATAAAAACACAATAAGTCATTTCTTTCTTGTATAGGGTTGTGACGGCTCTGTTTTGCTTGACGCGACACCTGGAAATAAAGCAGAGAAAGATGGAAAACCAAACCTCACCCTTCGAGGATTTGGTTCAGTTGAAAGGGTTAAAGCTAAGTTGGAGAAGGCATGCCCAAACACAGTCTCTTGTGCTGATGTTCTTGCACTGATTGCACGTGATTCTGTCTTGTTGGTAAGTAAACATATTTCTTAACATAATTCTTCTGTGTTTGAGCCTGAGTATAATTAACCTTAAAACGTTAGTTTAACCTGTTCTTTTCATACTTATGTATGCAATGCATTTAAGAGCTAGCAGTTTGTTGTTGAGCAGTTATTTCTCGAACGGTTTAAACTATATAAAATATGGGTTTGAACAGCAGAAGCTATCACCTGCAATTTGCTTGTTAATTTATTTTAAATTTAGTAATGAATTGACATGTTGTGGTACCGAAATAAAACTTCTAATTTAGTTACCATAGTAATCCATAAACCCCACATTTACAAACACAAAGGAAAGGAGTAGACAAAGTCTCAGTTATAATATAAAATCATGTCTATCACAAATAAGAAGCTTTGACAACTGGAAAGTTAAATCAATGCCTAAGAACTATGAAGGTCCAGTGTACAAATGAAAGACTGGCCTAAGCATTGAAAACATTGCTGTAAAATAACAACATTAAATGATTTTTTATAGAAAGTTGTATGAATATAAGTTGTAGGCACTTATTTAAGAAACAGTTAAACATTTTAGGTTAAAAAAATATATATATATATATGAAGAGAGAGTTTGATTGTTTCAGAGCAAGGGGCCCACATGGCCAGTATGGCTAGGAAGGAAAGACGGCAGGATATCAATAGCGAATGAGACCAAGCAGCTACCACCACCTACAGCAAATCTCACTCAATTGATTCAGATGTTTGCTGTCAAGGGCCTTGATATCAAGGACATTGTTGTTCTTTCCGGTAATGAATACATTATTACAAAATTCTCAAGATCAAAATTTATTCTTTTTTTTTGAGAAAGAAGATCAAAATTTATTCTTGGATCCATCATTTGCTTTGTACTTAATTAGACTCTGAAAGGTGCTTATCCATTTCGACACCAAGCCCATGAAATGCTTACTGTTTAGGTATTTGAGTAATTAATAATCAATTGGACCTGTTATGTACATATCTAAGCCCAAATCCACACCTATGACAATTTTCACTACTCGGTATCAATAACTGACATATTTCTCGAAAAACTATGTTTCAAATGTATACTTCTAACAGAAGGCACTTACTTTTTTTGCTATATTTAGGTGCCCACACAATTGGAACAGCGCATTGTTCAGGCATCAAAGACCGTTTGTACAATTTCACTGGTAAAAACAACTTGAATGATGTTGACCCCTTCTTGGACACGAACTACATAGCCAAACTGAGATCGAAGTGTAGCCCGACAGATACCACCACACTCATTGAGATGGATCCTGGAAGTTACAAGACATTCGATACGAGTTATTACAAGTATGTGGCTAAAATAAGATCTGCCTTCCACTCTGACTGGGCTCTACTGACAGATAAGTTTACCAGAGACTATGTCCTGAAGCATGCCAATGGATTTGAGTCAGAATTCTTCCAAGATTTTGCTGAGTCGATGATCAAGATGGGAAATATTGGTGTGCTAACAGGAAGCCAGGGTGAGATCAGAAAGAAATGTTCTATTGTTAACTGATAATTGAAGTCGTTGTTTTTTGTTCTGGATTTGGCTTTATTTTTTTTTTTTTCTTTTGAGAAAATAATTTATTTGAGATTGTGAATGGGTAGTGAGGTTGAGAGGTGTTATTAGTGAGGTTGTCAATAATTTATTTGTTATGTTTTCTCCTTCATTCAATAAGAAACTCTTTGATTCATCTGCTTATCAATCTTCTTTTTTGAAAGTTAGAACAAAAATTAAAATATTTTGTTTAACCAAACTGACAAAAAAAAATTAATGTACAATCTTCAGGGAAGAAAAAAACAGCAATGTCGCCATCCATTCTTGGTTTTTGACATTTTCTAAAATTTTAAGACATAGTGATCTTTACATATTAATTTCTTTACTAAACTAATCTGCTAACAAACTAAAAAGCAAGTTTAACTGCCCTATTATTGTAAGTTTTTAACATATGTCAATCAGACCTAACTAAACATGAACTCAGCAAAAGTTATTAATGTTACCTTGTACATTTAATCTCCTTTATGGCTAAAAAATGAAAAAGCATAAATGAAGGTCGAGCATCAAATTATTAAGGCGAGCCGTGTGATCTGTCTAATTGATCAAGTGAATAAAGTATAGAAAATAAGGAGAGACAGCAAATAATCATACTTATTTTCTAGCCATTTCCTTTTTTAAATGCACAATAATTCTATAGACGACTTGACTCTGTATGGCTTGAAAAGCTGGTAAAGACAGCCAAAGTTTTATGTTCCTTCCCCCTTGTCTTGTTCTTCATTATTAATTTGTTTGTGGAAATAGATTAGTTAAGCAATTCTAGCTGTTCAAGGAACGTGCTAGCTGCCAATATTCTCTTGTCCATTTTATGAAGCAATTTATAAAATATATTCTCTTGTCCTTATTTTCAATTGAAATATATTAATGAGTTAATCAACATACATGGCCTCACAAAAGATTAGTCTTCCAAAATAATGTACACATTTATATATGTCAAAATCTTATTTTATTCCAATTTGTCATTATAAAATATTTTAACTGAAGCAATATCAACGATGCAGACAGTCCAGATTTTCTGTGCAAAAAGAGAACAGGTTTTTTTTTTTAACCACAAACAAATTAAACAATGAATTACTTGATAGTTGATACTTAATCATTAAATAAATTGTATTTCCCGAAATTTATTAAAGTAAATCATGTGAAATTTGAAAATTGTATCCTCATGCACATTATAATAATAAATAATTCCTCCAGTTGAATTGATAATTTGACAAATATATATTATTCAAAGAAATTGATGTTTAATTGAACTGATAGGTTTTGTATTAATTTGTATTCAATAATAATGCTATTTCGGTTGAACAAATTGTCAACCAAGGACATTCTGATTATTGTAGTGTAACATCATCAAAATTGGTAGTTCTTGTGTAAATTTGGTATATATAGAGAATATATATAGTATTGGCACTCACCAAATAACGTAACACGTACTTAGGGCCAGCTGGAGCCAGGAGGCATGGGTAAGGTTGGGTTCGGGGGGAAATAAGAAGCCCTCAATTCATGGAAGACTTCATTCGGGTTGTCATTGACTGTGGACACAGCACCATAAATAATTAATCACTATATACAAACACATAAATAAAAATTGAGATAAAACAAGTAGGGTTTACTTGACCTGTGACTAGTGAGGTCACCTCAGATAAAAAATATCTTGACATACTACAAATCGGGGTGGATTTGTTACATTCAACAATTATTATTATACATTAATGTGAATGATAGATAATTATGCCTTCACTAGTTCGGTACTATTAAATACAGTCAGATTTCATTTTGCTCAGTACTTTAATATGGCTACATCGCGAGAATGAAGAAAGCCACGGTTACTCATGGGTACAATTATTTCCATGTTTCGGGAGTAGTATTTTTAATTACCGTGGTAATTTTATGAGCAGGAGCCATTTAGAAGTACTAACCTTATAGTTTTATTAAATATCTAATTAAAGTAATAAAATCACTATTTAAATTTTTTTCTAACAGAGTACAAATAATAAAATCCACCTATTATTCCAGCAATATAACTTATCTTTTAAAACAGTAATGAAAAAATAATCATGAAATACCAAATGAAAAAGTAGACAATATATATGAAAGAACGAATGAAAAAAAATACAGCCAGGTCAATTAATAAAATTCAAAACCCTCCTTATCTGTTGCTAGATAGCTTGATATAAAGGAATAGTTGTAACAAATTAAAAGTCATGACACCAAGAGCTCAGTGGAGAGTTGCATGATTTAGTGTACACTGCAGCTCTGTTCAAGCAACATATGAACCGCAAACGGCCCTGATCGTCCCGTTGGTTCCGGTGAGAGGCTCAATCCTTCCCATGTGGATCATTGACAGTCCAAAATCGATGAAGAATTCTTCCATTGATTTTGCATTAAATATTGCTTCCACATAAGCTTTTGTCGTACTATTGTCAAGGAGCTGTGCATCAGCTACGAACAAGCCTTGGTTCTTCAAGACTCCTCCATAGTAGCTTCCGTCGAAATTTAGCAGGTTCCCTGGGACCATTGGGACTATTGAGGTGTTGTCACCGATTGGGCATTTCTGCTTCAACTCCTCTGCATAGGTGCTGTCTAACGATGGATCTTGGTCGCCTTTGCCAGTGAAGTTGTACAAGCGGACTAAGATGGTCGAGCAATGTGACGCACCAAATGTGTGCGCTCCTAAAATGAAATATACAATATATATATATAAGAGTTATGTATATACAAGAACTTAGTTCATATATATGTTTACAGAAATACGAAATTGGTAGATATTATGGATCTTTTGTTCTTTCACCTGATAGAATAACTAGGTCCTTGTCTGTCAAGTTTTTCTCTGCATAGAGCTCAATCAGTTCAGTGATGTTTCCATATGCCGGTGGCAGATTAAGCAAAGCTTCATCAGCTGAAGAATCATTTCCATCTCTTCTTCCAGTTTCAACGTAGTAGTCCGGTCCATTACTCTGAAATTTAACACACAAGGCCATTAGTTTGTAAATTTGTTAACAGAAGTTTATTATAATAAAAGGTAATACAAATAGAAGAAAATACATGTCCACATATGGCATTTTTTTTAGCTTAAAACGCTGCTGAACATGACATTTACAACTAAATTGTTTCATACCAGATAAACGGCATCACGTGCAGCTATGGCAAGGATATCGGCACATGATACAATTCCAGGGCATTCAGCCTCTAGTTTAGCCTTGATCGTCTCAATTGCAGCAAAGCCTCTAAGGCTAAGGTTTGGGGGCACTACTACAAAAAAAGAGATTATACACGGACAATAAAGGAAGAGCTACACGGATTTCCTACCGTGTTTAAATCGAGGGTGATTAGTTCAATAACTACACACGGACTTTTGGCCGTGTGCAATTTTAAAGATTCTACACATATAACTTCACAAACAGCCGTGTACAAAGACCAGAATGTGTCGCGCTCCATTTACCGAGCTACACGGATATTACCTAAAAAACCGTGTACGATTCTTTTTGTACACGGACTTTTAACTAAAAAACCGTGTAGCTTGACTCTTTTTACACGGACATTTAGTTAAATGTCCGTGTAGCTCTCCTCTTTCTACACGGACATTTAACTAAATGACCGTGTAGCTACCTTTTTTCTACACGGACTTTAGTTAAATGTCCGTGTAGAAAGTACATTTTTTTTTTTTTTGTATTTTTTGTTTTTCGGCTAGCCTCCAGTTTTGCTAGCCATTTTTGTTACAGAACTATATATTCCAGATTTTCCAGATTTCATATAACAAGAAATCTATATTTTCCAGATTAGCAATAAATCCATATTAGCAAGAAATTCATATTTTTCAGATTAGCCAGAAATCCATATGCAATAAATTATACAATATTCATATACACCAAATTATACAAAATTATGCAAATCCATATCGAGGATTACAAAATTCCATGGCAAACCACCTTGCCCACATGCACCGCACATCGTCGATCTGATCCCAAGAGTAATGATCTTGCTTTGTCACATTCTACAAAATTATAATTTTATAATAGTTAGTATTTCAGAAAAGGTAGATATCAATTGCTTATTATATAGGAAATTCATATGAAGTACATACCGCTTTTGGGAATTCGAATTGTATTCTTTCGACAAAGTCAAACATGAATATCATCGTGTAATAAGCGCATTCCCAACCCTCCTTCTGTTGCGGGCTCTGAAATTTACATTTAGCGGCATTTGTTAGAATGACAATAATTTTTTTAACAAGATATGAAATTTCTAACTCATAAAGTGTGCTCACCAACATGTACTTCCAATTCAACTTGCTTTTCTTGCCCGGGCCCGTGCTATCTGATCCTCCCTCTTTAATATATTTCACAAAAGCCCTTACAAAAGTAAGTGAATGTAATTAGCAATTTTATAATTTGATATGATTGAAAGAAATGCAAACCTATAGAATTATTATTGCTTACTTATTCACAAAAGGCAAGATAACTTTGCACTTGGCAGCCGCTGGTCCTTCCTTTTGGCTTACAAGAATCAATAATTATGCCCACACTTAAGTACGGCACAATGAGAATCGTGCACCAATGTTTGCTGTTGGATCGAGGAGAAGAATTATAGTACTTTAGCATATAAAAGTCACACGAGTATTTGCTATGATTGATGGTGTGATTTCATTTTTTTATGTTTAACTTTTAATTCCTTTATACAATTCTTTAATTAAAATATAAACAACAAATAAGTTAAGATTAGAACTAACCCCTCGTGGTATGGCATGAGAATGAATTTCTTCTCCTCCGCCTTAGCACGATGCATCGCAGAACACATGTACTCGATAGCCATATCCGGATAATATGTCGCTGCCGTAGAACTCACTTTCTCGGGGTCCAGAAACATGCACAAATTCTTCTGCTCAACCATCTCATCACAGTTTCGGACTAGCTTCCTGAAAACTCATCATATTGTAATTAGAATATATATTTGAGTTCTATACAATAATGAAAATATTTTAATATCACTAACATGAGGAAAATGGTGATGTGTGAAACATCGAGCCATTTGTCGGATGACGAGTGGTGGAAGAGGTCCTTGAAGTCTCTGAACGACAGCAGGAGCTCCCTGCCTTCGTGTAGAAACATCCCAGGTGGGACAGGGATGACGATAGCCTCCATGCCGTCGGGCGCCGTCATCAAGTAGTCGTGGAGAAGGCGCAAATCATTGGGCAAACGGCTGTATTCTTCTTCTGTGACCATAGGACGGGGCGGTGATTGTGGCGCGTCAGGCGCGATGTCGCAAGCCACCTCCTGACGTACCGGTGAGAGAGCCGTACCGGTAACATCATCTCCTCGTGTCTGTATCAAGTTATAGATGTATTATTCTAGTATTTCAAAAAGAATGAGTTGAATGTAACAAAATAAATGAATTTTTTTATGAATTACCTGATCCAAAACAATCTGACTCTTGGGCCATTGGACAAATGACATCCGTGCGTCATCAAGCACAACCGCGTCGTCGGTAGGGACAGGAAGGGGTACGCGCTGCCATCCATCCACGACTAACTCAACCTGCACGCATGCATGGTCGGGTCTTAGCTGAGTATTGTGTACACTTTTGGCGAGTGGATGTACAACGCCCTTAGCAACGATCATAGAAACACTGCCATTCCGCAGGACGAGGTCGCATGCTCTGGGGTCCTGCAAATTTATAGGAAAGTTGTTTATTCTAGTGATGCGATATTGTCCAACAAGGTTGCAAACAGGTTTTAAATACCTTTAGATTATGAAGAAGTATTGATTACCTTGAGATTATCCAAATCGTCTAAGGCGCCCCACGTGCCGGATGCTTGACTACTTCGCCGAATTCCCGGCGAAATGGGAGGTGGTTGCTCGGATGGCTGCGTAGTTGCTGATCTAATTTGTGTCAACATTGCTTCCATCTCAGCAAACCTTGCGTCGTACTCTTTGCTCACCTCCGCGCGTATCTGCGCAACTATCTCGTCTTTGTTTACCTTGGCACGAGATTTTCTTCGAGGTTTCTCTCCCTCCACTCGGAACACCTCCTTCCAGCCCCTGTAGACCCCTACACCCCTTACTCGACCCGGGTGTTCTGGATTCTCGAGCGCCGCGGACAAGGAATCATTTTGTCGTTCGACACTCCGGGCACCCGAGTTGACCTCCTCCTCCACTTCCAACTGTTCAAGTAGAAGAATTAGTTAAAGCAAAAGAACAATTGACGTACTTTCGGAGTTATAAATGACTCTTACCATTCTTTGAGCCACGCTTTGCAACTCCGTTGGGAGTACTATCCTCCCGTCAGCGGTTACCTCGGCTCTACCCATGACCCAATCTTTGCCCCTAGGATTTTGGATCCTAACCACGGGTGAGTCAGAATCCTTGTTCGCATCCAGGACTTTCCTCCATTCTGCCGACTTACCCTCGTAACCACCTGACCCTAGATGGTGTGGATACTTGTTAAAGGCAACGGTCCTCCTGCCTTTATCACTCTTTGCCTTCACAGAAACAAGACAATAACGATCAGTTAGTTTTAGAAAGATAAGTACAAATCGAGAAAGAATAAGCATAAATTTGGCACGAGTTAGATACCTGGAACTCTTCAGTAGACTTCAAAACTTGATACGCATCCCAGTCCTCTTGTTTTAGCCATTTGTAGTAGCCGACCGGATTTTTCCCTTTCTCCATGAACTCCGTCTTCAACGTGCTCTTGTATTGCTTCCATCCATTGTTCATAATCTTCAACGTCTTATTCTTTGGAACATCACTCTGGATGTTCCATTGAGCCTGATTGACACAAAAATTTAGTGTATTTAAATATAGATCATACATAAGTGAAAATTCAAGAGAAGAGTTGTTAGGCACTTTACCTTCACCGTGTTCCACCACTCGTCCTTCACCTCTTTCTCGAAATGATCCCATCTCTCAACAAGGATACTCGCATTTTGTTTCACGAAGCTCGTACACCAATTTGAGTATTTCTGCCGTTCTGGTCCCTGCGCACGCCCGTCTTCTGTGAACCAGATTTTGGAATGGGTCTGCTCAGAATGGCTCGTGCACATTGTAGGCCCTCTTCTCCTTCTTTCTGACGAGGCAGTAGCTTGCTGCTCCTCTTCTTCCATCATATCCTCGTACTCATTTTCATTCGACATGGTGCTGCATGAAATTAAAGATCAAATCATTTGACATATAACCTAGATTAATCAACCAACTTTTGACATATAACCTATATTCATCAAGAGATTAATCAATCACTTGTTGACATATATCCTAGATTATTTGAATTAACCTACAATAATTATGGTACAAGCACAATGTATTCAAGCACAAATTAACCTAAAATAACCTAGGTTATATGCTAAAATTATGGTACAAGTACAATGTCAACAAGTACAATGCTAAAATAACCTAGGTTATATGCTAAAATAACCTAGGTTATATTCAAGCACAATGTATTCAAGCACAATGCTGAAATTATGGTACAAGCACAATAATTATGGTACAAGCACAATGTATTCAAGCACAAATTAACCTAAAATAACCTAGGTTATATGCTAACGGGTTCAATACTAATCATGTCTAACGGGTTCAATACTAATCATACACGGTTGAGAGAGAGAGAGCTAACCAATAAGAAAAATAACAAATACCAACCATGTCTAACGGGTTCAAACCCAATAAGAAAAATAACGAGAGAGAGAGAGCTAACCACGGGTGAGAGAGACCACTGGTTAGAGAGAGAGAGACCGAGGTGGAGAGAGACCGAGGTGGTGAGGCGGCGAGGCGGCGAGGCGGGAGGCGGTGAAGAGCTCGGAGAAGGCTCAGCAAAATCTTCTCTGTGAGGGTTTTTGAAACTGATGTTTATTCTCTTTTCGGACTTGTGAAAATTTTGGAAGAGAAGGATTTCGAATAATAGTGTTTTTCTCATTATACACGGACTTTTAACTTAAAAGACCGTGTACAAAGATCTTTATACACGGACTTTACTCTAAAGGCCGTGTGCAAATACCCTTTCTACACGGACATATAGCTAAAAGGCCGTGTAGCTCTCTACCCTTTCTACACGGACTATTAGCTAAATGTCCGTGTATAAATTGGTCCGACAGGTGGGTCCCAGGTTCAGTAAAGTTCTCTGAATGGTTGCGGGCCGCAATACTTCATAAAGTTGTTTGACAATTTTAACTAATATTTATTTTAACTAATATTAAATGTTTGATAAAGTTGAACATAATATTTTAAACATAATATTTTCATTAAACATAATCCTTCCTTAAATATTTTAACTAATATTAAATATTTTAACTAATATTTAGTGAAAACTAATATTTTAACTAATATTTATTTTATTTTATTATTAAATGTTTTAACTAATATTTTCAAAAACTAATACTAATATTTGATAATATTATAAGCATTAAACATAATCCTTCATTATAAGCATTAAACTAATATTTGATAATATTTGATAATATTTGATAATACTATTACTACATTATGCTTTTTTCTTTTTTTCCCTCTTTTTTTTATTTTTTTATTTGATATATTACAAGCTAAAGTTGCAATATTAAAAGCTACACGGTCTTAAACAAAATAAATATTACACATTATGCTTTTTTTTTTCCTTTTTCTCCTTTTTTCCACTATTTGAACGGTACCCTCGGCCCATAATCCTTCATTGTGGTCGGACCGCATGTAGTCAGCTTCGTCTACCCCTTCAAGTGTTGCTACCTCAGTTTGCACATCGGTACAAAATGGAGGTACTTCGTCGAACTGGTCGTACTCTTCTTCATCGACGACATTTTCTACCCCGACAATCCTTCTTTTTCCGGATAGGACGACGCTCAACCTGGCATCACTCGGGTCAGTGGCATAAAAGACTTGGGTGGCTTGCTTGGCGAGTATAAACGGATCATCAACATGCCCAACCCTGTTTAAATCAACGAGTGTGAACCCGTCGTTATCAACTTTAACACCTCGGTCTTCGACCCATTGACACCGAAACACGGGAATGCTCAGGCGAGGACTGTAAATGAGCTCCCAAATTTCTTGAATAACGCCATAATATGACTTTGATGCTATTACAGCCCGGCCATCTCCGGATCTACTGAATTCTTGAGAGGTCGCCACCAACGTCACCCCACTGTTTTGCATCGTGCTCTTATCACTCTGGGATTTAGTATAAAATGTATATCCGTTAATCTCGTATCCTTGGAATGTTCTAACAACAATTTGGGGTCCTGCGCCAAGTAGTTTAACAATTTCAGGTACGGGGTGTGACTGCACTCTTTCTTTCAGCCATCCTATAAAAGAACGATTATGCTCGTTAGTAAGCCACTTCTGACTCCTCGTGTAGTTTTGTTGTTGAAGGATTGTCATGTGCTCATCTATATAGGGAGCAACATCTGTCATGTGTTGTAGTACAATAAAATGTGCCTTTTGTAGTTCATTTAGATCAGCAACTACGGCTCTCAACCCAATTGTCCCGACTCCTTGGAGCCTTCCCTCGTATCGAGATTTTGGAACGCCAATAGGATCCACACCGGTCAAGTAGTTGGTGCAAAAATCAACCACCTCCTCCGTAGAATATCCTTCTATAATGCTGCCTTCGGGTCGATGTCGGTTCCTTACGTATTTTTTCAAGATGCCCATGTATCTCTCGAATGGATACATATACCGAAGGAACACGGGACCACAAATCTTAATTTCTCTCACAAGATGAACAACAAGGTGAACCATGACATCGAAAAAAGATGGCGGAAAATACATCTCAAGTTGGCAAAGAGTAACGACGACCTCCTTTTGCAAAGAGTCCAATTTTAGAGGGTCTATCACTTTGGAATTTATTGCATTGAAGAAAGAACAAAGCTTCGTAATGGTTTGACGAACGTGCTTTGGTAAAATTCCCCGAATTGCAACCGGAATTATATGTGTCAGTAAAACATGACAGTCGTGAGATTTCAGACCGACCAGTTTCAAGTCCTTCATCGACACCAACTTCTTAATATTCGAAGAATATCCTGATGGGACTTTTATACCATTGAGGCATTCACAGAAGCTTGTTTTCTCTTTCTTTGACATTGTGCACAGTGCGGGGGGTAGGTATGTGCGCTTCCCTTTCTCCTGCGGTGCGAGCTCGGGTCGTATTCCCATCTCTACCATGTCTTTTCTCACTTTAATACCATCTTTCGTCTTCCCCGGAATGTTCAATAATAAACCAATTAAACTGTCACAGACATTTTTTTCGACATGCATGACATCTAGGCAATGCCTCACTTCTAAATATTTCCAGTACGGTAGCTCCCAAAATATGGACCTCTTTTTCCAAATATTCTTCGGTAGTGCTTTGGCGCATTTTCCAAAAACAACATCAATGTTTTTTACCCGTTCGAAGACACTCTCCCCGTCTAATGGATGACGAGCCACTCCAAGCTCAATTTTCCCGTTGAATGCCATCTTCTTCTTACGATATGGGTGATTAATAGGAAGAAACCTACGATGCCCCATGAATACATTCTTTTGACAATTTTTCAACCTCAGCACCTGCGTGTCATCTTCACAGATCGGGCACGCTTTTGCTCCTTTACAAGTGTAACCCGACAAATTCCCGTACGCGGGGAAATCATTTACGGTGCAAAACACCATGGCCCGCAAGGTAAAGGTCTCTTTCATATACGCATCCCACACCGGGACGCCATCACGCCACAATTTTTGGAGGTCCTCGATTAATGGTGCGAGATATACATCTATGTCATTTCCGGGTTGTCTGGGTCCTTGGATTAGTAATGACATCATTATATATCTGCGTTTCATGCACAACCAAGGAGGAAGATTGTAGATGCATAAAAGAACTGGCCAAGTACTGTGCCGACTGCTCATACTTCCAAACGGACTCATTCCATCTGAGCTCACCACAATCCTAAGGTTCCGCGGTTCAGAACCAAATTCTTTGAAATGTCTGTCAATGTTTCTCCATTGAGGAGAATCAGCCGGGTGCCTTAGTTTACCGTCATTTTTGCGCTCTTCTTCGTGCCAGCGCAATAATTTTGCATCTTTGGGATTCGCAAACAACCGTTTGAATCTCGGTATTATCGGCAAATACCACAACACCTTAGCCGGAGGTCGGCCACTTGTGTCCTCGTTACAATCATCAGTGTCCTGGTCCTTACGACGTTTATATCGTGAAACACCGCATTTAGGACAGACATGCATGGCCTCGTACTCGTTACGATACAATACACAGTCATTCGGACATGCATGTATTCTTTCGATCTTCAACCCCATTGGACATATCAACTTCTTTGCCTGATATGTTGTACCGGGTAACTCGTTGTTATCTGGGAGCATTTCTCCTAAAAGCTGTAATAAGGACGTGAAACTCTTATCGCTCCAACCATTGTCTGCTTTTAAGTTTAATAATTTCAACACAGCTGACAGTTTTGTAAATTTGGTACACCCGGGATACAACGGCTTCTTAGATTCATTAGACAAATTTTGAAATTTATCATAATTTTTATCACTAATTTCATCTTCCACATCACGTAACATATCCTCCAAATTTTCAGTAAACTCGTGTTCTACATTTTCATCAAAATTCCTCTCCATCTCATCATCGTCATTTTCGGGTTCGACGTTAATATCAGAATATTCGGCACTCTCATAATCCTCGTTCCAATCAAGTTCAAAATTATCAGAAATTCCAACATTCTCATCATTCAATTCACGATTACAATCCTTATTGGCACTACTACTTTCCCCAAATTTCTCACCATGCATGAACCAACATGTATATCTCTTCTTAAATCCCCGACAAATCAAATGAGCTCTAATTTCTTCGATGTCCAAAAATCTTAATAAATTTTTACAATCTTTACAAGGACATAAAATGTCTTCTTCTTTTTTATTCACTCTATAACTCTCAGCAAATTTTATAAACTCATCAACGCGAACCAAATATTCTTCACTGTCACGTCGCATTTCATACATCCAGCTTCGATCCATCTGTAAATTAAATTAAAAAAATGATTTGATCAATTAATCATGCATGGTCAACATTCTCCTTCGTGTACAAAATTTTGGGCTTACAAAGGGCCGGTTTACAATCCTAACCCACTCTTTGAATATTATGTCTCATATGTGAACACATATTAGCGAGATTTAATTAGTATTTGAGAAAAATTCGGCAGCATTTCCCCTTAACTCCCCAAGTATGCGTACGAACCACATACTCGTAGGAGCAATAAGGGAAAATACTGTCGAACTTTCCTCAAATACTAATTAAATCCCGCTAATATGTGTTCACATCCTAAATGAGACATAATATTCAAAGAGCAGTCCCAAAACGGGGACTATCCAAAATTAATCCCTATTGGATTAATTTTGAACGGGCATGGACCTAAAAGCATCTAAAGGTCGGTTATTGGACCACAATACGTACACTAATTAATTACATCTAAAATTAAGAATTCAAGAATGCATGAAATGACCTAATTAAATAAGCCTAAATAACAGAAAATTAGAGAAAGAAAATGATTTAAATACATATTACTAACCTTAGAAAGATGGAGAGGAGAAAATACAAACTTAATTCAAAGATCTCAGATCTCAGCTGCTGGCCTCGATCAATTCGCAGAAATAAAAAGCTCAGTTCGAGATGTATGAACTAAAAACTTGATCAAAACGGCGCTCTGGAAGGGAAGATAATAAAACCCTACACTATTATACACGGCTATTTAGTTATATATCCGTGTAGCTCTCCACCTATTTCTACACGGCTTTTTAGTTATAAATCCGTGTACAATTATAAGATTTATACACGGCTATATATCAAAAAACCGTGTGTAATGTTCCTACACGGCTTTGTATTAAAAGTCCGTGTAGCTCTCTCAATTATTTGCACACACACTTATTTACACACGGATTTGTGGTTTCTAATAAACCGTGTAGCTCTCTCTAATAATTCGACACTGATTGTTAACTAATTATCCGTGTAGAAATCGTTCAGATCTTTTGAACTCATATTTGGTACACTGTTTTTAATATAATTGCCAAATCCGTGTACAATGTGCAGTGTACAAAACCAGTTTTTGTAGTAGTGCTCTGAGTTGAGAATCCGAAAACCCTAAATAAAGGTTGGGTCTTGCTTTAATTTCTCTTGGCCCCAGTAGAATTTACTTATTTAGCAAGATCCGTTTGAGTTTTTTCAATTTCCATTTATGGAAATGTGAGTGCCAATACTATATTATCTATATATACCAAATCTACACAAGAACTACCAATTTTGATGATGCTACACTACAATAATCAGAATGCAATGGTCAACATAAGCAATATTGACTTTTTAATTTATTTTTTTAATTCAATTATGTCTTGTGCAAGAGCATGCATGAAGTGTTATTGGAGGGAATGTCCTTGGTTGACAATTTGTTCAACAGAAATGGCATTATTATTGAATAAAAATTAATACAAAACCTATCAGTTTAATTAAACATCAAATTCTTTGAATAATATATATTTGTCAAATTATCAATTCAACTGGAGGAATTATTTATTATTATATTGTGCATGAGGATACAATTTTCAAATTTCGCATGATTTACTTTAATAAATTTCGCGAAAAACAATTTATTTAATGATTAAGTATCAACTATCAAGTAATTCATTGTTTGTGGCACAAAAAAAAAAAAAAAAACTGTTCTCTTTTTTCACAGAAAATTTGGATTGACGTCTGCATCGTTGATTGCTTCAGTTAAAATATTTTATAATGACAAATTGGAATAAAATAAGATTTTGACTTATATAAATGTGAACATTATTTTGGAAGACTAATCTTATGTGAGGCCATATATGTTGATTAACTCATTAATATATTTCAATTAAAAATAAGGAAATTGCTTCATAAAATGGACGAGAATATTGGTAGCTAGCACGTTCCTTGAACAGCTAGAATTGCTTAACTAATCTTTTTCCACAAACAAATTAATAATGAAGAACAAGACAAGGGGGAAGGAACATAAAACTTTGGCTGTCTTCACCAGCTTTTCAAGGCATACAGAGTCAAGTCGTCTGTAGAATTATTGTGCATATTAGAAAAAGGAAATGGCTAGAAAATAAGTATGATTATTTGCTGTCTCTCCTTATTTTCTATACTTTTTTCACTTGATCAATTAGACAGATCGATCATACGGCTCGCCTTAATAATTTGATGCTCGACCTTCATTTATGCTTTTTATTTTTTAGCCTTAAAGGAGATGAAATGTACAAGGTAACATTAATAATTTGCTGAGTTCATGTTTAGTTAGGTCTGATTGACATATGTTAAAAACTTAAAATAATAGGGCAGTTAAACTTGCTTTTTAGTTTGTTAGAAGATTAGTTTAGTAAAGAAATTCAAATGTAAAGATCACTATGTCTTAAAAGTTTCAAACACTTGAGCCTTTAGTGCTCGTGAACCAATTCCGTGCTCGGACCGTGTGACTTTCCGGAGTTTAATTGTAAGGGCTCACCGATTTCATCTAGTATTCTTTTCTCATTGAGTAAAAAAGGCACACCATCAAGAAAGTTACAAAGCCCTGGAGACGTAGGCGTAGTGTCAAACCCTCGTGTCAAGTGTCTTTTAACTCTTCTATTTACTTTACATACACTTGCTTTATTTAAGTTTTCTTAACCGCCAAGAACAACTTACGTACATGTTAGGTATATATTAGTGGTGAATATTAAATTACTTAAGTATTAAAATTTAAAAAGCCCCATATTCACCCCCCTCTAGGTGCCATTAGGGACCAACACACCCTACTCACCTCAGCAAAACAATGTGGCCGAGAGGAAAAACCGAACTATTCTTGACATGGTTCGGTCGATGTTGAGGAGCAAAGGCATGCCGAAAGATTTCTGGGCAGAAGCGGTGCAATGTGCCATGTATGTGGAAAACTGGTGTCCACATGCAAAATTAGTAGATCAAACACCGCAAGAAGCATGGAGCGGACAGAAACCGACCGTATCTCACTTTAAAGTATTGGGTAGTGTGGCCTTTTCGCACGTACCAGATGAAAGAAGGACCAAACTAGATGATAAGAGCAAGAAGTAAGTGTTCATCGGGTATGACGAGAAGACAAAAGCTTTCAAGTTATTCGACCCAATTGTAAAGAAAGCAGTTGTAAGATGAGATGTGCAAGTGAATGAAGAAAGTGCATGGCATTGGAACAACCAGAAGGAGGTGATGCAAAAGGAAGAAAAAGAAGAACCATCAACCCGCTGCACCGATAATAACACCGACAACCACTCAAACATCTAATGATGAAGAAGAGCTGAGACAACCGAGGATGCGAAGTTTCCAAGACCTATATGAGTCGAAAAGTGAAGTACACTTGGTATGTCTTTTGACAAATGCCAAGAATATTATTTTTGAAGAGGCAGTGAGAGATAAAAAATGGCAAGCCGCGATGGATGAAGAGATAGGGGCTATCGAAAGAAATAAAACTTGGGACTTGGTGGATTTGCCGGAAGGGTATCGGCCCATAGGAGAAAATGGGTATATCAGAAAAAGATGAATGCTCAAGGTGAGATAGAAAGGCATAAGGCATGGTTAGTTGCGAAGGGCTATAGACAAAAGGCAGGAATCGATTATGACGAAGTCTTTGCCCTGGTTGTGAGAATGGAAGCAATCCGGCATCTTATATTCCCAGGCGGCACAATTCAAGTGGCCGATCTATCAAATGGATGTAAAATTAGTATTTTTAAATGGTGTACTTGAAGAGGAAGTATATGTGGAGCAACCACCTGGGTACATGAAATCCGGGTAGGAAAGTAAAGTGCTGAAGTTGAGGAAGGCTCTACATGGGCTGAAGCAAGCATCTCAAGCACCTTGAACTTCCGGAATTCACCAAAAGTTTGATACCAATTTGATAAAAACAGAGTACTTTTGGAGGAAGAGAAAACAAGACCACAATTTCTATCAATTAATTCTTAAACATATTTTCTTCTCGTACGTACATACGTCACAGAACACCACTCAATTTAGAGAATCTTGGTATCAAAACAAACTCTTAAAATTCGTACACAAAATAAATGTAAAAACAGAATTCTAAACAACAGCCCTTAATTCTGACCTTTAGTTACTAAAACTGCCATAAATAAATCACAGGGAACACCAAATGACTTAAAACCATCACCATTAAAAACTAGACTTAAAGACCTTTAATTTCATAGGTCATACACCTAGATTGACCAAATTTTGCCCTTTCAACTTCGCATTTAATATTGCCTAAAAAATCTAACTGTGTTTGAGTTTATTCTTTAACAATTAACTCCCAAATTAATTACATCCTCACACAATAGACTTGGATGGTCAATGTCAGTTATGAACTCCTTTCGACAAACTTTTTCTCTTAGCATTCCAAATTGTATCAACAATTTGCTGCAGTTTTCATCCACTACAAAATTTAATGAATCCAAATTTATTTCCTATTTCCTTCTCAATTATTCTCCGCTTCTGTTGAAAATAACAAGCTAGAAAGAGCAAATTGATCTCAGCCATCCATCATTGATCAATTAAATAAAATTAGATTAGAATAGAATGTACAGTACCAACGGATCTGTAGCTACAGTAGAATTAGAAAAGAGCCGTTAGAAGGTTTATTATAAATAGACCATAGGAACCTTGTAAAGATACTACTGTTCAAATAATATATCTCCTCAGATCAATCCTTGTCTCATAAAATCAACATGGTATCAGAGCATCTGATATACTAATAACCGATAAACCGATAAACCCAATAACCCAATAATCAGCAATTTACCAGTAAAATTGGTAACATCATAAAACAGCAACTTAAAAGCTTCCGATAAACTCTCAATAAGCAGTGTAAGAATGGATCAGTGGGGGCAGCCATCTCACGAGTCTACCAACCCATCGAAACTCTCTCCGCAACTGCTAAATGGTGCGAATTATCTATCATGGGCCAAATCTGTCACAATCACTCTTAGCGGTAGAGACAAGATTGATTTCATCACGGGAGACAGTAAAAAACCCGAACCAGCCAACCCACAGAACATTACAGTGGCCGAAAAAGCTCAAATTCGAAAATGGCAAAAAGAGGATCATTATGTAATGTCTCTCTTATACGGGTCAATCGAGCAACAACTGCTTGATTTGTTCCTCCAAAATTGCAACACATCCAAAGAGTTGTGGGATGAAATTAAATCGTTTTACGGCCAACAAAAAAACCATTCCCATGTTTATCGTCTCCAACTCGAAATTCAACAAGAAAAAAAGGGAACCAAAACTCATTTAGAGTACCTTGCCTCTTTAAAAAAGAAGTACGATGAGCTCGATGTTTATCGACCATTCACAACCGATACACAGGATCTCAAAAAGAGAAAAGAAGAAGATCGAATTTTCTCGTACCTTGCGGGCCTTGATACAAGCTATGAGATCATTCGATCACAAATCATCCGAGCACCCGACCTTCCTTCCTTCTCTGAGGTAGTAAATCAAATCCAGCGAGAAGACAGTTTACGGGAGGCCATGGAGGGTCCACAAGCCAGCCATGGCGAAGGACACGAACCCCATGGCCATGCCGTTCGAAGTCACCAAAACCCTAGTTCTCAATTTCACCAGAACCGGCCAAATCATAGAGGTGAGAAGTGCACTCACTGTAAAAAGGAAGGCCATAAGGTGGATCGGTGCTATTTCCTTCACCCTCACCTAAGGCCGAAGTGGTGGAAAGAGCAGGAACCGAAGAAAGGGGGAGGCGATTGGAAAGAGGAGAAGCGGAGAGAAAAAGAAAAAGAAAGAGGAGAGGGGTTCTCTGCGAAAATTGGATCCGGACCGAATAATAACCCAACCGGGTCTGTTGAACCGGGTTTTAACCAAACCAGCAGCCTAAATGGTTTTTTCGCTGGCGGGTCGGCTCCAAGCGGGTCAGGAGGAGTTGGGCCAGCAGATCAAGTGCAACATATTCTCCAGCAGCTCTCTGTGCTGCTATCTAATCAAAACAATATTCAAAGCTCATGTGGTATTGTATCTCACTCTAAAAATTTAAATTTTAGTGACCAAATAATTATAGATAGCGGTGCAACGGACCACATGTTTGGGAATAAAAAATTTCTTACCAATTTGAGATTACCAAAAGGTGACCAATATGTTGTAGTAGCCAATGGTATGAAAGAAAAAATAAATTACATAGGTGAGATTAATTTGTGTAATAAAAAAATTAGTAGTATTCTATTTTTAAATTCTTTTCCTATAAATCTACTTTCGGTTAAAAAATTAACACAAGAATTTAATTGTAATGCCATCTTTTCTTGCAACGATATTGTATTTCAGGACCGGGTAACCGGGGAGAAGATTGGTGAAGGTTTTCTCAAAAATGGACATTATTTATTGAATTTCCAAGAATTAAAGTTTTGCGCTTCGGCAAGATCAATTGATTATGAAAGATGGCACAAAAGACTTGGGCATCCCTCCAACAAGATTTTAAGTAGTATTTTAAATTTTCCAAAATCAAATTGTATTAATTGTGATGTTTGTAAAATGGCAAAACAAACGAGACTTCCCTTCTCACTTTCCAATAGTAGAAGTGAAGCATCGTTTGATTTAGTCCATTCCGATGTATGGGGTCCGGCCCCAATTAACTCTTATAATGGATTTAAATATTTTGTTATATTTATTGATGATTTTTCTAAAGCTATATGGTTGTATTTATTAAAATCAAAAGATGAAGTATTTAATTGCTTTCAAGAATTTCTTTGCCTTATAGAAACTCAATTCAATACCAAACTTAAAATATTTAGATCGGATAATGGAACGGAATTTATAAATAAATATTTTACAATCCTTTGCAAAGAAAAAAGAATTATTCATCAAACTACATGCATTAATACTCCCGAACAAAATGGAGTATCGGAACGAAAAAATAGGCACTTGTTAGAAATGACACGTGCACTATTATTTCAAAACAACGTTCCAAAAATATATTGGTCGGATGCCATCATTTGTGCCACACATCTAATTAATAGACTACCAAGTGTCATTTTAAAAAATAAAAGCCCAACCGAAATTCTTTACCAACAAAAAAAGAATCTTGATTATTTAAAAATTTTCGGTTGTGTGTGTTTTGTTCGTATTAAACGAAAAGATAAATTCGATTATATGTCAACCAAAGCTATTTTTCTAGGGTATTCAACTTCAAAAAAGGGTTATAAATGCTATGATCCAATAAATAAAAAAATATTTATTTCTAGAGATGTGATATTTTGTGAGGATGAACCGTATTTCAAAAAAGGAGAGATTACAAAAAATTTACATGACCATTATCAAATGAGATCTCCAACATTTTCTTTAGATGACTTAGATTTTATACCAAATATAACTCATGAACTTGAGGTTGATAATGAAGAAGAGATAGACAATAATATGTCCAATAATGATAATGATAACAATAATGAGGAAGAAGAAACTACAAATGTGAGAAGAACCTCAAGAATACCTATACCATCTACTAGACTTAGGGATTATGTAACCTATACGGTACAATACCCCATACAAGACTTTGTATCGTATGAAAATGTTTCACCCGAGTATAATGCATTTCTTACTTCTATTCACAAAGAAGAAGAACCTAATAACTATCAAGAAGCAATAACCAAACCGGTATGGTGCAATGCCATGAGGGAGGAATTAAGAGCATTAGAAAAAAATGATACATGGGTAATCGAACAATTACCAAAAAATAAGAGAGCCGTAGGGTGTAAATGGGTATACAAAATAAAATACCATAGTGATGGTACCATAGAACGGTATAAGGCTAGGTTAGTGGCAAAAGGGTATACTCAAACCTATGGTATTGATTATAATGAAACCTTTGCACCGGTGGCCAAAATGAATACCGTTAGGATTTTATTTTCTATTGCGGTAAATAATAATTGGAACCTATATCAAATGGATGTGAAAAACGCATTCCTTCAAGGAACACTTGAAGAAGAGGTTTATATGAACCTACCACCCGGCCATAAAATGGAGAACAAATTTAATCTAGTTTGTAGGTTAAAAAAGTCCATTTACGGTTTGAAGCAATCTCCTCGGGCATGGTATGGAAAACTTAGCTCATATTTAAATTTTTGTAATTTTAACACTAGTAGTGCCGATCATTCGTTGTTCACAAAAATAGAAGGAAAAAACATAACTATAGTGTTAGTTTATGTAGATGACCTTATAATCACCGGAAATAGTTTAGAAGAAATTAGAAAATTAAAATTCAATTAAAAGAAAAATTTGATATTAAGGATTTAGGATACTTAAAATATTTTTTAGGAATAGAAGTAGCATTTTCAAATAAAGGTCTATTTATTTCACAACGAAAATATACATTAGATTTGTTAAGGGAAACGGGCAAGTTAGGTTGTAAGCCAATTTCTACACCAATAGATAGCAAATATAAATTAAATATCGAGGATGGTAAACCCTTAGATGATGTAAATAATTTTCAAAGACTAGTAGGTAAATTAATCTACCTTACGGTAATCCGACCGGATATCTCTTTTTCGGTAAGCCAAATTAGTAAATTTATGCACTCTCCTAGAACACCTCATTTAGAAGCCGCAAATAGAGTTCTAAGATATCTAAAACAAAACCCCGGGAAAGGTATACTTATGACTAACAATAAATCTAATGAAATATGTGGCTATTCCGATGCAGATTGGGCCGGCAGGTTTGATAGAAAATCTATCACCGGCTTTTGCACATTTGTAGGCGGGAATCTAGTCACATGGAAAAGTAAGAAACAAAGTGTCGTGGCTCGTTCAAGTGCGGAAGCGGAATATCGAGCCATGACATCTACCGCAAGTGACCTAATATGGATCAAGCAACTACTCAAGGATATGGGTGTTGAAATTAATCAATCGATGAAAATGTATTGCGACAATAACTCCGCTCGGCATATTGCCTCGAATCCGGTGTTTCATGAGAGGACAAAACACATAGAAGTTGATCGCCATTTTATTAGAGAGAAGGTCCAAAACAAAGAAATAGAGACTCCGTTTGTTAGAAGTGAAGATCAATTAGCGGATGTCTTCACCAAAGGATTAGATTCAAAACAATTCGAGAATATTTCAAGCAAGCTAGGAATGTACGATATTTACATCCATAGCTTGAGGAGGAGTGTTGAAAATAACAAGCTAGAAAGAGCAAATTGATCTCAGCCATCCATCATTGATCAATTAAATAAAATTAGATTAGAATATAATGTACAGTACCAACAGGATCTGTAGCTACAGTAGAATTAGAAAAGAGCCGTTAGAAGGTTTATTATAAATAGACCATAGGAACCTTGTAAAGATACTACTGTTCAAATAATATATCTCCTCAGATCAATCCTTGTCTCATAAAATCAACAGCTTCAGATTTCGTCTACTACAAAATTTAATGAAACAAATTTACTTCTTATTCCCTTCACAATTCTCAACTAAGCAGAGGGAGAGATTTGAAGAAAGACGGGTAATAATTTCAGGGCTCAACAGGGGCATTACTGGTCATTTTGCTCAGTACTTTAATATGGCTAGATCCCGAGAACGAAGAAAGCCACGGTTACTCGTGGGTACAATTATTTCCATGTTTCGGGAGTAGTATTTTTAATTACAGTGGTAATTTTATGAGCAGGAGCCATTTAGAAGTACTAACCTTATAGTTTTATTAAATATCTAATTAAAGTAATAAAATCACTATTTAAATTTTTTTCTAATAGAGTACAAATAATAAAATCCGCCTATTATTCCAGCAATATAACTTATCTATTAAAACAGTAATGAAAAAATAATCATGAAATACCAAATGAAAAAGTAGACAATATATATGAAAGAACAAATGAAAAAAAAAATACAGCCAGGTCAATAAATAAAATTCAAAACCCTCCTTAGCAGTTGCGAGATAGCTTGATATAAAGGAGTAGTTGTAACAAATTAAAAGTCATGACACCAAGAGCTCAGTGTTGAGTTGCATGATTTAGTGTACACTGCAGCTCTGTTCAAGCAACATATGAACCGCAAACGGCCCTGATCGTCCCGTTGGTTCCGGTGAGAGGCTCAATCCTTCCCATGTGGATCATTGACAGTCCAAAATCGATGAAGAATTCTTCCATTGATTTTGCATTAAATATTGCTTCCACATAAGCTTTTGTCGTACTATTGTCAAGGAGCTGTGCATCAGCTACGAACAAGCCTTGGTTCTTCAAGACTCCTCCATAGTAGCTTCCGTCGAAATTTAGCAGGTTCCCTGGGACCATTGGGACTATTGAGGTGTTGTCACCGATTGGGCATTTCTGCTTCAACTCCTCTGCATAGGTGCTGTCTAACGACGGATCTTGGTCGCCTTTGCCAGTGAAGTTGTACAAGCGGACTAAGATGGTCGAGCAATGTGACGCACCAAATGTGTGCGCTCCTAAAATGAAATATACAATATATATATATATGAGTTATGTATATACAAGAACTTAGTTCATACATATGTTTACAGAAATACGAAATTGGTAGATATTATGGATCTTTTGTTCTCTCACCTGATAGAATAACTAGGTCCTTGTCTGTCAAGTTTTTCTCTGCATAGAGCTCAATCAGTTCAGTGACGTTTCCATATGCCGGTGGCAGATTAAGCAAAGCTTCATCAGCTGAAGAATCATTTCCATCTCTTCTTCCAGTTTCAACGTAGTAGTCCGGTCCATTACTCTGAAATTTAACACACAAGGCCATTAGTTTGTAAATTTGTTAACAGAAGTTTATTATAATAAAAGGTAATACAAATAGAAGAAAATACATGTCCACATATGGCATTTTTTTTAGCTTAAAACGCTGCCGAACATGACATTTACAACTAAATTGTTTCATACCAGATAAACGGCATCACGTGCAGCTATGGCAAGGATATCGGCACATGATACAATTCCAGGGCATTCAGCCTCTAGTTTAGCCTTGATCGTCTCAATTGCAGCAAAGCCTCTAAGGCTAAGGTTTGGGGGGGCATCTTTTTCAGCTGTTCCATTCAATGAGTTCAACAAAACCGATGCATCACATCCCTAAAATGAGAATAATAGGAAAACAAAACTATACATCAACTACAAGAAAAAAAAAACATATGCACTATATTATTGAAAGTCATAAATAGCGAGCCAGCAGAAATTTATTATAGTTGTTTTATAAAGAAAAAAAAAAGATGAGTGTATCACAAATCAAATGTACTTTACCCTAACAAAGCAGTCATGGAAATGCAATCTGAGCAATGCGGGCATTAAGGATGGATCCACATATTGGATCGCCTTCATTTCCTCACGAACTATATCTTCTACGTAGGGGCATGTGTCGTTGTAGTACTTATAAACCAAGCTTGCATTTGAGACGATTGCAAGTGTGGATAAAAGTGCAATACAAAAGAGAAACTTAATTGCCATGTTAGTTATCATATGTGTGGAGTAATTTGAGGTTGTGACAACGGTTTCAGTTTTGAACTTGCAAATACCCTTTCCTTTATGCAAATACTCTTTTTTGGTAAGCCAAATTAGTAAATTTATGCACTCTCCTAGAACACCTCATTTAGAAGCCGCAAATAGAGTTCTAAGATATCTAAAACAAAACCCCGGGAAAGGTATACTTATGACTAACAATAAATCTAATGAAATATGTGGCTATTCCGATGCAGATTGGGCCGGTAGGTTTGATAGAAAATCTACCACCGGCTTTTGCACATTTGTAGGCGGGAATCTAGTCACATGGAAAAGTAAGAAACAAAGTGTCGTGGCTCGTTCAAGTGCGGAAGCGGAATATCGAGCCATGGCATCTACCGCAAGTGACCTAATATGGATCAAGCAACTACTCAAGGATATGGGTGTTGAAATTAATCAATCGATGAAAATGTATTGCGACAATAACTCCGCTCGGCATATTGCCTCGAATCCGGTGTTTCATGAGAGGACAAAACACATAGAAGTTGATTGCCATTTTATTAGAGAGAAGGTCCAAAACAAAGAAATAGAGACTCCGTTTGTTAGAAGTGAAGATCAATTAGCGGATGTCTTCACCAAAGGATTAGATTCAAAACAATTCGAGAATATTTCAAGCAAGCTAGGAATGTACGATATTTACATCCCTAGCTTGAGGAGGAGTGTTGAAAATAACAAGCTAGAAAGAGCAAATTGATCTCAGCCATCCATCATTGATCAATTAAATAAAATTAGATTAGAATATAATGTACAGTACCAACAGATCTGTAGCTACAGTAGAATTAGAAAAGAGCCGTTAGAAGGTTTATTATAAATAGACCATAGGAACCTTGTAAAGATACTACTGTTCAAATAATATATCTCCTCAGATCAATTCTTGTCTCATAAAATCAACAGCTTCAGATTTCGTCTACTACAAAATTTAATGAAACAAATTTACTTCTTATTCCCTTCATAATTCTCAACTAAGCAGAGGGAGAGATTTGAAGAAAGACGGGTAATAATTTCAGGGCTCAACAGGGGCATTACTGGTCATTTTGCTCAGTACTTTAATATGGCTAGATCCCGAGAACGAAGAAAGCCACGGTTACTCGTGGGTACAATTATTTCCATGTTTCGGGAGTAGTATTTTTAATTACAGTGGTAATTTTATGAGCAGGAGCCATTTAGAAGTACTAACCTTATAGTTTTATTAAATATCTAATTAAAGTAATAAAATCACTATTTAAATTTTTTTCTAATAGAGTACAAATAATAAAATCCGCCTATTATTCCAGCAATATAACTTATCTATTAAAACAGTAATGAAAAAATAATCATGAAATACCAAATGAAAAAGTAGACAATATATATGAAAGAACAAATGAAAAAAAAAATACAGCCAGGTCAATAAATAAAATTCAAAACCCTCCTTAGCAGTTGCGAGATAGCTTGATATAAAGGAGTAGTTGTAACAAATTAAAAGTCATGACACCAAGAGCTCAGTGTTGAGTTGCATGATTTAGTGTACACTGCAGCTCTGTTCAAGCAACATATGAACCGCAAACGGCCCTGATCGTCCCGTTGGTTCCGGTGAGAGGCTCAATCCTTCCCATGTGGATCATTGACAGTCCAAAATCGATGAAGAATTCTTCCATTGATTTTGCATTAAATATTGCTTCCACATAAGCTTTTGTCGTACTATTGTCAAGGAGCTGTGCATCAGCTACGAACAAGCCTTGGTTCTTCAAGACTCCTCCATAGTAGCTTCCGTCGAAATTTAGCAGGTTCCCTGGGACCATTGGGACTATTGAGGTGTTGTCACCGATTGGGCATTTCTGCTTCAACTCCTCTGCATAGGTGCTGTCTAACGACGGATCTTGGTCGCCTTTGCCAGTGAAGTTGTACAAGCGGACTAAGATGGTCGAGCAATGTGACGCACCAAATGTGTGCGCTCCTAAAATGAAATATACAATATATATATATATGAGTTATGTATATACAAGAACTTAGTTCATACATATGTTTACAGAAATACGAAATTGGTAGATATTATGGATCTTTTGTTCTCTCACCTGATAGAATAACTAGGTCCTTGTCTGTCAAGTTTTTCTCTGCATAGAGCTCAATCAGTTCAGTGACGTTTCCATATGCCGGTGGCAGATTAAGCAAAGCTTCATCAGCTGAAGAATCATTTCCATCTCTTCTTCCAGTTTCAACGTAGTAGTCCGGTCCATTACTCTGAAATTTAACACACAAGGCCATTAGTTTGTAAATTTGTTAACAGAAGTTTATTATAATAAAAGGTAATACAAATAGAAGAAAATACATGTCCACATATGGCATTTTTTTTAGCTTAAAACGCTGCCGAACATGACATTTACAACTAAATTGTTTCATACCAGATAAACGGCATCACGTGCAGCTATGGCAAGGATATCGGCACATGATACAATTCCAGGGCATTCAGCCTCTAGTTTAGCCTTGATCGTCTCAATTGCAGCAAAGCCTCTAAGGCTAAGGTTTGGGGGGGCATCTTTTTCAGCTGTTCCATTCAATGAGTTCAACAAAACCGATGCATCACATCCCTAAAATGAGAATAATAGGAAAACAAAACTATACATCAACTACAAGAAAAAAAAAACATATGCACTATATTATTGAAAGTCATAAATAGCGAGCCAGCAGAAATTTATTATAGTTGTTTTATAAAGAAAAAAAAAAGATGAGTGTATCACAAATCAAATGTACTTTACCCTAACAAAGCAGTCATGGAAATGCAATCTGAGCAATGCGGGCATTAAGGATGGATCCACATATTGGATCGCCTTCATTTCCTCACGAACTATATCTTCTACGTAGGGGCATGTGTCGTTGTAGTACTTATAAACCAAGCTTGCATTTGAGACGATTGCAAGTGTGGATAAAAGTGCAATACAAAAGAGAAACTTAATTGCCATGTTAGTTATCATATGTATGGAGTAATTTGAGGTTGTGACAACGGTTTCAGTTTTGAACTTGCAAATACCCTTTCCTTGAGAGCTTTATATAGATACAGAAATTGTTGACAAAAGAAATTTTCAAAGCTTCCTTATTCAATAAACCTGCAAACACGTTCTAAGTCAAAGTTTTGTTATAATTTTATAGTGCTAGAGACTGGGACTTGATGGAGAAGTAATTGGAGCCCATTACATAAATATTTAGTGTACTCCATCTTCGTTGTATTTGAAATTGGGTCTTGCTTTAATTTCTCTTGGCCCCAGTAGAATTTACTTATTTAGCAAGATCCGTTTGAGTTTTTTCAATTTCCATTTATGGAAATGTGAGTGCCAATACTATTTTATCTATATATACCAAATCTACACAAGAACTACCAATTTTGATGATGCTACACTACAATAATCAGAATGCAATGGTCAACATAAGCAATATTGACTTTTTAATTTATTTTTTTAATTCAATTAATTATGTCTTGTGCAAGAGCATGCATGAAGTGTTATTGGACGGAATGTCCTTGGTTGACAATTTGTTCAACAGAAATGGCAATATTATTGAATACAAATTAATACAAAACCTATCAGTTCAATTAAACATCAAATTCTTTGAATAATATATAGTTGTCAAATTATCAATTCAACTGGAGGAATTATTTATTATTATAATGTGCATGAGGATACAATTTTCAAATTTCACATGATTTACTTTAATAAATTTCGCGAAAAACAATTTATTTAATGATTAAGTATCAACTATCAAGTAATTCATTGTTTGTGGCACAAAAAAAAAAAAAAAAAAACTGTTCTCTTTTTTCACAGAAAATTTGGACTGACGTCTGCATCGTTGATTGCTTCAGTTAAAATATTTTATAATGACAAATTGGAATAAAATAAGATTTTGACTTATATAAATGTGAACATTATTTTGGAAGACTAATCTTTTGTGAGGCCATATATGTTGATTAACTCATTAATATATTTCAATTAAAAATAAGGAAATTGCTTCAAAAAAAGGACGAGAATATTGGTAGCTAGCACGTTCCTTGAACAACTAGAATTGCTTAACTAATCTATTTCGACAAACAAATTAATAATGAAGAGCAAGACAAGGGGGAAGGAACATAAAACTTTGTCTGTCTTTACCAGCTTTTCAAGGCATACAGAGTCAAGTCGTCTGTAGAATTATTGTGCATTTTAGAAAAAGGAAATGGCTAGAAAATAAGTATGATTATTTGCTGTCTCTCCTTATTTTCTATACTTTATTCACTTGATCAATTTGAGAGATCTCACGGCTCGCCTTAATAATTTGATGCTCGACATACATTTATTCTTTTTCATCTTTAGGTAACATTAATAACTTGCTGCTTCAGAAAGTTGATGTTTTGTTTGGTCTGATTGGCATATGTTAAAAACTTAAAATAATAGGGCAATTAAACTTGCTTTTTAGTTTGTTAGCAGATTAGTTTAGTAAAGAAATTAATATGTAAAGATCACGCTGTCTTAAAATTTTAAAATGTCAAAAACCAAGAATGGATGGCGACACATATTGCAGTTTTTTCTTTCCTAAAGATTGTATATTAATTTTTTTTTGTCAGTCTGGTTAAACAAAAATGTTTTAATTTCTGTTCTAACTTCCAAAAAAGGAAGATTGATAAGCAGATGAATCAAAGAGTTTCTCGTTGAATGAATGGAGAAAACAGAACAAATAAATTATTGACAACCTCACTATAACACCTCTCAACCTCACCACACATTCACAATCTCATATAAATTATTTTCTCAAAAGAAAAAAAATAAGCAAAGCCAAATCCAGAACAAAAAACAACGACTTCAATTATCAGTTAACAATAGAACATTTCTTTCTGATCTCACCCTGGCTTCCTGTTAGCACACCAATATTTCCCATCTTGATCATCGAGTCAGCAAAATCTTGGAAGAATTCTGACTCGAATCCATTTGCATGCTTCAGGACATAGTCTCTGGCAAACTTATCTGTCAGTAGAGCCCAGTCAGAGTGGAAGGCAGATCTTATTTTTGCCACGTATTTGTAATAACTCGTATCGAATGTCTTGTAACTTCCAGGATCCATCTCAATGAGTGTCGTGGTATCTGCCGGGCTACACTTCGATCTCAGTTTGGCTATGTAGTTCGTGTCCAAGAAGGGGTCAACATCATTCAAGTTGTTTTTACCAGTGAAATTGTACAAACGGTCTTTGATGCCTGAACAATGAGCTGTTCCAATTGTGTGGGAACCTAAATATAGCGAAAAGTAAGTGCCTTCTGTTAGAAGTATACATTAGAAACATAGTTTTTCGAGAAATTTGTCAGTTATTGATACCGAGTAGTGAAAATTATCATAGGTGTGGAACTGTGGATTTGGGCTTAGATATGTACATAACAGGTTCAATTGATTATTAATTACTCCAATACCTAAACAGTAAGCATTTAATGGGCTTGGTATTGAAATGGATCAGCACCTTTCAGAGTCTAATTAAGTACAAAGCAAATGATGGATCCAAGAATAAAATTTGATCTTGAGAATTTTTGTAATAATGTATTCATTACCGGAAAGAACAACAATGTCCTTGATATCAAGGCCCTTGACAGCAAACATCTGAATCAATTGAGTGAGATTTGCTGTAGGTGGTGGTAGCTGCTTGGTCTCATTTGCTATTGATATCCTGCCGTCTTTCCTTCCTAGCCATACTAGCCATGTGGGCCCCTTGCTATTTGCTATTGCTATTGATATCCTGCCGTCTCATTTAACTGTTTCTTAGTTAAGTGCCTACAACTTATATTCATACAACTTTCTATAAAAAATCATTTAATGTTGTTATTTTACAGCAATGTTTTCAATGCTTAGGCCAGTCTTTCATTTGTACACTGGACCTTCATAGTTCTTAGGCATTGATTTAACTTTCCAGTTGTCAAAGCTTCTTATTTATGGTAGACATGATTTTATATTATAACTGAGACTTTGTCTACTCCTTTCCTTTGTGTTTGTAAATGTGGGTTTATAGATTACTATGGTAACTAAATTAGAAGTTTTATATTGGTACCACAACATGTCAATTCATTATTAAATTTAAAATAAATTAACAAGCAAAATTGCAGGTGATAGCTTCTGTTGTATCAAACCCATATTTTATATAGTTTAAACCGATCAAGATATAACGGCTCAACAACAAACTGCTAGCTCTTAAATGCGTTGCATACGTAAGTATGAAAAGAACAGGTTAAACTAACGTTTTAATGTTAATTATACTCAGGCTCAAACACAGAAGAATTATGTTAAGAAATATGTTTACTTACCAACAAGACAGATCCCGTGCTATCAGTGCAAGAACATCAGCACAAGAGACTGTGTTTGGGCATGCCTTCTCCAACTTAGCTTTTACCCTTTCAACTGAACCAAATCCTCGAAGGGTGAGGTTCGGTTTCCATCTTTCTCTTCTGTATTTTCAGGTGTCGTGTCCAGCAAGACAGAGCCGTCACAACCCTATACAAGAAAGAAATGGCTTCAATTTTTTTTTATTGGTATTATGGTTAAACATGTGGTGTATCTTTTTAGTGAAACATGATATGAAAGCAAATAGACACCAATATTATAGCATCATAGAAGTGGTAGCTCTAGCACAATATCGATCGCACTGAAACAAATAAGAGATAAGTAATCATGAATGCAACAGCATACCCTAACAAAGCAATCGTGGAAATGCATCCTGAGCAACGAACCCGCAAGGCTTGGTGCAGCAGAGAGAATCTGTTTCATCTCATTCTGGACAATTTCTTCAGCCTTTGGGCATGTCTTGCTATAGTAATCAACACTCAATTGTGCGCTTGTTGACCCCAAAAGAAAAACAAAAGATGCTATAAGAACCAGTTGCATTTCAAGGGTACTTGATCCCGTGATGAGATATATGGGACCTGTTTAGGTATACTTCAACAAAGATATCTCTGTTACTTAGTTTGAGATGGAAGTGAAGTGGCCTAATGCTGCTTATATAGTGATCAATTAGTTGCTTAAGTTATACTTGGTGGGTATTCAATTGTAGGAAAACCGCAACTTATCTGTCCCTTGATTAGTTTAAAGTTGTACCAGCAGGCTCTGTGAGGTGGAATGTACCAAAGAAGTTGGATTTTAACATAGAAAATATAATGGTTCGGCAATAATTTTCATGTAACTCAAAGAAAGATTATATAAATCTTCCTTTCGAAGTACTCCTAAGTGTGGAAAATACGTTCAATTTTAATGGGAAAAGTCCACATAAAAAAAAAGTGAGGTTTTATTGCTGGAATTCATATATCCGACATGGCTCATAAAATTCTAACGTAAAAATCAAACAGATTTTCTTCAAAATTTGAATTTTGTTGGGATCATTCCTCCTGAAGAGGGTGCACAAGGCGAAGAGATGGATACATCATTAGTGACATTTATAATGTTTGAAGCTCAAATTTCGGAGATTCTAATCAATTTTGTTTTAGAAAAGCAATCTGAGGAATATGGCGTCTTCAAAAAATTATTAATTACTTGACCCAGAAAACATAGGGTCTACGGTTCATGAATTTATTTACCCCTGCTGGAGGAGTATATAGTAATGAAGCTAATAAAAAATAAATAAACAGGATAGATAGCAAGAAGAAGAATCCTTGAATGTGCAGACTGGTTTGGTAAACTCGTGATGTTTAATGATTAGTTATATATTGACAACCACTTTCGAAAGGAACCTCAAGGAAGAATAATTAGTTGAGTCTTTTGTGGTTTCCATATTTAATTTTAATTAGATGGTTCATTTTTCTTGACTCAAAAGATGAATAGTCAAGTTTTGTTAATTTTGAAAATTTCATAGAAGTTAATTTTCCAATCGAATTACGAAACTCGACCTCAGGTATAGAGATCATTATCTTTTCCACTATACTAATAATTAATTCTTCATATTATTAACTAATAATTATTCAATGTCTGATAAATTTATGGATTGTCGCACTCGTTAATTAATATAATATTGTTAAATTGACGCCTTAAAATGAAATTTTACTTTAGGACAAAATGATCAGGGTTTGTTGAAGAATAATGTATTTCACCTCCAATAGGAACTGTTACATCAGCCATATTATCTCAAGGAAAAGATAATATAGGAGAACACATGTCTTACTGGATACTAAAAAATGTTAAATGTTAACACTGTTAATTAAGTAATTTTCAACTGATACAACATCGGAACGTTTAGCTACAGGAGATCAGGATTTAATTAATTATTTTAATATCTAACTGCCTAGTTTGATTTTTTATTAGTGCAATGACGTATACATTAATTATTTTTTCAAATGACTGTTATAAATCAGAAAGCTATCATTTGGTTTTTTTTTTTTATGTAGGAGGTAACTAAAACCCAGCATTTCAATGCAAGGAATGAAAGTGCAGTAACAAAAGAATATTGGCTTGAATTTTCTCAAAAAAGGAAGATTGATAAGCAGATGAATCAAAGAGTTTCTTGTTGAATGAAGGAGAAAACAGAACAAATAAATTATTGACAACCTCACTAATAACACCTCTCAACCTCACTACACATTCACAATCTCAAATAAATTATATTCTCAAAAGTAAAAAAAAGAAATAAAGCCAAATCCAGAACAAAAAACAACAACTTCAATTATCAGTTAACAATAGAACATTTCTTTCTGATCTCACCCTGGCTTCCTGTTAGCACACCAATATTTCCCATCTTGATCATCGACTCAGCAAAATCTTGGAAGAATTCTAACTCGAATGCATTGGCATGCTTCAGAATATAGTCCCTGGTAAACTTGTCTGTCAGTAGAGCCCAGTCAAAGTGGAAGGCAGATCTTATTTTAGCCACGTATTTGTAATAACTCGTATCGAATGTCTTATAACTGCCCGGATCCATCTCAATGAGTGTCGTGGTATCTGTCGGGCTACTCTTTGATCTCAGTTTGGCTATGTAGTTCTTGTCCAAGAAGGGGTCAACATCATTCAAGTTGTTTTTACTAGTAAAATTGTACAAACGGTCTTTGATGCCTGAACAATGTGCTGTTCCAATTGTGTGGGCACCTTAATATAGAGAAAAAAAGTAAGTACCTTCTATTTTAAGTATACATTAGAAATACAGGTTGTCAAGTAATATGTAAGTTATTTATACCGAGTAGTGAAGATTGTCATAGGTGTGGATTTGGGCCTAGATGTGTACATAACTGGTCCAATTATAAATACTACTCAAATATCTAAAGAGTAGGCATTAAATGGGGCCGTGGGATTGAAATGGATCAGCACCTTTCAGAGTCTAATATAATTGAAATGGATCAGCAGCTAATATAATTAGACTCTGAAAGGTGCTGATCCATTTCAATCCCCTGTTTAATGGGCCTAGTACAGAAGGCCTAATTTTCAATTTACCTTTTAGTCTATCCGAAATGTTCATGCTTTCATCCGGCCCAAATTCAAACCCCGATAGTCTCAGGCTTAATTATTTAATTAATATTTTTTTTGTATAAAATGAGGGTTGAGGTGTTAATTTTTTAAATCTTATTTATTATTTATATGGCATTTTCTGAAACAGCTATTGGTATATAATACGTACGCATAGATAAATAATTATAATTTAAAATTCAACTTTAATTGTTCTTATTATATATGGACATCAAATATATCACTTAATTCTTAATAATATCGTAAAAAAATGTTATATTTTTTAAAATTCAATAAATTTAATGCACTAATATAAATTATATAGGCTTAAATATCTAAAGAGAAACAACATGTACTTATTTTCAAAATTGTGTGCATGCTTGTCTGAATATGTATATCGGCCAATTAATGTAATTACACATACATAGGTAAAACTAACGAAACGGTTGGCATAGATAAAGTTGTGCTCAAATTAAGTACTTATTTTACCTTGGTGTATGGCTTTGTTTAATTAAAGATGAGCAGGTGTTAACATGATAACATATATATAAAAGGTGTCATTTTTGTTGTCAAATGACAAAAAATGAGATATGCCTTTGTTAAAGCCAAAAGTGGCCAACTAATTCTCATGTTTTATTAACATTCCGTAATTATGAAAGCAAACCTGTTCCTCGGCATGCATGCATGCATGCATGTAATGTAATGTAGACATCATTAGTTGGTACGTAATAGTTATATTTTTTTGTTCTTCGCTTATAATTTGTATTAATAATTTCTCTTGAACTACGCTGGCCCATGTGCCCATCTAAAGCCTTTTGAACAAGTCTCAAACCACTACGGCACCAAACCTCTTGTCTATTTGTTACTTGGACAAATTAAAAAACAAGACAAATAATGGAGACAGATTACAAAATGTAACCGATTTTAACTTGAAACTGGTTAGGGATATATATTACCTAGTATTCTTGGTCAAGTGACCTAATTCACGGCCGACCATATATTTTTTTGGGTGGGGGTTTTTTTCAAAGGGTTTTGTAAAAAATCATATTTAAATTAAGTCAGATCTAAATGGTCCGATTAGTATCATTCGCACTAACAATTTAGATTTATATGAGACCACTTAAATTTATTAAGTTTTAAATCATTTGCATGATTTTAAGTTTTTAAGTTTTAACGCATATTATCGGACAGTGTGGATCATCGATCTGACTTTGAATAAAATTTGTCCAAAACTCTTTAGAAAAACTTAATTCCATATTCATTTGAGTTTTGATTATCTTTTTGGCAATGCATATCTATCAATTTTGTTTCTATTTATATTTATATGGTTCCTGTCATGCTAAAATAAAAATAACAAATATATATGGTTTTTTGTTGCCTCAGTCAGACGTAACTTGCGAATTCAAGCTATCTACATCGACCTACAAAATGACAACACTTCACCCACCCAGCCACCCATACACACACAGACCTTGTTAATAAAATATTTGTTTTTTATGCATAAGTTAAGTCTTAACATGTTTCGCTTTTGAAGCAGTGTTTTCTGCTGGCCTCATAATATGTTAATATATATTTGTAGTTATGTAAAATTAGGTGAACTTTACCTTGACAAGCTTACTACAGTAAATCATTAATTGATTGTATATTAAAACATATCCTTAATTTATTATATTGCCGTTATATGCTTAATTTTTGGGGCCAAGAAAATTCAATCTTGGCATGGAAACATTTTTGAAGTACAGAAATAACAATAAAAATTATATATAATAAAATAATTAAGAATAAGAAAAAAAGTTTAATAAGAGGACAGTTGTACAAAGTAACACAGAAGCATATGCTGTTAGAAGTTGACTTGCTTAAGAAGCACTCATTTCACCAATAATATCATTTATATTTATTGCAAATTTGATGAACCGATATGGCTGTTTGAAATTGCTTCTTTCAGAAATAATGGCTCAAATTTTCATTTGTTTGACTTGGTTGGTAACGACAATTTATACATATCCATCTTGAAATTGGGAAAACGAAAATATAAAAGAAGAAGGAGGTTAGCATACTGGTATGTTTGATTGGAGTCACATGGCACAGGTCATGTAACCCATAAATTGGGCATTGAACTGTTAGCCGCCTAATTACAACTAGGACTTGGGGTTTTACAGATTAATCATTTATCAATCATATTACCTCAACTTATTTAACTTATTTATGAATCATTTATGAATCATCTTACCAAACTAATAAAATTTAAATAAAAACTCGCTCTTGCACATCAAGTTTTGATTGATTTGTTTCGGCTTTTAAAAAACATTAGAATTATTTTTTTGAACTTCACTTTGAAAATAATACCATTTTAATATTTACTGCTAAATAAATTTTAATTTTTATGATGATAATATTATGAAAAGAAATATATGGTCAAGTGAATTTTAGACGTAAATAAATTAGTTTTCAAAACTCAAAAAAATTATATAATAAAATCTATAATATTATAATAAAAATTTATATACTCCTATACCTCTATTATATACATTCTCCATATTTCCTGAGATTTTTGCACAGGAATCCATGGTCTATATATTACATAACCCTGTTTTATATAAAAGAAACACTAATAGAACAGAGAGATATCAGTTCTACCAGTCAGGATCCCAAATAACAGTTTGATGTAACGTAACAGCAGATAGCTGTGTTCTTTGTTTATTTATGATGATTAATTGATAACTTGGTCCAGGAAGGCTCATAAAATTAATGACATGGTTGTTATTTTGCATGAAAACTATATATGTTTGAAAGAGATTTCGCTAATATATATGTTACATTTAACTAACTGTACTGCATTAGCGCTATCCTAGTTATTCACGAATATTGAGATAAACATTTTAGAGGCACTAGTGGAAAATGTGCAAACAGTATCGCCTCATCAGGATCGGTTAAAATAAAACACTGACGCTAATACCTTTGGGATCGGGCAAACACGATAACCGCTCGTGATTGTTAAGTATTAACATCGGTTACAGGTTTAACCGATGTAGATAATGTGTATCCGGATCGGTTTACCTATACACCGATGTAGATAATATATATATATATATATATATATATATATATATATATATATATGTTAAAAGCACCTCATAATCATCATATTTTTTTTAAACGCTCCTTAATTCATAGTAAAATTAATCTATTAGAAAATATACATGTCAAAAGTGCAATGGGAAATATCAATTATCAAGCTTGCCATTTATCAATTAATTAATTATTTATACTAATTCTAAGATTGTTTCAATTCCTATTAATTGGAGGTGCAAAACATTCTCCAATTCACATTCTGATCTTTCATGCTAACAACCGGTACAAATAGTATCTTATATCTCAGTTAGGTTTGGCTCTTCTGTTACAAAAAAACTATGTGGCGCTTTATGCATGCAGTTGTGTAATTAATTAGAAGTTGGTACTTTGTAGTCTAGTAGATTAATCATGTAACTAATTAGAAGTTTGGCCGGCGTTCTATGGATAACATAGCGATATAACATGTTATTGTATCGAAAACCTATCGAATAAGTTTGAAATGATGAATACAGATAGTTGAAACTAATCTAATTCATAAGTGATGTGTTTAATTACATATAAAATTTATAAATTTTCAAATTAATTTAGTATAAAATTAAGCGGTTAAAAAAAATAATGAAAAATAAATACATTAAAATTAACTTACAAATAATCTCTATTTTTTTTTATGCTTGATATTATACAAAATGAATTTGAAAATTTATAAACTTTGCACGTAAACGAATTACCTGTGAAGTAAGCGTTTTCAATGGTTTGGATTCATCGTATGAAGTCTGTCTGATAGGTTTTTGAGACGGTAGCATGAAACGTCTTATATTATCGATAGTACGCTAGCCAAACTCATTATATATTTCATGCTTGAGTGGAACAAAATATGATTATTGATTAATTAATACAATGTTGTTGTGAAATTCTCATATATATATGGTTTAATTAATTGTTAGCGAATATATATGGGATTGTTCATAGAAAACCTAACTAATCAATCTTCTTTGAGGTTCTTTTTTGGTAGTGGTTGGTTGTCAATATATAACTAAACATCACGAGTTTACCAAACTTATCCGTGCACATGCAAGTATTCTCCTTTGAAATTTCTATCATTTGTTTTTGCATGAATGAGCCTGTGTCTCTCATTTCATAAAATTAATCACATATTACCGTTGTTTCATTATATTACTACGGCAGATATAAATTCCTTTAGTACTATTTTTAGGGCGCGCAGTACCCACAACACCCCGCCCAAATATAAATAATTATGTAAAAGAATTTTATTGAAACTTCCTGCTCCATGTACAAAATTCAGAGACAATACATGTTATTTTTTAAGTATATATATAATAAATTTTTCCAACAATAGTTCTTCACTTCTCTTCATGAGAATTTTTTTCCATTTAATTAACTCATATTATATTCAGGACACTTCAAAGAAATGTTTTGTCAGATATATATATAACTTCAAAGAAAAGTTTAAATATTTTTACTTCAAGTTACATGAAGCTTGGCTTCTTCTTTTTTCTCATGTTGTCAAAACGAGGTAATATCAATCTCGTTCTTTTGTATTTATTTTATTAAACAAAGATAAACATGTTGAACATTCCACCTCACAGACTTTGCTGTACTATATGCATTAATTAAAATAAATTTACTATAATGGGAAGGCCCACCAATTAACAACTTGTGCTTTCATGGCTACTATATAAGCACCATTAGTGTACTTCTAGTCATCTCAACACAAGTAACAAGGAGAGGTAGTCCGGTTCTAGTATACAACTGATAATACCAGACCTCTCAAAATGGGATCAATAGCTCTTAAAGTGCTCCTGGTTCCATTGGCCACTTTGCTTCTTGTTTTGGGGTCAACGAGTGCACAGTTGAGTGTTGATTACTACAGCAAGACATGTCCCAATGCCGCAGAAATTGTGAGAAAAGAGATGATCCAAATACTCTCCGTTGCACCAAGCCTCGCCGGTCCATTTCTCAGGCTGCATTTTCACGATTGTTTTGTTAGGGTATGCTATAGTCTTCATGATTACTCATTTATTATCTGTTTTGGTGCGATATTTTTTTCTAGCGCTACCGTTACTATGATGCTTTTACATTGGTGTCTTTTTGCTTTCATCATGTTTTACCAAAAAGATACAGCAACATTTTTAACCATAGTACCTACAAAAACAACATTGAAACTGAACCCATTTTTTTTTGGTATAGGGTTGTGATGGTTCTGTTTTGCTGAACGCATCACCCGGAAATAAAGCAGAGAAAGATGCAAAACCGAACCTCAGTCTTCGAGGATTTGGTTCCGTTGAAAGGGTGAAAGCTAAGTTGGAGAAGGCATGCCCAAACACAGTCTCTTGTGCTGATGTTCTCGCACTGATGGCACGGGATTCTGTCTGGTTGGTAAGTGGGTTTCTTAAATTAATTAATTCGTACCTATATACGAGCAGTATATAATAACAATTAGCAGTTCGCAACAGTGGGGCCTCAATTTAGACTATGACAAATACTGGTTTCTTTAGCAGAAGCTGTAATCTTTAGCAATCTTGTCAGTTAATTCAATTTACTTCGCTTTTTAAAATTTAAACCATAAATTACTACAATATATCTTGGGTGAAGACTTCGTATATATTGAATGTAGAATGACTGCCTTAAGAAAAAATGTAGAATATGTTCATACAATATTTCTATAATAACTTTTTGAAGTGGTACGTAATTGGCCTACCATGAAAATTTCATTAAAATATAAATATGAAAAGATATAACAAAAAATAAAAGAAATATATAATAAAGGGAAAAAAAACAAAGTGTGCAAACATACGTATTATGTGAATTGTATCCATAAGCCACATAATTACACAAGTTCAATATCTAACAATAAATTATTTTTTTAAGAAATATGAAGGTACAATGAATCAAGGGAAAAACAGTGCCAGCATTTAAATGTTTCAACCAAATTGGTTAAGAGGTCAAAGCTATATAGTGAAAAGAAATAGGTTTCAGTTTTCATGTTTGTTTTGCTTCAGCTTTATTGTTTTACAAGAGACAATCCCGTAACCATCTGAAGCGGGATATCAATGTCGACAATCTTTGAGAAGATTAAACAATTTAAATTGCAAACTTTACGAATACATATATAGGGAAGGAAATTTGATTATGAAAGAGTTACCAATATTATGGGAACAAAATATAGAGGATCTGACATCAAATTTGATATCTTTCAGAGCAAGGGGCCCACATGGCCGGTGTCATTAGGAAGGAAAGATGGCAGGATTTCAATAGCAAATGAGACCAAGCAGCTTCCACCACCTACTGCAAATATGACTCAATTGATACAGATATTTGCTGCTCAGGGCCTTGATCTGAAGGACCTTGTTGTTCTTTCAGGTAATAATTAATACATTTCAAATATTTCTCAATGTCAAATTTAAGTTTGGGTCCATTATTTGTTTTTCAAATCAATAAAGGACGGTTATTCTATGAGACTTTCAAAGGTGATCCATTTCAAACGAATAAAAAACCCACTCATCCGCTGTTGCTTAAAAAATTTCTTTATGTATTTCCTTCTATATATATTTTAGCTGGCCACACAATTGGAACAGCGCACTGTTCAGCCATTCAAGACCGTTTGTACAATTTCACCGGCCAAAACAACTTGAATGATGTCGACCCATTCCTGGACCCACACTACATAGCCAAACTGAGATCGAAATGTAGCCCGACAGATACCACGACACTCATTGAGATGGATCCTGGCAGTTACAAGACATTCGATTTGAGTTATTTCAAACAAGTGGCTAAAAGAAGATCTGCCTTCCACTCTGACTGGGCTCTACTGACAGACAAGTTCACCAGAGACTATGTCCTGAAGCATGCCAACGGATTCGAGGCTGAATTCTTCCAAGACTTCGCTGAGTCGATGATTAAGATGGGAGATATTGGTGTGCTAACAGGAAGCCAGGGTGAGATCAGAAAGACATGTTCTATTGTTAACTGATAATTGGGGTTCTTCTTCTTTCTTTCTTTTTTCATTTTTTTAATTGTTAATTGGATTTTTCTTCTCATGTTCAAAAGATAATATATTTGAGATTGTGAATGTGTAGTGAGGTTGAAATTTACTTTAATTGGTGATTATTCTAGTAAGAAAAAAGAGAAAATGGCGACGAAGAAGAAAAAGAAGACCAAACAATATTCAAAACTTTAATAAGACGACAACAATAATTAAAAGTATCTTGTAAATAAACATTTTCTTTATATCAATATATCTGTTGGCGGCACTTCGTGGCCAACCTTAAAAAAAAAAACAATAATTAAAAGTAAAGAAAAAAGTTGGTACACACCGGAAATAAGTAAAATACCGCCTCTTGTTGTTCTTTCTGCAAGCTACTATATATATGAAAGCTGGAAAATTTTCTATGTGCAATATTAACAAAGATCGATCAGAGGCGAGGCGATGGCGCAACACACCAGAGGCGATCTCAAGGGCGACCAAGGCGATCTCAAGGGCGACAGAAAAGTAGTGTGGCTAGCTGCACGTAACAAAAGCATCAAGGCGACAGAGCAAGCGATCCTCCGGAGGAATGAAAAACTGGCGGACTTCCGTAAACTATCCTACAAAGAAGCATTACAGAAGGTTATAGAAGAGCAGGCTACGGCTACGGTGCAGAGGAAACCTCTCTTGCGTGAGGAGAAACAGAAACCCACTAAGGAAGGAATCTCAGCTACAATCTCAACAAAACAGCAACCAGATACAGAGGGCTGGACAGAAGTACGAAGGAGGACAAGAACTACAACATCACACAAACAACAGACAAGACTCCAACAGTGGAAAGAAGACCTGCTGAGACAAGGCAAATGCTTTAACTGCTTGCAGAGAGGCCACAGGAAATTTGAATGCACAGGGCAAATTAAATGTCGCCTATGCAACAGTTATGGTCATGCTTCAAATAGCTGCACCAACAACATTAATGGCAGAGGGCCCATAAATACACCCCCACGCAGGCAGCTTCACTCCCACAACCCCACCACACAACTCAGATCTCACACCACACAAATTGTCTCTGCTAAACCAAAACCTCAGACCCCTGAAAACAGAGAGATGGACCCCTTAGCCAACTGGGAAACCATGACCTTAATAGACCCACAGTACTTTGCAAATAAGCAACCAGCTGAAAGCAGAGTATTCCTCAAAAATAGAGACCGTCTACTACCGGCCACCGACTTTCTCGAGAGAACAGCAATAGTGTTGACAGGACCCAATCATAACACACCAACCTTACAATATCGTATAGTACGGCACTTGGCAGCTCGTTTTAGAGTGCATCCACAACATCTCAAGGTTAGGAAAGCTCCACCGACCACGGGGGACTATCTTGCGATCTTCCCCACGGTCGAGCTCCGAAACAACGCCTGTGATATTTGTGCGTTCCAGCTGGGAGAAGGGGTGCAGATCCAACTAGCAAAATGGGTACAGAACTTAGGCATGATACCAGATCCAACAACACACATGGCGCGGATAAAGGTACATGACTTACCTCATAGGTTCTGGACAAAGGAGGACCTTACCGACTTAGTTTGCGGGTTCGGCACACTAGAGAGAATGTCGGATTTCCCGCGCAATGAAAACTACGAAGAGCTCCGGATACTAGTGTCGTGCTATCACCCATCACACGTGCCCGAAATAGTCACAGCAACACAGGCACAATGCTCGGTGGCGGTGCACCTCGAGATGGAGGGATGGCTGTTGAGAGCAGCCATACAAGAGCCGCAACATACCTCACCAAATGAAGAGCAACATCCGCGAAACAATGGTGATGATGAGGCAGATTATTGGGATAGAGAATGGAAAGATAGGTACCGAGAGAAACACAGGCGCCACTCCTCGGACTCAAGTGGCTCATCCGGCCCGGTGACTCAGTACAACCGGCAAATACACCATTACACACAGAGGGAGGTCATAATTGATCCACAAATGGACCAAACGGATATAAGAACAAATGGAGGGCTGGTCACACTGCAGAATATAGAGATGATATCTTTAGGAAAGCGTGAACAAAAGCAAAGGCAGATCATTACCGAGGTAGAAGTTCTCTTTGGGTCAAATCAATTTCAAACAGAGATATTCATGCACGCAACAACTAAAGAAGGAAGGGTCATTAAAGAAACATGGGTCAGAATTGCGCCTAGTTTGTCAGCATTGGTAAATGGAGAAGTTTTGCAAAGGCTACAGACTGTCACTCAAGAAAAAGGAAAAAGTTATACAGCTCTAGAGTCAGAGGGCTGTACAGGAAGTAACATTTCGCTGCTAGGATGGGACAATATCATAAAGGAAATCAAAAGCTTGGGGCTGGACAGCTGGGAGTACACAAGTCAAAAGGCACTGCAGCAACAGGAGGTATGGCCTAGCATTAATGACACTAACAACCAACAACTCAGTTTCGGTTCAGCAGGAAATGATAGAGGCCCAAATACGGGCCCAATTGGGATTATAACTGAGGAGGTTGATTTAATGCCGTTGGGGAATGCTAGTGAGCTGCTGGACTCGGGCTCTCCAGTCAACAAATATCAGCCTTTGGAGAACAAGGCCGGTACTACAAACAACTTTGGGCCTACAGCAGAAAATGGGCTCGAAACTACAAATGGGCCTGCACCGGCAAAGGGGCCTACTGCAGCAAATTGGTTCGGTCCAGCAGAAAATGGGCCTGCACCAGTAAAGGGGCCTAGTGCAGCAAATGGGTTCGGTCCAGCAGAAAACGGGCCTGCACCAGCAAAGAGGCCTAGTGCAGCAAATGGGTTCGGTTTTCCAGCAGAAAACAGCCCTGAAGCAGCAAATGGTTTCGGGTCTGTAGCAGCAAACGGGCCAGCAACAAAAATTATCCCAGAGCCTGCTGAAGCAAACGGCCAAGAGCCGGTAGCAAGAATCTTCTCGGATGTCTCACCACTCATGGCTGAACAAATAGAAAGGGCAATAGAACTCGGCACAGAAAGGAGTTTTACCGAAAGAGATGATTTCGATCAAAATTCAGGAGAAATTCGGAGGAGCAAACGGCTGATGGAAAAACACAGGGGAGAATATATCAATCCTGAAGAAAGGGCACGGCTGGTCACCAAACCAGATTCGGTTTCCATTACCAAACCCACTCCTAGAAGGAGACAACAGACCCCGAAGATCCAGCTGGCATACCTTCAGAATTCTGATCCACTGACCGTAAACCACGCAGAGGCAATAATTATGGCAGCCGGTATCGAATTGGAAGGCGCAGTGGCTGAGCAAGTGAAGACTGTGATTGCAATATAACAAGATCTCGCTGGGAATAGAAAGAAGACAGGTGGTAGGGAAGATAGTAACTTTATGTAAGTGTTAGTAGTTCAGTGGATATTAGTTATCAATGTTAGTTAATCTCATAGATAGTAGGTGGTTGGGGTGCTTGGTTATCAGGTCTGTTTTGTTTAGCGGGCTTAATTTTTTGGTGGCAATGGAAAAGGCAAATAGGACCGAAATGCACTGCTATTGTAACGAGGCCGAAGGGTATAATGTAAGTCAAGGAGGGAGGAGGGCAGTAGGTGAATATCTCACTGTAAGACTGATTGTAAGCTGTTTTAGTAAAATGAGGAGTATTCTGGTATCAAAAAAAAAAAAAGGGGCTTTCAAACAGGAGGCATAGAGGAACAAATAGTATTCCATGAATTACAAAACAAAAATAAAGATGATTAGCTGGAATGTACGAGGCCTCAATGAGAGAGCGAAAAGACTCGCAGTGAGAGAGACAATTTTCTTGGAAAAGCCCGATATCGTATGCTTTCAAGAAACAAAAATGTGCAACATAGATGATATAGCAAAGAAAGAAATGTGTGGAAGGCGACTAGATAAGTTCACTACCCTACCGGCAATGGGTACTCGAGGGGGGATTATCATGGCTTGGCAAGACAGAAGGTTTCAGAAAGTGTCGGAACAACAAAACCGTTTTTGCCTAACGGTCAAATTAAGGGATGTCATGCTCAACCACACCATCACAGTCACAGGAGTGTACGGCCCGACAAGTGCGGCCTTGAGGAATTTATTTTTTCAAGAACTACAAGATATGAGACCATCCGATAACACACCATGGTTAGTGGCGGGTGATTTTAACACAACTTTGGAGATGAGAGAAAGAAACTCAACAACACAAGATACACGGTGGCCTACAGAATTTCAGCAACTAATATCCGATATAGGGCTGCAGGATATAAGAATGGAAGGACGCCGTTTTACATGGTCAAATGCAAGGGACCATCCGGCAATGGCAAAGCTTGACAGATTTCTCATCTCCACAGAGTGGAGCTCAACCTTCCCCAACTCTAAACAACAAACCCTACCCAACACTAGCTCGGACCATTGTCCGATCAGATTCGAGGCGCTCACTAACTTTCGAAGATCAAAAATTTTCAGATTTGAGAAATTTTGGCTACGAATCCCGGAATTCAAACAGATGATTGAGCAAGAATGGCAGCATACACCTACAGCCGAAAACCCCCTCATGTTGAGTAGAAAATTGGAGAAGATGCAACAAAAAATACAGCATTGGACTAAGCATAAAGTGGGCAACATAAAGAGCCAAATACAGGTATGTAGAGAATTCTTGGGATGGGTAGAGGCGGCACAGGAAGGCCGACAAATAACATCTCTGGAAAAACTAACAAAGGCATTGATTAAGGGAAGATACACTCAATTAGCGGTACTCGAAGAAGATATGTGGAGGCAGCGTGCAAAGGTAAAATGGGACATGGAAGGAGATCAAAATACGGCTTTTTTTCAGGCATATGCAGCGGCATCTAAGGTAAACAACACGGTTAACGCGATCGAATATAATGGCAGAATGCACATGGATCAAGCAACAAAGGCAAAAGCATTTAGGGATTTTTACATTGGGTTAATGGGCAGGTCACATGATGCTTTGCCGCACATTGAGTGGGAACAATTATATCCAACAAAGATAGATTGTGAAGAGTTGGCAGAGCCTATCAGGGAAGAGGAGATCAGGGAGGTAATTACCTCATGGCCGGCCAACAAAACCCCGGGCCCTGATGGTTTCAGTGGAGAGTTCTACAAGGCTTTCATAAACACGGTGTTACCGGACATAAAAGAGGTACTGTTACATATCACACAAGGCCCGGGCTCTTTAGAACCGCTGAACACTGCCTATACGGTTCTAATCCCAAAAAACCAAAATTCAAGGAAAGTGCAAGACTTTAGACCGATTAGCCTAATTCACGGAATACAACGTATTTTCTCGAAGATTCTGTCAAATAGACTACAAAACAGAATAGGGCTAATGCTACACCAATCACAAACGGGATTCTTGAAAGGGAGACAAATCACCGAGGGATTTATTTGTGCACAAGAACTATTACACATGGCAAAGGGGAATAACACACCATTAGCTATTTTCAAAGCAGACATACACAAGGCGTTCGATACGCTAAGTTGGGAATTTCTGGAACAAGTGATGAGACACATAGGCTTCCCGCAACAGTGGGTGTCATGGATCAAGAGACTAGTGCTACCGGGCTCGACACAAATCATCATAAATGGACTCCTAGGGAAAAAAATTCAGCTTAGAAGAGGTGTGCGCCAAGGCGACCCCATGTCGCCATTCTTATTCATCATTGCCATGGATTACATCCCGAGGTGGTTAGATAAACTAACGGGTACGGGGGCCCTCCGAATGCCACTTTTGGGGATGGCCCCATCGCTACTTTACGCGGATGATGCGCTCTTTTTCATTAAACCGGAGAGACAACAGGTGCAAATATTGAAGATCATCTTAATCACATTCGGGATCATATCCGGCCTAAGGGTAAATCTGGAAAAATCAGAAATTATTGCCACGGTAACTGACCAAGGACAACTAGCCGAATTGGCCCAGATTCTAGGTTGCAAGCAAAACAAATTTCCGTTTGTATACCTTGGTCTACCACTCTCGGATTCCAAATTACCCAAAACAGCCTTTATGCCATTAATTGAGAATATAAATAGGAGACTCTCGGGATGGAAAGCAAAGTTACTGTCCAGTGCGGGGAGAATAGTTCTAATAAATTCGGTGCTCACCTCAATGCCGATATATTACATGTCGGTATTTAACTTGCCGGTGTGGGTCATAAATGAGATAGATAAAGCGAGGAGAAATTTTCTGTGGCGCGGAGGTGACCAGACACAAAGGAAGATGCACTTGGCTAACTGGGAACTAGTATGTCGCCCGAAAAAAATGGGAGGTATGGGAATTAAAAATCTGACAAGCTTCAATCAGGCACTGCTGTCCAAGTGGTATTGGCAATGGCAAAACAAGGACAAAAAACTATGGAAGACACTTTTTCAGAGGTTATATGGACAGCAACACGATGGAATTTTCAGTTCAGCCTTTTACAAAAAGCACTTGAACACGGTTCAGAATTTCTGTGAATGCTTTACTCTCAGAATAGTGGGCACAGGGAGTACCATCAGCCTTTGGAACCAAGATTGGGGTATAGGAGTCATAAAGTACAAATTCGACACTTTGTACTCTTTTGTGCTTCAAAAGGAGGCAACACTTCAAGAGTTCATAAGAAGTCAAAGCATCCCGGCTATGTTTAGGTCGGTACTGTCCGATGATGCACAAACTCAGTTGCTAAGACTGATACAGCACCGGAATGAATTGTTAAGGCAGCTACAGAATGGAGCACTGGAGGAAGACGATGCAAGCTGGAAAATGGCAGCAACTGGTGCATTCTCGGTCAAGGCGGCATATGAGACAATGGAAAACACCCCTGCGATTGAATCGGACATTTACAGAATCTGGAGTATCCGGGTACCACCGCGAATGAAAGTATTCGGATGGCTGTTGCTACACAATAGAGTGCTGACGGCGGATAATTTACGGAGTAGAGGTTTCCATATTGTTGGCATATGCTACATGTGCAGAAGAAATGATGAGACGGTAAAACATCTATTCACGGAATGCCCCATAAGTCAGCAGATATATGCTGGTACAATTCAACAACCACAGGCAGGGTCACTGGTACGGAACAACATAAAACTGCTCATTCAAAGGAAGACGACGAAGAAGACAAGAGAATTGTTGTTGATCTCCCACTTTGTAATCTGGCGTGAGAGATGCAACCGTATCTTCAATGAAAAGACAAAACACACGAATGAACTAATTCAGGAAGTGAAAACTCAGTGGGGGCGAAGCCGGTACAGGGAGACAGATCCAACTGGGATGGAGAGCAACGCAGAATGAAAAATGAAGAACAATTAATACTACATCTCTGGCTTCATAGTTTGTTTATTTCGGTCAATTTGTTTCTTTAATCATTCTAGCTTAAATTTTCTTTGTTTTACTTCTTTTCGTTTCTATTTTAATGTACAATGGGTTTCTACTCAGAAACCCCAAAAACTGTTACCAATTATGGTCAATGAAAAATGAGGGCTCGACCCTTATTGATTCTCAAAAAAAAGTCACTATTGTAATTTAATTTAGATAGAATAAAGTCACTGTTGTAATTTCAGTCATAATTGTAAGAACTCCCTGCTTTTATGTAATTTAAATGCTAGAATTAACTTGTTCTATGTATCAAAAAAGAATTTTGATGACCCTGGTTCTGAAGCTGCCTACCCCGAAATTTTTATTTTTACCGTTTAAAAAAAAAAAAAAGTTAAACCAAATAACCACAATTTGGTCAGAATTTCATTTTTGACACGGCCACGACGTGTAATTGTGGACATAAATTGGGTGTACGTAACTTTACGTTGAGAACACATTTCATGATCCAATCCAATGATTTTCTTGGTCAATTAGTGCTGAAAACCAAAGTTTTGAGAAAAAAAAATGAAATGTGTTCTCAACGTGAACTTGCGGGCATCCAATTTCTGTTCGCAATTTCACGTTGTGGCCGTGTCAAAAATAAAATTCTGACCAAAATTATAGTTATTTGGTTTAACTTTTTTTTTTTGGAATAGTATATTTAAAAATTTCGGTGCCTAGCCAGAAAGCATTTTAGGGTTGGAGTATTTTTGAATAAGATATATAAAATTAAAATTAGAAAAAAATAAAGCGCTCTAATCATGCCATGCCTTGCCAAAAAAATAAAGAAAAACAATTCTCCAATTAAATTTAGGAACTAGATAAATCATTACTATTTTGCATGAGACCAACCAGGATACTAAAGCTATCTAGCTCCATAGAGGCACAGAAAAGCCAACAAAAAATAGATATAGCACTATTCATCTGACAATTTGTATTAGACTGACCATTCTTCAAAACGATCCAATTTATACTATGCCATCCCTAAAATACAAAACAAAAACAATTTTCCAATTCAATTAATACATTGGGTCGTTATTTTGCACGAGTCCAATCAGAATATTAAGCAATATAGCCTCATAGCGGAACAAGAAAATCTTGAATTTGAGATGGAATTTTTAGAGGAAATATTTCATTAATTAATTATTTTTATTTCTTATAAGCGTTTTATATACACTAATTAGTCATTATAATATTTTCTAATTATTCTACTACTTGTTGGGGTGTCTTATTACCAGTGTTATTAAAACTGACCGGACCGGGTGGTTATACCGAAAAAAAACCGGATCAGGATACTTGTCCGGTTTGATCTCTAAGTGGAGCTTATGTTATTCCATACCTTGCCAGATTTCCTTGAGGTACAATCATTTTTCCCGATAATCTTAGTTGTTGATAATCGACGCTAATCATGCTCCAAGTCTCCAAGGCAGAGTATTGTGATCAAAGTTTATATTATGATTGCGCTTTCAACTTTCTGCTTTATGCTAGATAATCATCCTTGTTGAAATGTGTGCATGTAATAAACTAGCTATAACAAGCTAACTTATAAATAAATGAAATTTTATGTTGGTGAAGCTGTTGTTGTTTGAGTTGCAACAGGCATCCTTGGCATCCTTTGTTTGTATTGTTTGGTCTAATTGTAATAGTTTCTGGTTTGAATGTATCGACAAAGTACCGAAATTTTTATTAATAACATTTAAAAAAAAATAATAAACCAAATAACCATCGTTTTAGGATAATTTTAAATCTAACATGGCCGCACCGGCATTCTGCGGATCCATTTTTGGGAGGCCGTAGAATGCCGGAGCGGACCCATTATTTTTTATTTTAAAAAACGAAATATGTAATTTGTTAAGAGTTTTATTTATTTAGTTTCGAATGTTGTTTAAATTAATTTTTGGTCGTATCGTATTTTTAGATATGTCGTTCGTTTGGAATATTTTAGATATGTCGTTCGTAAATATTTTAGATATGTGGTTTCTTTGAAATTCTTTTGTGTACGATGAGATAATGAAATCAACAAAATAAATAAATAACAACAAAATCAAACAAACAAGAAACTAATCACTGAAATAAATAAGTATCTGACAAAACATCTACCAATACTACAAAAAACAATCACATCTTACTATCTGAAAGGCCAAACTAATAAAATCATTAAAAAAAAAAATTCTTTTCGTTTATCAACAAAATAAGAAGAGCCATCATTCAAGTAAAAGAAACAAAATAGTTACAAAGATCAAATATGCTCCCAAAAACTTTAAAATGTACCTACAGTGGAAGTAACATTGTGTTACATTTCATAGATGGAAAATATCACAAGCATGTACAAATTATACCAAAATTGCCCCTCTTCTCTTCCTTTGTCTAGATTAACAGTGAGATAAATAAGGGGTATTTTTTAGCATCTTGGTAAGTAACTGAGCATGAGAATCATACGTAGGAGAATTGCATGATATTGTATGGTTCTATGTTTTGCTGGCTACCTATTTATGTTTTTGCAGGCGTCCGTGTGATAATCTCACAATTTTCAGGGTTTTCATGGGAAATTTCCCCTTTGCAATAGCTTACTAATGTTTTCTTTTTATTTTCCAGGATTTCATGCAGAATTAACCTCACAATTCTTGAAATACGTCAAAGTAAATTGCTATTTCTTTATAGAATATATGATTTCGTCAACATCCATTATGATTTGTTCAACATCAGGTATAACATCAGCTATTTCTTTGTAGAAAATGGCAATAAAAGAAGTAAAGTTTGTCATAGTGCCTACTCTCTCGAGGTATGAAGCTATAGACGAAATTATTTCTTAAATATAAATTAATTTTTCAAAAAAAAAATTAATTACTTGAACCAATACCAACAGCAATATTATTTGAAGATGAGTTTCTCTAAATCCTCTCTTTGTTTTTGGTTTTTTCCAGCTTTGTGGTGCAGTCTTTCACTACGTCCATGAGTACAAATCACACGGTAATTTCTTTTCTTTTATTTTGTTATCTATTTAAGTTATTACGTATATCTAGATTTTGCTTAAAACTATGGCCTTCTCTAATTAGTGACATTAAATTTACAATAAAACACATATATATACTTTTTAATACTTGTACAATATAAAAAAAAATTGTGAAAGTTTTGTTATTGCAGGTACATCCTCCTACAAGACATTTGTCCACTACACACAACCAGTTAGTTGCTTGTAAACCTCATACCACCAGCAACCAACACCTGTCCCACTTATCCACAAAAAAAAGCCACCTCACCTCATGCAACTCCAAATGAAATACATCTCTGCAAATAAAATCCAATCAGTTACATTATAATACTTTGTACCATTTGCCCATCAAACCCATAAAAGCTCAAAATGGAAAACAAAAAAATTGAAAGATAAATAGAGAACCAGGCCCAATATATATATTACAGCAACCCTTAAAAAAAAAGTTTCAGTTATCCAAACTAATCTACCTACTTCTTCTTACCCTCATCTCCAGAAGACACCTGTCCAAGTTTCCCCACCCCTCCAACACCTGTCTACCTCAGAACAGCATAGAAAAAAAGCAGTGCCACCTTTAGACCACTCCCCCGCCCACTACACCATAAATCACAGAAGGTACCCAGAAAAAATCCAACCCCATCTTCATTTAACAACAAACTACTAGACAACCTCCCACAACACCTATATCTAATCCCCCCCACTGTACATACAACATTCCTACACCCCTTAAAAAAACAACATTCTCTCATCTACCAACATCTGTCCCACTCCCACCAGACACTCTCTTCCAAAACGTGGATGACAAACATAGCAATACTACCCTTGGCTGCATGTGAACTACTAACCAACCTTGCCTCAGACCTACGAATGCACCCCCCCAACATATAGTCAAGATACCGACATTCGCGGTCTAATCACAATTACGGGGTAGTTCACCTTACACGTACAAATGGAGACCAGCTGCACAAAACTTTCACATCTCCTGAGGATAATATCCCTATAGCAGAAGATATCGCCTCTCACATGGCACTCCACTACATACGCGCATATTACGTGGGAGACAACCATATCTCAACATACATGAACTCTCACGTATTTGTGCGAACAAAGAAAGCCTGGGAAGATGTCGCCAACCGTCTAGCTGATCAACTAGACATCGCACGCGACAAATCCGCAACCTCCACGACAGATTGTACCAAACCAACATTGATCACAACACTCTCACCGAAAACATAACCCGCTACCACATATTAGAGGCCTTGAAAACAAATACACACTTACAGGAGCTGACCGAACAAAATTCGAAACAACGCTGCCAAATCCTCCTCCTCCAAAACCGCCTCCAATACCTAGAGAACATGAACACACTTATTTGCATGAACAATGACAACCTCCTCCAACCACCAACACAAAACACATCAGCTTCAGCCAACAGTGTCCATGCCAGCCTCCACGGAAACGAAATAGCAACTGTGACACCGTTTCCTTCTGCCCGTGCCAACCTTACAGAACTCTGAACTATTCTCTTCACCAAGCCCCTCTCGTACAAAATCTATGTTTGCTTCTGACCTCACCTGCACATGAGATCACCTTACTTTCAATCCCAACAAGCCCCTCTCTGCCTACACCTGTTATAACAATCCCAACAAGCCTTATTACTACTACTGAAACTGTAACAGTGTATTTTGTACCCACATTTTGTGTTCTATAATGCTACAGGGTTGAATATCAATATACTTTACTTTCAAGTTCAATCACTGCTAGCTTAGTTGTATGAAAAACATCTTGCAATCATGTTATTATTACCTACTATTTTTCTCTCGCTTGTAATACGTTTGATGTAATATATGAGCTCAACATAAATATATATAGACTTCTTACAAACTCACGTGGAAAGAAAAAAAAATGCTCAGTACAGCAACGAAGAAATACATTATTTATCCACTTTGGTATTACTATGTATTGATCACAGGTCCTTGGTTTTCCATTTTTCACTTTCAATTCTAAAACAGATACGCTAATTCAACATGCTGTCATTAAATAATTAAACAACTCAACATGAGATGGCACGAATAATACAATAACTCAACATTTACTATTACCATTCCTTTATGGACCTTAAATCAAGGACTTGTAAGATAGTACTTGTAAGATATTGAAATCAAAATAACATCAACAACAAATATTTCAAATACAGTACTTGTAAGATATCGCTAGCAGTGCCAGCAATAGAAAATTAAAAAAGAGCTGTACATTTAATATCGTAACTTGTCACCTGACATTCTGATGCCACCATACAGAAAAATAATTTTGAATATGAATTATATTAATTATATAATATTTCTGAGAAAAATATAGAAATAGAAGTATGTTTTGATGAGTAGGCAAAATTTTATAATATTTTATGCTTAGGTATATTTTTGTAATATATTTTTTTTTTTTGCAAAAGACAGAGAAGTAAAAGTATATTGTTTAGTCTGACTCCACTTGGCTCAGCCTCTGAATATCGGGAATCGTTTAATAGTTTGTGAACACCCTGAGTTGTTCGTATTAAATTTCGGATAGAATTTGCCTAATATAACAATTGATGTCTCTCATTGTGTAATATGAATGATTTTAAAGATAGAAAATTAAACTCAATATGAACCGATCGATCTAAAACAAAATTTCTAAAATCTTGCAAGGTCCATTGAATAACTTTTACTTTATTGGAGACGAGACAAACTATCTTTATTTGAACAAGTGCACTTTCACTCAAAAACAAAAAAGAACAATAGCACGTCAGAGCTGATTCTGTCACAGAGCATGGCTACGGAATATACGGAACAACACGGCATGCGCATCGGTTATGTGTCTTGATTCGTGTGTCATGTACTGTCATCAGTTGTTGGCAAAAAGGACACGACACGATACGATACGAAAATTATCTTAGTCACAGCACAACACGTCACAAAAAAATGACACGTTTAATCTCGGCATATTATTTTCTAACATTAATTCTTCATTTTAATATTTCAAAGAATCGTTTTATATTTTTTTGAAAACTTTTCTAAAAATTTTCAATAAACAAATTTAAATTATGTAAAATATAGTCAAATGTAATCAAACATGCCGAGGTGTTTGGTGTAGCTAGACAGGTACCAACCTCTCCAGTTCCACTGTCACATGGAGAAATACCTGAATCTTAAATTGGATGGGTTCCAGCTCATGTCAGCCTGTTGAAGAATAAAAATAATTAGAAGAGTAATATTGTAAAGTGGAATAAGGATCAAATTATAAATAACATAAGTTATAGGTGCATAGGGTGTTACCGTTATCACTCACGGTAAAAATATATCAAGAGAGTATATATACTCATGTATCTTGAAGATTGTAATAATATAACAAAATAATAGAATACAAAAATACAAAATATTCAAAAGTTTACATGGTATCAGAGCTTTGCTCATAAGGTCTCAGAAAGATCGAATCGTTGTGACTAAAATTGTAATACCACCATGGCAGAGGCGGAGGCAACAAACAACATCACTGAGGTGCTGTCGTCACGCCTAACCACCACACTGCTCAATGATCGCAATTTTCAATCATGGGCCAGAGCTGCGATCCTTTCGCTAAATGAGAGGGATTTATACGAGAATATCACTGGAGATGCACAAATGCCCGATAAAGTAAAAAAACCCGAAGAATACAAGAAATGGAAGAAAACTGATATCAAAGCCATGAATTCCATTATCCATTCCATTGAATGCTCTTTGCATGATATCTTTCTTTATCATGATACTTCAAAAGAAATGTGGAATGCTATTAATAAACATTTCAGCAAAAAACGAAACCATGCCCACATATACCACCTCAAAAAATAAATCCACCAATTAACCCAAAATCACAAACCAATCATCGAATATATCAGCCAATTAAAGAGGAGGTGGGAGGAATTGAACCTCTATCTCGTAAAAATCTCAAATCCGAAAATCATCAAAGAACGAGAACAAGAAAGAGTGTACCAATTCTTAGCAGGACTTGACGAGTCATACGAACAAGTTCGAGCCCAAATTCTTTTGTCGGCAGAGCTTCCAAGCCTCGATGATGTGATGTCTCTTCCTCAAGGAGAGGAATCGAGGCGCCTCCTCATGACTGATACCTCCACTATGCAAGAAAAAACAGAGAACCATGCCATGGTCGGGTTTCGAGCAAACCCTAGGGAGAAAGGGGGAGTCGGGAAACAGTGTGATCATTGTAAAAAA